>JAWNNH010000191.1:0-600000 GCA_035043045.1 Hirtodrosophila alboralis | reverse complement strand
ATATTTTATTTATTCATTATTATTTATGAAATGCTTTATAAGAGACGCAGTCAAAAAAATATAAAACATTTCCTGCAGATTTGCCAAATAATTTTGTATCAAAATGTTTGTGACAAATTGTTGCATTCGGCTGCGTTTCAAATTGTCAAACCAACTACTATTTATTGTACTTACTTAAACTACTTATTTATTGCTAATTTATTTATTGCTAATTTGTTGCCGTAACGCAGAGAGGTGCTAAGTTTTAGGTGCTTAGAAGAAATGGGCTACATATGCAACAACAGCATATGCTACATATATATGTCTACCTATTTAAGAACTTAGTTTAAATGTGACAATGCATTAAAAAAAAAACATTAATTAAAATTATATTTTTCTAAACAAATTGTACTGATTAAGTAAAGCAATAAACTCTACCATATAATAAACTCTATAAAAGTCTAAAAAATATACATTCTGTGTTTTTTTTCTTAGGTGGAATAATATTTGATTGGAATTATATTACAACTTGGGATACTTTAGTTAAGAACATCTTTGAAATTTTGTAAAATAGTTATTTTACTCGCGAATTGAAAGCTTTTAAAATCTTTCAAAATCTTGTGCTAACTTCTGCATTATTAAATACTTATAAAAAAAAAAGGAAAGATAAAAATAATAAAAATTAAATATCACATTCAAACAAAAGAGAATTTTTGAACTTTGCAATCATCTTTCGACAAGAAATTAAATATTTTTAGTTTTGTAGAACTATAATTCTGATCTTCTTAATATATAGTATATTCGTAGATTAAATAGAAGTTAGAGCAATTATTCATTGTCTTTCGGTTGTTAACCTTTTTCAGATTAACTCACAAAATTTAGAGTTAAACAATTTTTTGAACTTGAGTCAACATCTTATTTAAGAAAATTTCGTTAAAAATTTGAAAACATCTCACGTATATCCTGCAAATATTTTAACTATTTATTCTTTAAAACTTTTGAAAGAAAATAAAATATTTTGTAATATTTATTGAAAAGACACAAATGGTTGGTTAATAAATATGTTGCTTTGTTGTTGACTCAAAACATAAAAAATTGATTGATTGACAGTGTGAAGAAGACAGTAGCAACGAACCTAGAAGCTTCAAGCAGCCAAACAGCTCATTAACAAGGGCCTCAAGTTTTGTTTGTCAAAGCACTTAAGCCTGATATATGACAAGTACGTTCGCAGGTTAAGTGAAATGCTAAAACGGCAACAAATTATAATAATTTCACGGCTTTCTGAGCATTCAGGCACACTTCATACTCTCCTAAGTGAGTAAAGCCCGTTGGACTGGACGAGCAGACGAAAAGTGTTAATCAAATTATGAGGCATAGCAACGAGTTTACCCAGGCGTTATATGATCTCTTTAACGCTCGAGCTACGCACGCCATTAATTGTGAGATCTAGAGCTGGCAAAATTATTAATGGCATTGATTAATCGATGATTTTAAATTTCGATTATCGATGATCTTGTTTTAATATATTAAAAGTGTAATTTTGCTAAGATGGAACTAAGAGCTTATTAATACGAACTCAAAGTTGGAAGAACTTAAAGTTTCCGTAACCATAGAGCATGCGCTTCCATTATTTTCAGTTCTTATAATTTTATCATTCCTGCATCGAGTTCGTTGCGAATGTTTAAATTGATAGTATTTTTTTATATAAATGTTCTTTATATTTTTCATTTCTGCATACTAAAATTTTAATTGTAATCTGTATTAGATTTTGGGCTAAAGGCAAAAAGAAAATTAAGTAAACGAAGTAAATTTTTGATTTTCATATATGAAATAAAAATATCAGATATAAATAAAAATATTTATATATATAAATAAAAGAATATGTGTTGACATAAGAATGTTTAATGTTCTTGATACAGCACAATAAATAAATATATAAAAATAAATATATATGTAAATAAATAGACAAAAATATAACCAGAAAAAAATCCGCAAGGAAATTTTAGAACATTTTTTTTTTAAGTTGAAATAAACTTAAATTTTACCTTTAAATTTAATTAAATTTTTAATATTATTAACATCAGAAAAATTTAATTTTAGTTAAACTCTGTCTTAAGAAAGGTGACAGGAAAAGTGGAAGAACTTAAATCAACTTTAAAGGAGTTCACAAATGTATACATTTAAATCGAATCAGTTTTGCTGAAGTTATGAAATTTTGAAATCTAGAAGATCGTAAACTATGGAAACTTTTCATCTTTAATTTGTCAAAAAAACGAGACTTTGTGCAGCATCCCAACTAAGGCTGTTAATTCTTGTTTATAATTCTATTTCAGCGTTACTTTAATATTACGATAGTACTATCGATATTATCGATAGTTAAGGCAATCACTAAACCTGTTTTGCCAGCTCTATTGTGACAAGTGATCAAAAAATGAATCACTTAGAAACTGAGGCGGCGGCATCCATTAATCATGCGCAAAAAAAAAGAAAGACGAGCAGTAAACGCGTGCCGCAAAGCTAAATTAAGATATCTTGCCCAAAGACCTGAGATCTCAGAGGCAAGAGCTATGATCTGAGAGCGTAGCAAATTCAGAGGCGCTGTTAGGTGGCAAAGTAGGTGCCAAGACGCATGTGCGTCGTGCGTTGGTTTGAATAAAACGCCCCTATTAAAAAAGCATCAATGCGTGGCGCGTTGACAATTTTTATGGCCCGAGTGTGGTGCGTATTTGGTGTTGAATCGGGCTTGGACCATGTCTTTGTAAATGATGAGCACCGCATGTGGCTGTGGTTGTAGATTGGACTTGGCTTGTGGCAGCTGGCAGCTTGCAGCTTGCAGCTTGGTTGCACGATGCGTCGTGGCCAAGTGTGGGCATTAAACGTTGACAGCTATGCAAATATCTGGCCATTAAGTCTTTGTCATTTAGCAATGTCTTTTAATTAGCGGTGCGGCCTGTGACTTTGTGGCCTGTGGTGTCCAGGATTGGCTTTCTAAATACAATAGTTAAGTTCGTTTGGGTCTAGCCCAGTAACACCCACACACTTCTTGACATTGTGACCATATTGACAAACGTTTGCTCGCATTTGGCCCACATCGCTGCATAAAGCTCGCATTGAACACCCTCACGCTTTATGGCCATTTGCATTTGCATTTAAATGCTTTTGACGGTGCAGATTTTGTTAGAGCGTTTCCTTCAGCATCCGACAGTGTTTTAGCCATGTTGGCTGCATCACGATTTCTGGCCTAAGCCTGGGCCTGGGTCTGAGCCTGGGCCGCCTGTTGTTTTGTTGCTTTTGGCCTGGCTTGTTGATTTTTCTCAGCTTGTGTTTGTTTACAGCTGCTCGCATTGATTGAAAAATTATGCACTTGCCATGACGATGGGCAATGCCAAATGCCAAATGCCAAACGCTAAAAAAGACCAACAGAGAAATTTGCCCACATTCAGCACACCGAACCTTATATGCCCAATCTGGCATAGTTACATTTTTTACATATTGAATGCAAAGGGCAACAGAGTAGTTGTTCCTACAGATAAATTGTCAACAGTTGAGATAAGACAAAGCGTCACAAAAATATTTAAAATAAATTAATTCAAAAATATTTAAATTTAATAAAATTTATAATTTATCTAGTTGTCGTTAAACATAAACAAATTGTTTAAATTTGAAATAACACAAAATGTCATTTAAAACCAGCTTCTAAACGCGGCCATATCATAAATTCGATGATATGATGTTGTTTGTTTATTTAAATTTCTTCGTTAATAGATTTATTTGTTGAAAAGTTGTTGGACGTGAAAAAAGTTGATTAACTTTTACTCATAAAAAAGCTCTTACTCTTAAAAGAAAATTATGATTGTACCTCATATCAAACTCAACAAACTGCCTGAAAATATTGCCTTACCTTAGCCAAAAATAGAGTATAGTCAAAGCCAATAATAGCTGGAATCTTAGCACTTTAAACAACAACAAAAAAAAAACGTTTTCCATTTTGGCAGGCTGAAAGCGAGGACGGGACTGCTTACTTTTCTTTTCGCCAGCTTGTTCTGCTCATTAGCAAACCAGGCAGCGGTGTCTTTTGGCAACGGCAACTTTTGGCGACAGCTGTTAGCCTTAGTTTTCACCTAATTAAGCAAACAAACGTGTGGGAAATCGACTACGTGGTCTACGTAGCTCTGCCCCCAAACGCCCCCGCACACTAACTGATAACTTTCGCCCAGCTGGAACTGTGTGCAATTCTTTTGGGGGCTGGGCCAAACTAATTGCCTCGAACATGGGGTTTAAATAGCCCAAAAAGAATGCAACCAAAACATTTGTCTCTAATTGCAGCATTGCCCAATTGGGCAGAGGCCAAATTAAATTAAATGCAGACCGGGCCAACAAGCGTAGCAAAAGGTAACCGGTAACCGGCAACCTGGCAACGGCAGTCGCATCAACAACAACAAACAACAACAACAAACAACTACAACAATTTGTGCAAAAATACAAATTGGAACATTTGTAGAAGCGATGCGCAGGCGCAACGCTGTGAGAATTTATGGCCCTGCCGGGGTCACTGCCTAGTGGGATAACATCTGTTGACGCGTCGTGCCCGCAATGCGCATGCAAGGCGCACTGGCAAAGGACATTGACCAGGCAGGGCCACTCCAGACCCAACCAGCCAGACAAATAGCCAGCCAGATACTCCGACAAAACAGACAAACAGACAGACAGACAAGCAACCGTTGTAGCAGCGCTGTTGGAAAGCCATTAGATATTGTAAAACAGTTTACTTTACTGGTTCTATGTCCACTACGATGTTGGTCTATAACAAAATATTATCTCAATATGCTGTGTAAAGTTTTGTCCATAAAATTTAAATGCAGTAGAATAACTACATATTCCTAACAATTAGAACAACACATTTATTAGTAATACATTATACTGCTGTGAATCGTAACGATTTAATTTTTATACTACCAGTCTATAACAAAAATGATTTCCAAGTTCTTAAGTAATATATTTATACAATAGTTTAATAAAAAAACATAAGATCAGTATAATAAAATTGTAATATGCAGCTGTGGGTAAACTGATCTTACAATTCTAAAGTAATATAATATAAAATATAATAAAATTGCAAATTGCAGCTGTGACTAAGCTGGAAACACTAACGAATACATTTTTATAACCTATTATAGAACCATGCAAGTGCAGAAAATAACTTCTTCAATTATATTATTTAACCAGACTTAATTTTGTTATTTTTTTTTTTGTTAAGTGGTTTTTGTTATTATTGTTTGTTAAGTTTAATGTAAGTTCTTGAGAAATAACAGTAAAATTAAATTTTCCCAAAAAAAAAAAAAAAAAATCAATTATATAAATAATTAAATTATTTAATAAATATAATTATTTTATAACTTTGCAGAATATTAGCCTAAATACCTATTATTTTTGCAAGCTATCTAATTCAATATTAATCGCATTTTTATTAACTATAACACATTTAAGATTTATTCAATTTTGAGCATAATTTCTTCTCTAAATAAAATCAAAATTAAATATAGAAAAATATTTTAAAAAACTCTATTTTTAATTAAGCTTTTTTTAACCTTTTATTTTTATTTTTTAGCTAAAATAAATTTATATATATTCAGTTCTTAATCTAAGATATTTATAATAAAATTTTAAATTGCACAATTATTTCAGAATTATTTAAAATATGATATTTCGAAGCTCTTAATAAAAACTGCAAAAAATATCATAGAAATGGATGTTTGTCGCTTAGACTCAATTGGAAACTTATTTTTTTTAATTATATTTAATTAAATTTATATGCACAAATTAATAGCGCTCATACTCAATTCAAAATCTTTAATTTCTTCTAACAATTTATATAAATTATCTGAAGCAGTTAATGATTAATTGAAACGTTTCTTAGGGCTGTTGATTGCATTTTTATTTCTTTTTTTTTTTTGTATTTTTTTTGTTACTTTCTACATCATGTTGCATCCCTGGGCTGAGTTACTTCCGCTGCCTGATCTTGGCAAACTGCGACCTTTTGGTTTCTGTGGCTGCGGCTGCGGCTGCGACTGCGTATTCAATTTGGCCCAAGCTTGCATCTTCCTTTTGGGTTGAGGGCGTGCGTGAAAATTGCTTGGCTGCACAAGGAAGGCCGCTGGCTGGTTTCTCTCACGAAAGCATGCAACGTGGAGTATAGAGACAGAGACTGGAGCCAGAGCCAGGGTCTTGGGTTCGAGTTCAGGACAACAATCGCAGTAAGTGATTACGTAACCAGTGCATTGTTCTTATGGCTGCGTTTTTATTTCATTGAACAACGCAATGTGGCAAGGAGTATTGCGGCATAGCCATAGCAGCTTATCAGCATCAAACGGCGCGAGGAAGCTGCAAAAGCCAGCATAAAATAATTTATTCACAGCCATTATGCGCTGCGAATTTATGCCACTTCCTGGTGGAACAACTACAAATAGCCATTTAAAATGCGATAAAAATAGCGCCAAGGGGCGCAAATGCTGAACGAAGAAGATGCTGCCACAAACACAGTATACAATATACAGTATACTGTATATAGTACTTTGTGCAACACACAAAACTGGGGCGTGGCCTGGGCGTTTGGCCAGTTGGCGGCGTTGGCGCAATGACTGCTAAGCATGAAACCGTAAAATGGTTTTTCAATAAACAGGACGGACGTAGAAAACCTAAAGAGTGGCAGCACCAGCAGCAGCAGCAGAGGCATAGCTGTACCACAGAGCCTCAAACTAAACAATGCGACAAATATTTGAATATGTTAATTAGTTTAAGAATGTTGCAGGCATTGCCGATGTCGTTGTGGTTGTTGTTGTTATTGTTGTTGCTGCAGTTTGCAGTTTTGCTGGGCACGATCAGTTCTATCGCCGGACGTGCATCGGAGCAGTCTAATTTCATGTGTTGCCATCTTGTTAGGACAGTTAGGAGCAGTTAGTAGTGCAGCCAAAGCGTTTTGCATCTTCGCACCACAAGACTAACGAGCTCGAACGCCTTTTGCTGCCTGCTGTTGTTGCCTGCTGCCTGTTGCAAGTGCAATGCGATTCATATTTACGAGTATGCCACAATCGAGCACAAAACTTGTACATATTTATGATTGGCTATGTAGGCTTCTTGCTTGTTTTCATAGCCAGCGGCCAGCGGCCACACACATGCAACATGCATATTATAATACAAATATATATATACACAGAAAAAAAATAAATATATGCACAAAATGAATTTTGTTAATTTTAAGTAAGATTTTAGAATATTAATTTTATATCAAATACAAACAGGACTGCAATTAAAATCAAACCCGAAGATTCATAATTTGTGTATAAACAATCTTCATTTAAGTGGGTTGTACTTAAATCAAACGGTATAAAAACTATAGTTTTTTTTCCTAATCAAGTGGAAAGGTTTAAAAAGTGTTTACATCTGTGCCCCTGTAATTCCCAAACGATTTAAGCAGTCAGCATTTGAGGTCTGTTTTGTTTGTTTCTTAAGTAACCAAGTCCTTGCAAAGCATATAAATTAAGCATGTGCAACTATCCAAACATTCCAGAAATAAGTCCGCTTTGTGCCTGAATTGATTCCAATTATTAAATTAATTTCACTTCGGCTTACATCCAAGATTCTTCGTGTCAGGCTAAAATGAAATAAAAATTCCGGGCTTAAAATTTCCATTTTGGAATCAAGAATTGTGTACTTACATACTTAAATTTCTTTATTTTTTTTAAGTGTATACATAATCCGGGTGCGGGGGCCAATAAAGCTGCCAATGAGCCGGGCTTAAAACAACAACTGACAACTGACAGGCAAGGCAGCCTTATAAAGTCACAGGCCAGACCAAACGGCCAATGCGGCCATGCGGCTTAACATTTTCGCCATTTGCACGCAAAGTCCAAGGCTAAACACTAGGATGGAGTTACTTATGCAAGTGTATGTTGGTTTGTGTGTGTTTGTTTGTGTGTGCCTACACTCACCTGTGGCATTCCTTGCGTGCTGCTGCTGTAGGTGTTGCCCAGCACCAGCTGATGGCTTTGACAGCTACTAAATTCTACTTAAAGCGCCCGCGCGCGACGCACGTTCCTTGTCCAATTTTGGGCAGCAACCAAAACGCTTGGCTGGCGCTTATCGTTTGCCCATAAATTTATGTACGCTGCCGCTTAACAGTGTTGTCGGTTTCGCTTTTATACGTTAAATATGGCTTTTAGCTTTTTTTCCATATATAACTTTTTCGGATTTGCATATCCAATGTGTTGGCATCGATCAGCAATTTATCGATAACTAAATAAGCGATTTGCAACACTTTCAAATTACCAGCTTAAAAATTGAGCAAATATTCTGTTAAACATACGAATTCTGACTGATATTTTTTTTATTTTTTACTGAAATATTTAAATAAAACAAATAGTTAAAAATAATATTCTGTTTAATTTTATTGCCAATTTTTTTACCTTCACAGAAAATTTAGCATTTTTGTTACCTCCAAAACTGGCAGCACTGTCGCTCAACGACATTATTGTCTTTGTTAATGCCAAATATTGCCAAGTTGGAGGTCCTAGGCCAATAACTTGCCATGACACGCAATGAAGTTGTTTGCCTTTGCCTGTTGCCTGCGCTCGGAATTTTGCTTGGGTATAAAAATGCAATTAACGGCACTTGTTGGCCAGTGCTTGAGATTGTTGTTGTGTTTTGTGTAGTTGTTGTTGCTAATGTTTACCTTTTGAGTGCTGTGACACGGGAAACACGACACGATTAAACACAACACAAGCGTGCATAACTTGTGTAATATCATTACAATGACTATTTTCTTATTGATTTTTATAAATTGAGTATTTTCTTTGCATATAACACTTCAATGACTTACACTTGAAAGAAAAACGTTGCATTTTTTTCAATTTCCGGATCTTTGTACTTTGAAAAATTTATATGCTGCAAATTGTGCTACTCTATGCTATTTGTGGTTTGTGTATTAGCTAAAAGTAGGGGCTGCCAGCTTTATAAATTCAGCGTTGCTAGCCATTCGCATGAAAATAAATGGCTGTAGTTGCGATTTATATAACATAAGACTTGCACACAAAATATGACATGGTTTTAATAATTCATACCATAACCAAGTTAGTATTTTTTTAACTTTTGGTTAAATTATGCAGTTTTCGTGCAGCAACAGTTAGAAGGTCACAATAGCTACACATTGTAGAGTTACCGTATCAGCAAAAAAATGTTAGCACTCCAGCGCGCGCTCTTTGTTTTCTAGTGACGCTCTTTTTAGGTAATTTTTAGCGACTTTTTGCCAGTGCTTAGCATTTTTTAGCACATTTTGCATGTGTATTACAGTGAAAGTGAAAACTGCGCTATAGAAATAAGCAACTATTGGCTAAATTGTTACAATTTAAGAATTAAAGTGGATTCAAAATAAATTAATTTGCACAGCACAGCGATAATTAAAACGCATAGCAAAATGTGTGGAGGTTTTACCTGCTCGAAGAACGCGCTAATTGCGCTCAATATTTTGTATGTGGTAAGTTGCAGCCACAACAAAAACAACAACAATATTTTCGAAAATTGCGTTGTATATACAGAAAAAGTAGTTTTTAAATGAAAAAAAAGAACTAAATACTAAATACCTGTAAACTGTATTAGAAACAGCTGCAAATGTATGATATTTCTATATTGTATGCCCCTTTTCAATTATTTTATTTTCAGATGATTGGATTCTTGCTGATTGGCGTTGGTGTCTATGCACGGGCTGCCTCAGTTGTCACAAATCTACCAATTGTGGGTGGCATCTTGGCCTGCGGCGTGATACTCATCTGCATATCCATGCTGGGCCTTGCTGGCGCCATCAAGCATCATCAAGTGATGCTCTTCTTTGTATCCTTTGCACACACAACAAAACAATAATGCACTAAGGACGTTTGTTAGGTGGGATGCACGCACAAGTGAGCTTGCCTTGTGCCTAACAAAAGTTCTCCTGCCGCAGCTGAAGGTCAGCGCATGTCGATGATGGGCATGACGTTGTTTCTAAACTACATATTTCCGCACATTTGTTATACATGCACATAAACAAGCAGGCTATAGCTATAGTCATTAATATGTACATACAAACAAACATATGTTTGTACTTATATGTATGTATATATGTATATGCTATGCTTGAGGTGGGCTTCATAATGACGCAGCGCGCTTGGCAAGAATCAAACAACTTGACGGTTTTTTAGTATATTGTCATTGACTTCCGTACGTTTGGCAATTGCGTCAGCCCCAAGGCTATCAGCTGCCAGTGCACAATTATATGTATATTAACTGATAACAAATTGTGTGCTAGTTACAATGTTTATTATACCCTGTAGCTATTACAAATGGCTTGAACGGGGCATATAAAATTGTGTAAGGTTTGTAACAGCAATCTGCAAACCTTTTTTAACCTATTCCGTCTGTTGATATGAGCGTTTTGATTAGATTTGATTTTGAATGATTGTCTGTGGTCTTTCTTTATCATATAGCCAAATGTTTTTACTATAGTAGAATATTCATACAATTAACCTTAAAAAATATAAGTAAAATTACTTTTTTTTAAAATGAATTTAACTCTAAGAGTTTCCCTTAAACAAAGTTCAAATTGTTCGATCCCTTCCGATGTTTTACCTTTCATATAAAAGTGTTTTATCATAGACACATCGATCGACCCTCTTGGTATCAATATCTAATCCTTTTATTTAGTATATATAATTGCCCAATTTAATTAGTAACTACAATCGCTGAGTGTTAAACCTTCAGCGCACCGCAAATATATATTTTTTTATTATATTCAAACTTTACAAATCGTTATAATCGATTTACAAGCACAAGCACAATCATATAAATATTGCATTAACTTTTTGCTGCACATTTCGAACACTCTAAAAAAACAATTTGTGTTTATTGATTGATAACATATCAAAGTATTTTCGTATTTGGTTGCCCTTAACCCTTGTAATGTAACTCTTGCAGTACATGATCATTCTGTTCATGCTGTTCCTCATTCAGTTCTCCATTGCTAGCTCCTGCCTGGCCGTTAATGCCGAGCAACAGCAGCAGTTCGCTGAGCAGGGCTGGAAGACGGTGCCGCCAAAGCTACGCGAACAGGTGCAGGATAGTTTCCATTGCTGCGGCTTTAATGCCACCAGCAGCAGCAATATCAATGGAGGTGAGCCCAGCTGTGAGCTAATCAATAAGGAGTGCTGTGTTGATTCCAAGGATCCGCTTTGTCATTGCGGTCCATGTGGCCCATTGCTGGAGGATAAGATTGACTATGCGTTCAAGTTGTGCGGCGGTCTGGGCATATTCTTTAGCTTCACTGAGGTAAGTTCATGTGCATTTTTGATTAACCACAAGTTTAATTCATAATCTTTGCAATTGTATCTTCTCATGGCATGCATTCAGTTCGTTGGTGTCTGGTTAACAGTGCGATATCGCAATCAAAAGGATCCGCGTGGCTTGCCCAGCGCCTTCCTCTAAATTGCTTAAACTAATCCCAAAAATTAATAACATAAAACACAGAAAGTTGATGTCAATGTGTAAATTTCATATTCATACAATAATCGTGGGTCTATTTGATCAACTTTAATGTGGTTAGCTGCTATCATTCAGCACACATTCATACACACACACACACACACACACATACACGCATATTTATATTTATACAAGCATCTAAACTAACATATTTATACATATATATATATATATATATAGTGTATAACTTGCATGCATACATATTTCTTATATACATGCAAGTATGTAATGCATTAGGCCATACCTACATACATTTACAACTTTAGAAATACTATATATATACATACATACATACACGATATAGCAACGTGTTTAATCCTTTTAACAAAAACAAAAAACGCAAGCAATCAAGTGTTTTCGAACTGAACATTAAACACATATACATCAAATTTACATCAAATTTCAAAATACTTCTCAACCACTAACAATGTCTTTGGCGACGCAATAATCTTTAACAATTTAAGCTCAGCTAAAGCATATATGGTAAGATCTATATTTTAAAAATTTACATTATAGTGAAGCTATTTATGTGAAACTTAAAGATTTAATTGAGCTATGCTTATCCGAAAAACTACTCAGTCAGCATTTGGAAGATTGTTTTAACAAAAATCACATTTAAGAGGGTTTTTTGAGTTCCTTTTATAATTAAAAAGAAATTCATTTCATGTGCGATTTAAGCAGACTTGAAAAGTACTTGAAAATTAGACGCAAGCGAGTAGAAATACGACTCGAATAATTCTTTTTTATGATTGGAAATATGACTTGAAAATGATTTGGATTTGATTAAATAGAAAAAACGAGTTAAAAAGGTCTCATGAACAATTGTCGTGGCTAGGATACATTTATGATTATTTTGATCAGATAGAGACCTCGAATGTAATTAGAAATCTTTAAAAATGTTGGCTGTGTACAGAACTAATAATTGTTTATATAAATTTAATTTAAACTTGTTTGTAACTTTATCAACACTCAATTAGCATGCTTTGTTAACATGAATAGCTTGGCTAGGTTGGGATATCTCGTGTCTCCTAATTATTTATGTTGTGAGTTTGGTTTAATACATTTTAATTTTTTATTACTCTTACTCTAATACTCTGTACAAATTTATCTAACATATTTTTCATTCACTATTTCAACAGGTTTTGGCCGTTTTTATGGCGCGTCGCTATCGCAATCAGCATGATCCCTGTTATTTGCCCGCTCGCGCAGTCTTTCCACACAACTATCTGTACTAACTGGATGCATAATGAGGCTGTATTGAACATGGACCCAAGGCGCAGGCAATTTTTTAGTCAAAGGGACGAAGGCTGATTTTTAATTTTTACACAAAAAACTTCCTAGCGTGAACTGAAAGAAATTAGGGGTAAAGCAAGCTTATTAGCAAATGCTGACATCGCTGCTAAAATTCAATGCTGTAATCAAATTTATTGTTAATTTTAAGCAGCTTGGCTTTGAATTTAGTAATTCAGTTCTTAGTTTTAATTATGGAAAGAGATTAAGTTTTACAATTGAGATTATGATATATGTTTGGTGTTCATTTTGTAAACAATATGTGTAAATTCTTTTTAATTAATTGTACAATTTTGTTTTATATATTTAATTTAGGTAGCTTATATTTTTGTTTGCAACTGGCAACAATCATAAAACTCAACTGCTGTACCACAAGTAAAAAAAAAATACACAAAAAAAACATTTCGAACCTGATCTATGCGTAGAACCAAGTCAAATGTAACTAGCAACAAGTAAACTGTGTTTTAACAAAGCGTAACATATACATACAACTTATATACATATATATACATACATATAATGCAAAATAACAATTAAAATACATATATATAAAATGAAACTATAGATGTTAGATGTGTGTTAAAACTTTGAAATTAGCACTTAAATTGCAAAACAAACTAAAAATACATGTCAACAAATAATTATAAAATCTTAAAATATCCACAACACCTTCCAGAAAATCCCTCTGAAAAGCTTTGTTTGCTTTCATTTCTCATTTTCTTTCTCTCACTGCCTATAAATCAAAAATATTGTTCAAAATTTACTCAGCAGCCGCTGCTGTTGCCTTAACTTGCACCCACGCAGGTAACCACAGACACAACACACTTATCCTTTCTATCCCTAATTTTTCTAAATACAAGAACACACACATTAAATAGTTTTTCTTTTGTGATTCGTTTCGTATTTCCTTTCAAGCGACAAAAGAAACCATTAAATAAAATTCTCTGTATTCTGTGCTGTGATTGAAGTAAATATGATCTTTAAAAACCAAATAATTTGTTGAGTTTCATTTCGCAACATACTTTAAGCTTAATTAGGAACACAGCTGACTGCGAGTTGCGTCGTTAGTGAAAAGTTTCAGGTTACCATCCTTTCGTTATTTATGTCTGCACAGTGGAGAGAACGGTTTAAGATATTGAATGTTGTTTATTATCTTTAAACAATTAGAATACCTCTGTTTGGAAATAGGTATTTAGGTTTTCTTAACCTCTCAAAACCCTTTAATTAAAAATAATAAACCAAAAATAGCATAATATATGTTTACATCTGGCTTATCAGCAGACGGTCTTATCAGAAATCTGTTTTGTTTTTTGAATACTAAATTATTACAGACAAATTTATGCAGATAACGTAAACATGCGATTACAACATATGTTAAGTATGTGTAGACAGAAAATATTACAGTTCTATAGATAATAAAATAATTTATAATATCAAGATGATTGTTTATTAAAATAGTTGAAGTGATAGCAACAATATTGAGCCAAGTTAGTTTCTTCCAAAATTCAATATAATTTTTCCAATTTAATATAATATTCAAAGAATTATTTAAGACATACTTTTAGAATTCCTAAATGGAAGCTTAGATTGTGTAATATTTAAATTACAATTTAATTATATTAATGTAGGCATCTCTAATGAATCTTAGGGAAAATTAAGTAAGTGTGCAGCTTTTAGCGTTTTCTATTATGCAGAAGCTTTTCAACAATTAGCCCCACAGTGAGCATCATCAGCAAACGCATAGCATACCACAAGATATCCGTAAGATTAACGCATACAGTTTGTTTGACACCTCCCTGGGGAGTCGGAGCTGCCATCCATTGGGGGTGTAAATAATATTTCGGGGTCAGACCTGATGGGGATGGCGCAATGCGACCCAAACAAATATCCCAACAAATTTTCAGTGGGCTGGTAAAATGCTTAGCCAAACTTTTGCACTCAAACTCTGCTCAAACAGGGCCAAGTTCAACGTACTCTTACCCAATGGAAAACCTAGCATGCTCTTTAAATAAAAGTCTCTCAGAGAAAGAGAGAGAGAGAGCGCTGAGTGAATGTTTGTGGGCCAAACAGGAGCTGTTTTGGTTATGTAACGGATGCGCAGTCAGGTGGTGGTGAAGTTTCCGTTCTTGTGTGCACAAATGTGGGTGTGGTGGCTCACAGTGAGTGCCGGCTCAACGGGTCCTTGCTGTGGATTGTGAGCTTGTGACGAATTTGTTTTTTGGCTGCAACGGATATGGTTAACAACTGTTTGAGACAACATTTTCTCGGAGCTGTTAAAACGTTCTTGATATGTCATGTTACCGAAATGGACATGTCATGCAGTATACACACACATAAAATACATATAAATACAAACAAACAAACTATATATAAGATATTTATTTGTGCGCCCCCAGAGGGTATTGAATTTATTATTCTTATATAAGTATATCCTTTGTAGTCACAGCTGTCTTGGGCTAAACTGCTTTTGTATATGGATTTATGTGCATACGATTGCCACCTGGAGTCGTGCAACAGTGCGTATTATTGATCTGCAATCAATTCCTTTGTTATGAGTTAGTAATAAATATTTGCGCATACATATTTCCCTCAGTTATACACAATGACAACATTCCGCTTTTTGTTGACTTTATTGAAATTCCCATATGAATTTTTCTCAACGTGAATTATTAATAAAACCATTAGCTCCAAACAATGCTTTATATCCTTAAAGCTGCTTCTCTGTTTATTGCCGGCTTATACGTGAAGTGGAGCCAACGTTGCGTATGGGCAACGTGCTCTTGTGATTGAACGCGCGTGCACGCGTTTCGTTTTTTTATGACATTATCGAACTCAAGCAGCGAGCAATGTACGTACTGTGGGCGTGGCACGTGTCGACGCTTATTGACATCGCTTCAACATATCGAAATGTTTTATTTGCACTTGATTTTAGAAGATACAAATTGTTCTGTTCAAATGGGATTTAAAAAAAAATAAAATGTAGAGATACCTTCATGCCTTATATACTGCCAGCTAAAACCTTTTGAGGCTTATTGGCGCACAAGTGTGCAGCAGTGCAACCCTTTGCATGCCCCTGGGTTTTTTTTTTTTTTGTTTTTCTATTTTTCATATATTTATTATTGTCCAGAACAGTCAGAATTTATGGCGAAAACGGGGCAGGTAACTTAATTAAAGCCACGTTTAGTCTATTAATATACTAGATAAAGCAATATGTAATCCTTTAGTATATTTATGTTGTGTTTATCTTAAACTATTTTATTTTATTTTTTTTTTAATTTAAATATTTATTTCTTTTTGACAAGCGACTTGCCACCTTATCATTTTTTTTGTGGGAATCAATAAAAATTAGATATAATCATTATTTTGTAATTTTTTAATTTAATTTTTACACTCTCTGCTAAAATTTATTTTGAAACGACATTAATGTTTATGTTTCTCTTTTATACAATTATTTTATTGTTTGGTTTTATTTATTATATTGGCGCCAGATGGAGCTGGAATGCGATAACACTATGAACGGATTTTAGATACGGCTGTCAACATTTTATTTCAATCGAAACTTAACTTACTTATGCTGGCAGAGGCAGGTAATTTCCATCTATTAATACGTCTATCCCATGAGCTTCTAAATTAACTGTATTTAGTCAACAATTTTAAAGGGAACAGAGCATTCCACAGTCTACATTTCCAACAATTAGTTTAAAGTTCATTCGTCTTTCAGTTGTTTACATTAATTTATATACTGTGTTGTGTTGTTTTTAATTTTTATCTTTTTGTTACGCTATTTCAATCTTTAAGTGAACTACTTATAAATATTATATGAATCATTCTATTATACTTTGAATAAAACTTTTGCTAATAGTAACCAATCATCAAATATTTTGTAATACGCTCTATAATGCCCCTTTAAATGCGATACACATAAGTTGACTAAATTCTAAATAATATGAAACTATGCTGGCGAATTGGCGCTCAAAACAAAACAAAAAATTTGAATATCAGAGCACATAATTTTTGAAAGCTTTCTTTCTTGCCTTTTTTTATTTAATATTGCTGCAGACATTATTTATATGTATGTACATTAATCTTTCTACATATATGTATTTCAAACAGACCATGTCTGACCCTTACTTGCTTTTCTCCTTGTCAGACGTCGCAATGTCAAACAACTGTCATAACACGGTTCTAAATATTTTATTTTTGTTATATTACACTTGTTGGCGGATATTAAATTATCAGACCCTCGAAATTTTTCTATAGACTTTTGTAAGAGTAAAATGCTTCGAAGAGCCAAATAAAGCAGGTTTTTTTTTTTGAACATATATAGTATATTCCCTCGTAATTCGCATTTACTGCCCATAACGGTGTCTTTGTCCGTCTGAAAGCCCATGAAGCGTAGCGAGAGTGTGTGGAGCGTGGGTTTTTTTCTATATGTTTGTGGAAAGCAACAGAAATTAAGCAATAAATAAAAATGTGCTTAGGAAAAAATTATAATGTCAATGTCAAATTAAAGTCACATTGTTAATTAAGCGCACTGGGCAGATGGACAACAAACGCTCAAAAATTGGAAATCACATGTTTTTTTACTAATTAAATATTTTTACAGAACTTTGCATAATGGAGTTAAACTTTATATGCATATTAAGTGAAATGTGTTAATTTAAATGATTTCACAAATTTAACAATTTCTTTACCATGTTAATTATTTAAACTAACAATAATAATGCTGCAAACTGAAGCTTTTGAATCTTGACTAAATATTCGGTGTCCATTCTCTTTTTGTTATTAAATATTTTCATGTAAACAATAACAAATTTATATATCTATATTATTGCAACTTGAAATATATATATTTTAATATAAACGAACCAACAAACATGCCACAATTTCAATTTGAACGTCTTTTATTTTAATAAGCTTCAATTAAATACTCTCGTCGTAACTACAGTCAACAAAATGTGAATAACTCTCAACTCAAATGTTAAAAGAATTTACAGTAAGCATCATAGACGATTTGCTTTTAGCATTTAATACTTACCATGTTTACAGAAGAAGAACAAAAACACGTTAATAAAATGCCAATGTAAATATAAATTTAAATATATACAAAAAAATGCAATTAAATTTATGAGCTAACATAAAAACTCAAAACATTTTTCCTGTTTTATGAACTGTAAAAAAGAATTTTTTTTAGCATTTCTTTGGCCATGCACGCAATTAAAATATTTCAGATTGAAAATAACGCGGCGTATACGCAACGCTCATGGCCATTGCTCATATAACGCATACGACTTCAGGCAGACCTGAAGTTGAAGCAAATAACAGACAGGGCGCTTAGGGCATCAGCAGCTCGATGCGTAATTTAATAAGCGACACATTTGGGACTTTAATAAAACGCTTTAAGGATTAACAGTAAGCAGCATTAATGGTCGGCGCGTTGTGCCTGCAGCAAGTCCGGCCACAATTAAGAAGCCTTGCCCTGCCACACGACGAAGTCGCTGCGATAAGGACGAACGTGCCGAGTCTCAGCCTAGCTGCGCAGCTGTTGCACGCCAGCAGAGCCACCCTCAATCTCGTACCCTATAACGGAGCTGCCATGTGACCGAATTTTTTTGAGCCACATTTGAGCAAATTTTACAAACAAGGCAAACGCAATTTTTATTAATTTATTTTATTTTCATTTAATGTTTTTTTTTTTTTGCTTTGTGCGTGGTAATTGTCGGCACATGTTTGTACATTATAATTAAATTTGCTGATATGCTTGGCAATTTAAACAATTTGGTTGCCCCGCACTGCCAATTATTTGGCATCTTGTTGTTGTTGTTTGAGTGAGTTTTATAGCATAAACAACCACAAAAACAATATTAACAATTGAGCAAAATGCTCTTCCTGTGGAAAGTTGAGTTATTTGTAAGCAGCGCTGCGACTGCGAGCAGCGTTCATCGGCAGCAGCAGCAGCATTTGAGTTTTGCTTCTGAGTCTCTCTCAGTCAGTCAACGTTGAACTTCACACCGCTGTGGACGTCGACGTCTCTGCAAGCGTATTTTGTGTGCGTGTTCAAAAGAGATAGAGAGAGAGAGTAAGCAAAAGAGAGGGAAAGTTCCTGTTAATAGTTTCACGTGAGTCGCACGCAGTCAGACCCGTAGATAAACAAAGCAGCAGCAAAAGAGCAAAAAGCAAACACAAAAAAGAAATAGAAAAAAGGACGCATTAGCTAAAAGTTAAATAACGCGTTTTTCGCGCGTTTTTTTAGCTGTTTGAAGAACGTAGAGCCCTCAATAAATTGTACCTTTTATGTAAGTGTGACATAGAAATAATGTTATATATGCGGGCGTGTTCCAATTTCTATTTGCTAGATAATTCCACAAAAATATATTTTTTTTAAATAAGAATCCAAAAAGTGTGCTCTATTTTCCTAACAAAATTAATATAAAAATAATACTTGTTACAAGCCTGTTTATAATTGTATATACTTCTATTATTCAAATAAGTCGACGTATATAAACCATTTTATTTACCTCTCAAGTATTCACGTAGGAAAATCAATAGCTCGTTATCCTGTACAGTCCTTTTCTATGTCTGAAACTATCTAAGAATGTTGGGTTTTTTTGTGTGTTTCCATTCTGAACGCTTCTTGAATGCCAATATCAAAAACAAGTTTTACTTATAGCACTAATTGAAAAAGTTCTCAATATTCAGGCTTACATTTACCAACTGTTGGGCCAACAACAGAAATTTCCATTTGTTGATGACTCTGCACTATTCATTGAACGGTTGAGCGAACGTTTTCAAGGCACATTTGTTTATTAGGTCAATCGCAGCCTGTAAATGCCATCAGAACTACAAAGTATGCCAGGCGAGGAGCTTTCATTGTTTACACTGAAAACGCAGCAATTGCGCAAATATAATGAATAGTTGAGAATCTATCGTTAAGTTAGAAATGTTGAAAATAATGTAAAAGTCTTCCCTCATACCAACTAAGACATTTACAATTTGCTTTAAATAAATATTGTTTTTGAAAAATATAAGTCAAATAGCCATTGGCACTGAACCAGAAGAGCGCCAGTCAAGGACATTAAATATCCGGCTGCTTATTGACCAAGCTAATTGGAGCCTTGAACTTTGCTACTAAAAAGCAACCAGGATAGCAGTAATATTTTCAACTAGTTAATACTCTGTTTCGACTACCATTTTGCTATTTTAGTAAAAATATTTATAGCATACTTTTTGGTGCAGGTCGGAATTAAAACGCTTGAAGAACTTTTTATATATTTCTGTAAATTTAATTCTAAACCATTTGTATTATTGTTTTTGTTTTAAAATATGAGTTCTCATATGGAAACACTTAAAGCTGTTGCTATAATGTTTTTTATAAACCATATCCAACACTTTTACACAACCGTAAAAAACACTTAAATATCCGAAACATCCTTTGTATACTACAGGGTATATTCAGTCTTTGAGTTGAGTTTCAAACAGCTTTCCGGCAGGCTCACGTACAACGTGTGCAATCTGTCAAAATCTTGTTTGCGCAGCGACTTAATACAACATGCGGCTGTGAATAAGACGCAAAATAAATCAGCTTCAAAAATTTTGGACATTCAACAAACAACTGGTAGAGCAGCTGTAGATTTTTTCAAGGACTTTCCACACACACACAAACACACACACACACAGAAACCCGCACATCATAACCCTCGTGGCGCGTGACGTTCTTTCATCGTTTTAATTAAAAGCTGTCAAACTGCCTCGTCCGCATTTTCTTTGCTTTCCCTGTCCCCTGTAAAGCTCATTAAGGCTATTTTTTCCAGTCTGCAGTTCAACGGTGAACTTTGTACTAGAATCTTATTTTTATAGTTATGTGTGTTTAAAATAAAAATAAAAGTTTTGCTCTTGTTATTTTAATTGCAGCACGACCACATGATGTCGCTGCATATTGTCAACTCGCTCTCCGATGAGGAAATCGATGAGTAAGTAAAAACTAAAGTTAAAAGAGAAGCGTGTAAGAACTTTTCCAATGGAAATTAAATTGCTTGGTCACGAACTCTTGCTTAGTCAATTTTAAACGAAATATATACATAGCTAAAAGCAACTACAACCACAATGTGTTGGTTCTAGGTAAACAATTTGCACTCTGAACTTTACATTGGCTTTTAGTGCAGACGCCCAAACTGCAGTTGCAACTTTGATTAGCCTTCAATCACAAGGTAGAGGAAGAGAGTATTAAAAAGGGAAAATTGCATAAAAAAAGACTAAGTGCATGTGTTCCTGCAAATGAAGATAGAAGCAAAGCGTATTGAAGAAAGAAAATAGGAAAAAAAAAATTATTTTCATGTGTTCCACATAACAATTTCTCCTTTCTTACGCCATATATAGCATACTTTATGGCTAAGATAATATAATTGGCTGCAAGCTGACCAAATCCAAATTCAGTTTAACTAAGCAACAAATTAAAATCTAAACCATAAATATGATTTAATTAGTTCAACAGCTGCGTATGTGTCTTTAATTACACACGCCACAAAATAGACAAATCTAATTTTGTCAACATTTATTGCAGCTTGTGTCTGTGTGGTGCGTGACAAGCCTTTCACAGACGTTGATAATCTCACAAAAACACCCACACAACCTTCGGGCATAGACATGTACATAATGACGTTTATATTACGCATACGCACAGTAGCACGCAGTTTTTGTTTATTAATGTAGACGACTACACAATGCTATGTAATTACAGAAAATAAGAACAAATATATAGTATATGTTGAGAACTATATTTTATTTAAGCTGTCGATGGTCTAGAAATAATAATTGTTGATTAATTTTTAAATTATTTTACTTGGCTCAAAAAAATTCTTTTTTTACTAGCCACAGTTTATTTTCGATATATTGATAGTGCCCTTAACATTATTTAATTTGCAAAAATATTATTATTATTAATCTACTTTGGTAACTACATTTTTCCGAAATAGATCCGTCAATTAATAATTTATAATTAATTTAGTATCTGTTGTTATACTTTATTTCAAATATACTGTTTGCACAAATCCAAAGTATTAAAGCGATAGTTCTGTCGATAGAATCGATAAAATAGCGATAATTTTTTTAAGTTTATTTTTATCGAATCCCAATCAGCCGTTACAGGGTATAGTAACAACGCATTTATCGTTGTGGCCTAAACCAAAACAATGCCTATAATATCGATTGCCATTTTCATTGTATTTGAATTTAGTTCACGTTCGTGTCTGAATGTAGACTAAAAATTTTGTTTTCAATTTAGCAGCAGTCACGCGTTAGTAATGCAATTTCAGTTGATAGGATTAGGATGGGACCATGACACTTGCCTGTTGTTGTGGCAACGCGTTGACTTTTCTATACAAAGCCTCCAAATAGAACAAGTGCTTGGCCATTTAAAGGAAATTATTTAGCTCCCGACTTGATTTTTCTATCAGAAACCGTTTCACAATTTCATTTCACAATTTCATTTCCTTTGTAAATTCAGTTAATCGCTTTCTGTGGTTATTATGACCTGCATTTTCTGTGCTTATCTTGACCAAGCAGACATGACCTTAACCTTTGGCCTTAAGCCGTGACATTAATTGACTTTACCCTGGAAATGCACTTAATTTAACTATGACGAGTAATGGGATTGCGATAATTGTTTGCCACCTGACATAGGCTTTTAAGGGACTTAAGCAGTTGATTTAATTATAAATTGATAGTAAATATGTATAATTAAAGACCTACAATAAATGGGTGAAAGCGGAATGTCAAAATGGCCTAAGTTATTATGTAATTAATAGTTGTAATGACAACACAAATATTTATTTTAAATACGATGTACATTAACTTTGCTAATTTAACTTTTAAACTATCTAATTGGAACTCACTTTTTAGCAGGAACTCATTTTCAAAACTTTAAGAAAATTAGATATTTTTTCATTCAAAGGGTTATTTAAAGCTGAGTGCTACTTTACCACAGTTTATATCATTAATTAAACGTAAAGCTAACCAAGCTTCATATGTGATTTATGATATTGCAGACAACTTACATAAGTCCAAAGAAATACTATACCAAACAAGGATTTAACGAGCTGTGCAAGAGCTACCATTTACATTCGCTAAAACCATGATAAATTTGATATTTATTATTATTGTCAGCTGCCTTAGCAATGTGGAATGAAATGCACTATTCATATATATACTTATATAGTATAAGTATGCAGGCAAGAGAACTTCCACTCATACAAGTCAAGGCCAAGACTATACAGCTCTCTGTTGACAGCTTGTAAAGAAATTACATCGCACTTAAGTCTATATATAGTATATATACACACACATCGATTCGACTGAAAAGTACAGAAGTAAGTGCATATCATATGCTCAAACAAAGCCATTACATGACAATAACTTTAAGATGGAAGATGGAAAAAAAAACAGAAATACCAAGATTGTGTTTTGTACAAGCTTATATTAAACATAGTTTGTTCAGTTACCGTAAGCTTTTCACTTTTATATAAACATTGCACACAATGACCCACATGAACATTATTAAAAGATTTTTATTAGATTTTCCAGAGAAATAAAAGCGACTACGCAGGTAGCCAAACAGTAAATGAGATTTCTCAGAAAACTCATAAGTTTCCGACTACAGTATACTCTGTTGCCAGTCTGTTTCATTTTGATTAACAGTATGTTTGGACTCTATCTATAGAGTTGTATAAGATAAAGCTTTTAAGAATTGATGGGCGTGTCAACAAAATGTTAAATATTTTATTCTAGATCTAATAGCATCGATAAATATTAAATTCATTCGCACAGACAGTAAACCAATATGCTTGTTTTTTCTTGGGTATCTTATGTTTTCGTTTGAAAAGTAATTTGATATAAACAGATAAATATATAAATTCAATTGAAAGAAAATCAATGACTTCATTTCTCCGTAAAAGTTGTTATATAGACGTTTTTTGTTTTAATTAGCAATTGCAGTTACTACACTGCTTCTACTTGTTAATTAAAATCGTTAATTTGTTTTATACACTCTTGAACTTAACACTAAAAACAACAAGTTACATATTACATACATTTTCATATATAATTTTCATTTATGTTGGCCAAGCAACTTTGCGGTTGCTTAAGTAAACTGTACTATTTTATAGATTGTGCAAGTTAATGCAAGCGTAGTTATTTATGTAATATTTACTAACGGCCTCTTTGATGGTTAAAAAAAAAATTAATGAATGATTCAGACCGCCAATGAATTGACCAAGTTTAAACACTATACTTGTCGTGCTTTAAACCGATTTTCATCACAGTAAATACAAATTGCAGCAGTAGACTTTGAAGGCGACCTCCGAATGTGGTCGAGAGTCGCCGCACGTAGCTTTAGCAACAGCAGCTATATATACCCCGGACCCGTCATATTACTGTCTACAACCTCATCTCTCTCTCTCTCTCTCTCTTTCTCCCCACATCTCTTTCTGTCTTTTTCAGTTTTTCAGCCAAACTGACAGTCGAGCCCCCTTTTTGTTGGTGTATTGCTGCTTATAAAGTTTTTTCTTTTGCGCCGTCGCATTTCTTGTCGATTTTATTTGCTGAATGTCTTTATGTACTTGCTTTGCTTTTGCCACACTTCGCTTTAGGCATTATATGTTTGAGTATATAGGTATATATCTATATATATAAAACTCTTTGTCCTGACTGACACAACACACTGTAGACCAAACGGTTTAAGATATCGAGCTGAAATTTTCACACAACATAGCTGAGACATAATTATCGTGCAATAAGACGGGGTTTTTTGATATTCCCATTGGAAGTGGTTAAAATGGGGGGTCAAAGGTCAAAATTGCTTACCCAATTTTACATTCTGTAAAAATTTGATCAAGATCGGACGACTATATCATATAGCTGCCATAGGAACAATAAGATGCAAATTAACGTTTAATATAAAGAGTTATGTTTTTTTCTAAGCTATCTCAACCATATTCACAGATTTTTCTCGACAAATCTGACAATTTCCCGTAAAATCTGACTTTTCCAGCCAAATCTATCGATATTGACGATATTTCGATATTTTCGCTATATATGGATATTTATGAAATATAGATATATGCCGACATCGATAATTACGATAAATCGATATTTACATAATAATGTCTCTCATTAAGAACATTAATCAAAACAAAACTTGCAATAGATATGCTCAAAACAGAACTTTTACACTTGTATAAATACATATAATCATAGCTAAGTGTGTGTATTTTTGTGCTCAATTTCTGTTATATTTATTATGACTTGGCTAAAGAAAACAAAGTCACACCCAGACCGGCTACTCTATTAAATTCTCTGGTATTGGTTTTGACGTTAACTAGTTGATTAACTTTTTACAGGGCGATTTGAACGTATCTTAAACCTATGACAGCAATAAATCAAAATATACACATTATAAAAATCGTTATCAAGACTTTTTCCAAAGCTTAAACTATAATATATACTTATGCAAATGATGTTTAATTTTTTACCAAACTCTTTCGCCAAATATCATAGTTGAATATGTTAATTAAATATATAATCGAAGACCGGTTAAAATACGCATTAAAAATGTATATCATTTGCATATGTGTATATTTTTAGCATGAAACTAACTAGTTCACTGGCATCTTAGGCTGGCACTTGACAAGTGCAACACCCTGTAAAAATCTGTTATGTGTCTACATAAACGAGCACTCAATAAAAGCTGCACTTTAACTGCAATTGAATTGTGACATTACTATTGCACGATGGCACGAGTATAGTATTACGCAAAAGAGTTTTGCGCACTATGCTGTAATCTAGTTTCAACTGCAATAAATTGCATTTAAGATGCCAATACATATATGGTCTATTCCAATCAGACGACAATAACCTTGTAACAAAACATATGTATCTGTTTTAGTGCGAACAACCATACTTACATTTTTATATATAACAAACATATTATATATTTGTGCATGTATATATTTATGTTTGTCTGTCTTAATTTAATATTATTCAAATCAAATTGCGTTCTACGCTGACATTTGAACTTCCGTTAGCGTCTTATCTGCGTTAACATTCTGTTATCTGTTATGCTGTTAACATTTTTACAAATTAACAGACAGGCCACCGCAACCGGTAGCCATCTGTGTGTATGTGTTTTGAGCTCAATGTTTGTATTGGTGGCGGCCGTCGCCTATATAAGAGCCGCCGGAGACCTAACAAATTTTTTAGTTTCTCGCTATTCATTGACGTGTTCGAATCGTTTGGTATATTTTGTTTATTTTTGTGTTGACTTTGCTGTGCGTGTTTGTTAGCCAAGAAATTCTTTGCCAGCTGGGCCAAGTAGTCATACAATTAATTAGGATATATATCAAGGACAAAAACAGACGCTGACATCATGCCGCCCACAATTACAGCCAATCAGGCGCATGATTTTAAGGCCAATTGCCGAACGCAGCTGCAGGACGCTGAGTTGGATGAGAACGATGCATATGTGCATCGTATAACGCGGTAAGAATGCAATATTAAGAAACCGGTCTTTAAGCAATTAACATAGTAGACAGCAGCTGAAATTGCCGGGGGTTGTTTGGGTTGTTCTAGCTGCTGTTGTTGCATTTTATATTTGGCGGGCTGCCAGAGGTGACTGACTCATCGGCTTGATTGAGCAGCCGATTCAACGATACACGTGAATCTGATCACAGGCAATCACGCATTTAATCAGATAAAAAGCTAAACAAAACGCTGAGTTGGCAACTGATTTAATAGCTAAATGACATTTCTCAATCAAAGCCAAAACGACAAAGCAAAACAAAAACCGAAGAGAACGCGAATAGCGCAAAGGAAACCGATAAATATATGTACATATGATTAAAATAGATTGGAAACTCACTTGAACTAATATACTCGCACACAAGCTAGTGTATAAAAAAGAAATCTGAAAAAATACATAAGTACTTATATATGTGCGTACGTATTTATTGCGGTGGGTGTGTCGTTCATCGTTCCCAAAAAATTTAGACCTGGACCTAGACCTCTATATTCTCAAAGCTATTGTTTTGATTGTATATATATGCTCGGATTTCATTTATTGAATGATTAGGCAAAATCTGTTGATAAACTTGACACCTCTAGGATTTATATACAAACATATCACATGTTTTTTATAAAATTTCTAATTCATTTTTTAACCTGCGCTATCAAGGTCAAAAATGGGCAAATATTTACATACAATTTTTGTACATATGACATATTTATTTTCGGCTTGTGTTTTATTTTTGTGAAATATATATTCTATTGCGTGAGCGTTTGACGTACTACTTGATAAAGATAATCAAATGACGCTAACAGTTGGGGGCTTACATAGCATCGAAGGGGGTTCAGTACGCAATAATATGTACACACATTAGATCACATTCATTGGCTCATTGACTTCAGTGGGCGTCACCCAGATGGATGCCTTCTTGGAAAAAATCCTTCAATACATTTGCATTCAACCAGTCGTCTCCGTAGCTGTTAATATTTTTGACACATTTTAAGTGCAATGATTAACAAGTTCCAAAAAATATCTTTTGATTTCTGAGAATGTAAATCTGGCAATAAAAACCACTTATATCGTTTATGGCATATTCTGAAATTTTAAAATTGACATATTACGTTACTCACCAATTTCTCGAAACTTATAACCTTATCGCAAACTCATAAGTAATTAAAACAAAAAAAAATACTTTCCGCCTGTTCCGCTTACGTTTTCAATTACTTATTATGAATACTGTTCATAGATTGTGTGTATGTAACATAAGATTTTGAATTAAAAATGACTTTATTTTTTTGTTTTTTGTTTTTATGGGGGGTCGTTATTAGATTACAAATCGCGAGGTTTAGAAAACAGCGCATATCAATTCCTCTTACGCAATATTATTATTAACGTCGGTAATTATTTTTTAATTATTTATAATCATACTAAATACGTATATTTTGCTTGCAGATACTCCGATGGCACCGTTAAATTACGCAATTCCAACATTGAGCTAATGGATCAGGACATTTTATATCATTTAGCCTTGGGCAGTGAGAGTCATGATTTGCAAGAAATGTTTGCCGATGTTAAGGTGTGTATTTATAAAAATGTTAAATTTTGCATATACTTCTAAATTGGGGTATAAAATTGTAATCAGAAAATGTGTAACAGGTTAAACTTATAAACGGTCTATAAATCCGAATAAATTAGAACTTAACTTAAATAGTTTGGTTATAATAAATCATAGTTATTATTTGCATATATAATGTGTTCTAGAAAATAACCTAAACCAATATTTATTATTCAAACTACACACTTAGTTAAGAATAGTTTTGCAATTCAATACATTAATTAGTAGTTTAAGCGTTATGTGGTCATTAAACTGACCCAGACCAGATTGCTGAAGTGGGTGCTGATAAACAAGTTCTACGAGTATTTGCAATCTTGATTAAATTGTTATTTAAAATCTATAAGATTAGTTATAGCTTGCGTTGAATGGACCTTGATAATGAAAATTAATTTTATTAATTTTTTTGGAATTTCTTTTTATGATCTCTCAATTCATTCATAACGACAACCAGTTCGTTTGCATGGGCGGAACACCAAAGCGTATGGAGAATTTTGCACACTTCATTATGGATGAGATTGGTTATAAGCTACCCGCTGGAACACAATTGCAGGATATTAGCGCTTACTCGTATCGCTACTCCATGTACAAAGTGGGGCCGGTGCTTTGTGTCAGTCACGGCATGGGAACACCCTCGGTTAGCATTCTGATGCACGAGATGATCAAGCTGATGTATCATGCCAAATGTATGGATCCCATATTTATACGCATTGGCACTTGTGGCGGCATTGGCGTTGAGGGCGG
This sequence comes from Hirtodrosophila alboralis, assembly GCA_035043045.1. Taxonomy (NCBI): domain Eukaryota; kingdom Metazoa; phylum Arthropoda; class Insecta; order Diptera; family Drosophilidae; genus Hirtodrosophila; species Hirtodrosophila alboralis. The sequence goes on along the minus strand of JAWNNH010000191.1, from coordinate 571,258 downwards.
TACCGTCATAATTACCGAAGATGCACTAGATGGACAGCTGCGTAATTCGCATGAGTTTGTAAGTTCATATTAATATTTATATAGTCCAAATCAATGCTAATGTTTATATATTGACAGACCATTCTGGGCAAGACAGTGCATCGGCCAGCCAAGCTGGATAAGAAGTTGGCACGCGAGCTTAAATCGCTGGCCAGTGCCGATGATCCCTATGACACCATCATTGGCAAGACGCAGTGCACAAATGATTTCTATGAGGGCCAGGGACGTCTGGATGGCGCCTTCTGTGAGTTCAGTGAAGCCGACAAGGTGGCCTATCTGGAGAAACTGCGTGACCATGGCGTCGTTAACATCGAAATGGAGAGCACAATCTTTGCTGCGCTGACTCATCATGCCGGCATTAAGGCAGCCGTTGTCTGTGTCGCACTCCTGAATCGTCTTAATGGCGACCAGGTCAATGCGCCCAAGGAGGTTATGCATGAGTGGCAACAGCGTCCACAGATTCTCGTTTCGAGATATATACGCAAAGTGCTGGCACAGAGCGGTCAACTGAAGACGCTGTTTGGACATCAGGGATCCATAAAGTCGCCAAGGCGCTTTAAGCTGGTGCAGCAGGAATCTCAGGCCCATGATTAGAGAGCTATTGGCCAAATTCATGAATTATGGGGCATATACATAGAATATACTTATGATTTCAAGTTACCTTTGGCCTAAATAGTCAACCTTACTCTTATGTATACAAGATGTTTCAACATTCCTTAGTTTAGTTCGCTTTAAGTTCTTAGCCTATTTCCCCTGTGTGTGTATGAATGTATATCCGCCTCCTCATTAGCTTATTTAAACCAAAACATATTGAATATATAATGGTATCATAACGCCAATGCTGAAGGAACTTATTACAACTTAATATTTACATATTATAATAATAAACTCAATGTGACGTTGTGTTTCAAAATGCATACAAATCGAAATTGTTGTTGATTGCATCATTAATGTTTGCAAAATACTTCAATAAAAAAATACGAATAAACAAAAGTTGTTAATTGTTATGTTGCATATATATAAAATGAGGAAAACCAAAAAAATAATAATATTTCTTATCATAATATAAGATTTCATAAATTATTCTATTACACATATTGTATTGTAATTCCTAAACATTTGTTAGGTGCAAATTAATGTTGCTATTCATAACACTATTCCAAACAAATGTTACTCTTATTCAACTCGAAGAAAAACTAAAAAAAAAAATAAAACAAAGCTGAAACAAAATTAAAAAATGGTTTACGAAACTAATTGGTATACTATAATTATTAAAAGTTTTTGCATTTTTGAATTTATTCAAATTTAATGCTTGTATTGTGAAGAACTTGTCCAATTTCAATCAAAACTGAATTATATTTCAAAAATTTTCTATTAATTCAACATTTGAAATTTTAGTTATTGTAAATTCGGTTTCGGATTAAATTCAGTCAAAATTCACATAAATATTTTTAAAATAATGTCGGGATATTGTGAGAGTAATCTAGGCCAGGCAGTCTGCGAACTGAAGGGTAAGTAAATTTGGAATTTGGATCATCATTAAGTCTTGTCTACAATGATACCACACAGCAATGGTAAAGGCACAAAACAAGCGTATCGATCAGCTTATTAAACATATCCAGCAAGGCTGCAATGCGGAAGAAGATGTGGAAAAGGAGAGCACGTTGTGCAACTTAAATCCGTATATTGAATGCCTTAATCCAGATATTTTATACCATTTAAATTTGGACACGCACACAACGGATTTTCCAAAAGTTTTTGGCGATGTGCGCGTAAGTTTATATTGTTATATATATATAATTATCATATTATTATTATGTATCATGCCCAAAGTTTGTTTGTATGGGCGGCACTGCATCTCGCATGGAAAGTTTCGCCAACTTTATTATGAAAGAAATTGGTCTTAAGATGAATTCGGGCGTCAAGCTAAAGAACATATCTGAGGAAGCTCATCGTTATAGTATGTTCAAGGTGGGGCCAGTACTCTGTGTCAGCCACGGCATTGGTGGTCCATCTATTAGCATTTTATTGCACGAACTGATCAAAATGATGCATCATGCCAAGTGCCAAAATCCAATCTTCATTCGCCTGGGAACTTGTGGTGGCATCGGCGTTGATCCTGGAACTGTAATCATTACATCAGATGCTCTTGATGGTCAATTGCGCGCCGTCCATGAGGTAGTTGTCCACGGTCAGTCCCAACTGCGACCTACCAGATTGGACAGCGAGTTGGCTGCGGAACTCAAATCGTTATCCGATTCACGCCGTGATGGCTTTGAAACTGTCATTGGCAAAACTGTTTGTACAAATGATTTCTATGAGGGTCAATCGCGTCTAGATGGCGCCTTTTGCGATTATACGCCGGAGAAGAAGATGTCATTTCTGCAGAGTATCGCATCCAATGGTGTCGTCAATATGGAAATGGAAAGCACCACATTCGCAGCCCTGACATCTCAGGCTTGTATAAGAGCTGCTGTCGTTTGTGTGGCCATCCTTAATCGTTTGGAGGGCGATCAGGTATGTTAGCGTTGGCCAATATCTGATCTTCTGATTGATTTTTCTTTCCCTGCAGATAACAACTCCTCCAGCGACTCTAATGTGTTGGAATTTGCGACCACAAATTCTAATAGCTCGCTATATGCGAAAGGTGCTCTTTTCAGACAATGAGGCAGATGATCTAAATCCCTTATGTGAATGCGCTGGTAGTCATGCTTAATGATAACCGTAGCCAGTAAAATATATAATATCAGTTACATTTTTTATAATATTTAGTTTAGTTTGTATTCATAAGTTTTTTAAAACAAAATTTAACGTAATATAAAAATAAAATCTTCTAAGTACGTAATTTTCTTTCAGTTTAAATAACTCTCAAGTAAGTGAGCACATAATCGCATTACAAGATCACATTGAAGACTTGTCTTGAATACAAATGTAAGAATGTGCGTCTTTATATTCATACACGTGTTTCACAAATAGCTTGGCATTTTAAAAAGCTCCGCTTAGCACAAAAAAATAGAATTTACAATGGAAAAAATATAATTTTTCAATTGTACAATAATAGACAAAACATCTTTTCGGAAATAAATGTTGATGAAATTTTGTCTATACGATTTTCTTGCTACCAAGATCGTTGGTCATATTTCATTAAAGGATTTTTAAATGCCACCGTTCTGTTATTAGGAACTTTTATTACATTTTGTGAGCGTATTATTTTTGTTTAATATTATTTATCAAAAACATTTTGCAGTTACTTGATTTTATTTATTTATATTTTAATTTTATATATAACTTATTATTGTGTAAATTGTTGCATATTTATGGGCGCAGTGTTTACATTTATTATTATTCGCCTGTAATTCTCAAGTGATTCTAGCAGTCCATTTATAAGGACCGTGCTCTTTTTCTATATTATTTTTTTTTAATCACTTTGTAAATTAACAATTAAATTAATTTTGTATTTTAATATCAGGTAAGTCCAAATTATGCTTTCCTACTAGTACAAATGTTCGAAAATTAAGCAGAATTAAAAAAACCAAAATATAAATAAAAATTAACAAAATGTTTTTAAAAAACATAATAATTATTATAATATATTATTAGATTATAATCTTGAATTAAGATCTAATCGTCCAAAACGAATAATGGATCTATAATCCACAGCTTTTTGCTTGTCTTACGATTTCTGTGAATAATAAATAACATTTTATTTTACCCTGTTTTTAATGCAAAGATCCCACTGTGCCACTGTACGCTCAGCAATGTAAAAACAATTCAGTATCAATGAATTTTTCAGTTCGTTTGAGGCGTTCGTTGCGATCACAACAAATCGGCGCGCAGCTAAAAACTAAAATAAATTTATAAAATATAACAACAAAAATATAAATCTCATACATTAATAAACCATATACTTAAACAAATACATACATATACATATATATATTTGCCGGGTGTGTATATAAGATATAGATAAGGTTAATAAGTTTGCAGCATAAAGTTGTCAGTCTTTTGTACGGTTTTTTTTCGATGGCAACAAACCAAATTTAAATTAATTTATTTAACCTTGTAACAGTGTTACTGATAAATTAACATATATGTATGTATATATATATAAATATGTATATATAGACAAATGTAACACTCTATATCTTGAACATATACATATGAATGTTATACAAAAACTTGTGTTAATAGATAAGAATTCAAAGAAAGTTTGCTATTGTTCATAGTTTGTATGTTGTGATCAATAAATTAAGCTATAAATGAAGTTCATAAAAACTTGTAAATGTATACAGTAGTGTATATTAGCGTACTCCAGCGTACTCCGACCTATACTCAAGTTTTACTCTCTCACGAAAACTTCAATCAGAAGTTTTACTCAATGTTAATTAATTTGAATTAATTCTTCATATTCAAGAACGGTTCAACGCTCGAATATTAACTATAGTTTATATGTATGTATGTTTCAGATAGTCTGGGAATCACAATTTTTTAAAGCATTTAGTAAATAAGAGCTGCTAAAAATGACAAAATAGTAAGTATTAAAAACATTCTAATATGCAACTAATCTGGATTTCCAATTTCCAATCTGGTCAAAATATTTAACACTTACATTTTCAACATTTTATGTTTACGTAAGAAAATTCTACAAATTATATATAAACGAATTGATCTTAACCATATAACATCTGATATATGTATTGTATTTGTTTTTAAACATGTGTAACAATAGCCTGAATAAATACAAGTGTAAATAATATTGAGATAATTGAGCAAAATGTGAATAGTTTCTATATCTATTGATACTTTTTTATGCAATCCACAACACCTGCAACAACTCTTGCTTCTCTGCCCACTCTCATTCGAGTATCATTCATTTTTATCTTGAGTGGGTGAGTTGAACATGTAAAAATAAAAATAATAATATTAATTATTAATATTGATCATGTTTATCCGTGTATCTCTCTATTTCTCTCTATCTCTCCGAAAGTCGTAAGAGCGAAAACACGCTGAGAAATGAAATCTCTTTAATTCGTTTGACTTAAATTACATCAAATATGTTAAAAATGTTTGTATTGGAATTAGGCTATTCATATGTTGATTTATTTACATAAATGTATGACTATTGTATTTTCTCCACAGCGCTAAGCTAAACAATCCCAATCTCAATGAAATGTCTTCTGACTTTTTGTACCATTTGGCCATCAATGTGGCCAACACTCAGGACACTACCGATATTCAAGAGCAATTTGGTGATGTTAAAGTGTGTTAACTTTCTAAATATATTCAGATTATTGAAATACTATCTATATCTATATATTTTCCCTACACAGATTATTTGCATGGGTGGCACCAGTTCGCGCATGCGTGACTTAACACTATATCTGCGTCAAGTGCTGGGCGTGCAGGACACTAGCGAACCGGTTGATCTGAGCGAGAAGGGACATCGCTATGCGCTCTATAAAGTAGGACCTGTTTTATGTGTTAGCCATGGTGTGGGCTCTTCAACATTCTCTGTGGTGTTACACGAACTACTCAAGCTGGTGATGTATGCCAAGTGTGAAAGTCCTGTATTCCTGCGCATTGGCACATGTGGTGGTGTGGGCGTACCACCGGGAACAGTAGTAGTAACCAAAAATGCATTTAATGGTTACTTGCGAAACGAACATGAGATTGTAAGTGTCTACCTGCCTCGGTTAAGAGCCTAGTACTCTATTGTGTTTATTTATTTGTCGACTGACAGCCTATTCTGGGAAAGCGTGTAGTGCGACCAGCTCATTTCGATGAGACACTTATCAAGGATATTTTAACATATGGCGTACAAGCTGACGATGGATTTGAGACCATAAGTGCCAATACAATGTCCGCTGACTGTTTCTATGAGGGCAAGTTCTGTTTATAATACTCAGTGCTGGGAAATTACGAATTTTGTAAACTATTTAGGTCAAGGTCGCCTTGATGGCGCTGTCTGCGATTATAACGATGCAGCCAAGATGGCATTCCTGAAGGAATGCTATGAGAAGGGCATACGTAACATTGAAATGGAGGCAACTATGTTTGCTTCATTGACCCTTCAGGCTGGGGTCAAGGCTGGCGATATTTGTGTCACAATCATAAATCGTTTAAATGGCGATCAGGTAAATGTTCACAGTTTAGCGATGTTAATTTAATTTTCAATCTATATTTTCTTACAGGTTACAATTACATCTGAGACCAAATTGGAGTACGAACATCGCCCATTTTTAGTTGTTGGTCGTTACATTCAAAAGCTGCTTAAAAATTGATTTCTGTCAAATATAATACAATCATTGAGATTCGTCTACACAGTCTTTTATTTGATATGAATGAATAAATATTACACATGCATATTTTATAGTTCCTGTATTAAAAGCTTATTGTTGTTTATATTGGTCTTATTATTCTGTGGCATAAGCAACTCTGGCTCAGCTGTGGGCATCTCCTGCAACAGGAGCGGATGCTTTTGCTGCTGCAGTTGCTCCTGGTTGTTGATATTGGGTTTATTGCCCTTAAACTTGCTGCCCAGTGCTTCGGCAGCGCTAATTATTTTGCTTTTAACCACACGATTTGGCTTAACGAGATCAGCCAAATCATATTCCTTGGCCGGCTTTACTGGCTTCTGTTTTGGCTTTTCCTTCTCTGGCTTTGACTGTGTTTTTGGTTTTACCTTATCTCCAGCGTTATCTGGCGGCAGCTCCTCAATAATCATGCGCGTTGCATGTGCCGGAGCCAGCTCGCCCAGCTGTTGACGCAACTGTTCCACCGACTTCAAAGCGATGGCATTGTTGGGCTCCAGATTTAGTACGCGCTGCAATACATCATAAGACTAGAAAAAAAGAATCAATATTTAAATTCAGTAATCAATTCAGTTAATAAATTATTACTCACCTCGCGACGATGTCCCTGGACATAGTTAGCATCGGCCAAACGAAGAAGTGCTTTAATATTATCTGGTTCAAGCTTAAGACAGGCTTCACAATCGTCTATAGCAGCCAGATAATTCTTTAGCTTTATATCTGATTTAAAATTATAAATAAAATATGAAAATGTTTGGGAATTAACAAGAATAACTTACAAGATACAGCGCGATTGTTATAGGCGCGTGCAGCATTCTCTGGATCGTAAATTATTGCACTAGTATACTCCTTTATGGCATAATCATACTCTTTGGCCTTAAAGTAATCATTGCCACGTATTCGATAACTGGATTGGAGATATACCTAGACTCACATACATTTTTAAAAAATTTGTTTTACTCACTTCTCGGCATATTGCTCGCGTTCCAATTGAGTTAGTTTCTTAAGTTGAGTTTGTAGACGCATCTCTTCGGCGGCTTGCTCACAAATCTTTGTAAGTTCGCCCTTTGTTGATGTTTCCATCTTGCGTCCTTTTATTTGCACCTGCTCCTTGGAACGTTCCTCATCTAAGTCCATGCGCAGTATTTCCTCATCCGGATCATACTTATCCCATTTTCGGTAATCCGTAGACTTGATGCGCTGTTCATTTGCTTTCGGGCTTGGCTGCGAATTTGAATTGGAATCGGTAGACACAGTCTCTGGTTTTTTTCCACTTTCCTGTTTGTCAATTTCTATCTTGGATGGCTTACGCATGGGCGGCATATTCGCTGTCAATTCGGTCATGTTCTGTTTTAATTCATTCAGAGCATTATCCTTGGTTTTAATATTATTCGTCCAATCCTGAAATGAAATGTACGCAAATATTTATAAATTATTTATAGATAGACCACAAGTCACTTACATATATTGGCTTCAGCTCTGTTTTGTCCAAAATATTGCTGCGACTTATTTTTTCTTCGTAGCGAAATAATTTGCTTTCGGGCTTTAATTTTTTTAATTTCTCCTCAGCACAGCGAGTTAGATCCGGATAGTAACCTTCTTCGCCGGATCGCAAAATCGTAACGATTTTTTCCATTTCGCGGGCATTTTCACATGTCTCCACGTAAGCAAAATCCAGATGATGCAGTGGTATCTCATATTTCTCTAAATATGTTTTAGTCTTAGCCATCTTTATTAAACAAGTAAAGAAAATGTAAGTCAGCACGTTAAAATTGTTTTGAAATGTGTTTCTATACAGTTATTGATTAAACAAAACTTTGCTTTTCAGTGTGCTTGACAACGGCTATATGATAACTAAATTGTCAAATATACGCAATTAGAATTTATCTAAAGCCAAAGTAGGCAGTTTTTATTTTTTTATTTATTTTTTTTAAATATTCATTCGAATTTAAAATTTTGATTTAAATTGTGGTGAAAAATAAAATACCGAAAAATTACCCAAGGTATTTACAGTAAGCAGCCAAAGTGTTTACAAAAACAAATTATCCAACACTACAAGAAGACCAACAAAATGAAAAGTATGTTTTGGCAAGCCTCTCCTAACAGGGTTCTATGGTGTAATGGTTAGCACTCTGGACTTTGAATCCAGCGATCCGAGTTCAAATCTCGGTAGAACCTGAATCGTAAGATTTATTTTTTTTTAATGTTTTTCTTTCTTAATTTTAAGTCTTTTCATTTTAAATTCATTTTTCTTTCATGTTGAATTAAAATAAGCAAGAAACAAACTGTTTTCAATACACAATGTGAGTGTTTTATTACGACAACAACCATGCCGATGTAATTTATTTCAATATACGCTGGCCTGTCAGCACGGTTCTATGGTGTAATGGTTAGCACTCTGGACTTTGAATCCAGCGATCCGAGTTCAAATCTCGGTAGAACCTTCGTCTAAGAAATTTTTTGTCTTTTTTATTTAAGCACATTTTATTAATTTTCAATATTTTTCTAACCAAAAATTGCTTGTGAAAATTGTTAATATTTAAAATAAATAAGAAAAAATTGGAAATATAAAAAATTGCTTTTCGCCCAACGTGGGGCTCGAACCCACGACCCTGAGATTAAGAGTCTCATGCTCTACCGACTGAGCTAGCCGGGCACTTGCAAGCGACACGACAAAATGCCAACAAATACAGCATCAGCGGCCTGTTAAAAACTTATGACAATTTATATTGAGTTAGACTGCAGACTGAATATTTCAAACAATACTAAATATGTAACTTTAAATCAATTCATACATATATATATTTCTTAATAAAATAAATTTTAATTTTTCGGTATAAACTTATGATAATTACAATGCTTATAATATATAAATGTGATTTGAGCTCTTAGATATTTGTTTTTATTTATAGTTTTTAAAACAGTTTTTCAATTAAGTAGTATGGTATAAAATAAAAAGTGTTTAAAACGTTTCGTCTTAAATTAACTTTTCGTTAAACTTTAGAATGTAATATTATATTTACTTAGTTTAGGTATCTTCACGTTTACCAATATACAAAAGTTTTAGAAATTACTTACTAGAAACAAATACTTAACATTTAAATGAACATGTTTAGGACAAACTGTTTAAAATTATATGACACTTACATTAGTTGCGCTTATATCTATATCTACGAATCAATTGACTGAGATTCATTTTTCAAGAACCTCATAAACTTTTCCGTATTGTTGGACACTGTCCAAAGCATCAAACTCGCTGCCGCTCGAACTAGAATCTAAGTCCACGAATTTGCCATTGGCAGTCAATGCAGCTGCCAGTTTCGGCGGTGGACAATAGTAAACAGAGTAGCGACTATCAAAGCTACGTTTGCCAGTGTAATACTTGAAATACTTGCGCGCCCGGCGCTTACCCATAATGGGGCTGAGACATTGTTCGGTGAGCGTAAATTTCCCATTGCTAAAGCTTTGAGCCTGGTCCCTTGTTGCTGCAACATGTGGCGGTGCATAGAGAAGTATGCCCTTTTTAGTTAAATTCACCTTTGGACGTTGAGTTGATATTACAGATGCAGCAGCTGCCTCAGAGCCAGTTGTGGATGTGACTACAGTGCAGTCAGCCTCCTGATCTGAATTGTTTTCAACGGTTTTAGCGGCAGACGACGAGTCACTAAAGCTAATTAGATTGATCACCTGTGTTAAGGTACTGTTGCTATCGATTGCGTCATTAATATTCTTTATATTTGGCTGCTTCGATTTCAGGGCGCGACCACAAGCTGTGTCATTGTTGAGCGCCGTTGAATTGCATGCCACACTGTGATTGTTGAAGATCGATTGTTCTGGCAGCTGTGACGATGCTTCGCGAAGTTTATTCTGTTCCTTCAGATAGGTTAACTTTGAGAGTTTAATGGCTTCCTTAAGATCATCATCATTAATATCCGATTCATTCGATTCATCTGATTCAATTTTTAAATTCTTATTTTTGGTCAGTTTAGTTTTTGTGCTGCTGTCAGAAGATTTGTTAGATGCATTTTTATTTTGTTTTTTGTTGTTTTTGTTTAAATTCTCCATATTTGTAGTTAATTTTTTTGCCGATTTTTGTGGTGTTTTCTTTTGTTTGGGCTCCTTCTTCTTTGTCGGCAACTTTTCATTGATACTTGCTGTAATTTTAATAGATTCTTTATTTGTTTCAGATAAAATGGATAAAGGGTTTTCTTTTTTGCTTAAAATACCTTCTAAAATTGGTTGCTGTTTGTCGAGTGTTATTTTTTTAGACGTAGTTGCCACATTGGAGAATGTTACCATTGTTTTAGTTTTCTTAAGGCCACTATTGCTGTACTGTATGAGCTTTGGCTTATTATGCATTTCAATTTCATCATCTTCTTGCTCATCTTCCTCGTCTTCTTCTATTAATTGTTTTATTAATGGCTTTTGATGTTTTCCCAACAATGCTTTCTTTGGTGTCTTTGAAGTCGTTTTTGTGACCAGTACGCATTTTTTTGGAGTATTCATCTGTATTGGATCGGGGCTACTTCTATTCTCGACAAGCCATTCCTCTGTTGAGCTATTCGCAATGTGCACCACATTTGTGCATAGTCGGTCATTATTACAACAACTGCACTCGTCTTCCATTAAACGCGGACGCATATCCTCTTCGAAGGTGTGTTGGCGACGTAATTGACGTACACTATGCTTAAAGTGGGCCAAAGATTTCGAATGCAGTTCCATACGCCGATGATGATGATAATTGTGACGTGGGTGACCATGATAGCTGCGGTATGCACATGGATATGGATATGCAGTCTTCGAAAACATACTCCGGACACACGAACTGCAATCACAATGACCATGTCCACGCTCACTTTCGCTGGACGATGGCGATGAACAGAGCGGCGAACTGTCGCGACGCTTGCGCAACTGCTTGCGACGTTGTTGCTGCTGCTGCTGCTGGCTATTGAAACTAGATGCCACACTATAATGTGTGAAAATGTGGTCACGTTCGCGTTTGCGCCTGTGGTGCAGCAACTGGTCACGTCGATGTAGCACCGCCTGCATATGATGACGATGCTCCTGCTCATCTGTGTAACTATTATAGCCATATTTAGCGCGCAGTTCATCACGCTTGCGTGGCAATGTGCGATACATTTTGATAGTTGTCATGGGACTGGATGCGGATACGGTACGCTTACGACTGGCGCGTATATAACGCGCTGTCTCCATGGAGTGCATTGATTCAGTTTCGCTATCATTACTGCCGTCAGGTGAATAGCTTTGATTAGCAGCAGCAGTTCGCCAGCGTTTAGGTGATGTCTGTAACAGAGCCTTGTCGCCCAAGCCGCTGTTGTGGCGACGCATCCAGTTGCCCACATGTTCCTCAATCTTTTGCGCATCGAAGGTGTCAAGTATGCGGTCTAGGCCGGCCTCTTTCCATTTGCGCACTTGCTCATTAACGATCGGTAATGTTTGGTCTAGAATTTCTTTATTATCCCCGCTGCAAAGCATTTTTGTTATCTGCGCTTTACTCATGCACGCCGTTGTATTTTTAAAGTCGTCTTCGACATCGTCTTCTTCTGCTTCTTCAGTTATTTCTATACTTTCTTCAACATCATCCTTGAATATTTCTTCCAGTTGGTTAGGATTAATCTCGGCGCCATCGTCTTTCTCTTCAGTATACTGTAAATTAATGCAAGCGTCTAATTGTGGATCCCGATCTAGGCTTTTTTATAATTAAGGCTTACCTTGAGAAAATTCGACCATTTTTTTGATCGCTCATACGTTAATTTATTTATTGTTTCCTCGTCGAATACAAAGCTCGACATTTTCGCAGTTTTCGTAAGTAATTTTAAGCGCAAATTTTATTAATTTGTAATTTGGTTCTTTGTCTATTCATTTTCTACAAAAAATAGAGTTGCTATACATACTTCGATTTATCGCTCAACCGCCACATATTATCGATAACACTTATGTGTGCACAATATTTAAATTTAATAATTAACAAATTTTATTGGATTAGTACATTTTCATTTTCTTTTATTTTAATGTTGCCAAAAAGGCGTGGCTAGCTTTTAACCAAGGGGTACTAGGTTTCAATTTACGACCAATGGGAGCTTATGTAATAGAAGTCGTTCTTAAAAACTTATTGGCTTAAAGATGTAAATTAAATGTTTTTATTGATATTTTAACATTTTTATTTTCATTATCTTTGTTTTCTAATGAAGATCTAGTGTGCTACGGCATACCCTCTGCCTTTGAATAAGGTTTATGGTAAAATCGTCGACAATAAATTTCACTCTTGAGGTTTATTAAGTACTTTGTAAGCGCCTATTTAATTAATTTGTTATTTGGATCTTTCAAGAAAATATATTGTTTTTTGGGATTGGCACTCAACCAACTTACATATATAATATTGTAAGAGCGATATTTAAATTGAAATTAAAAATCCAATGCGGCTTGGTATATTTTGTATTTTGTTTTATTTTAATGTTGCATATGCTTTACATTATTATTAATTAATAATATTAATATTGCAGATAAACAAACGAATACATATTGTATGCCTAAATAACTGTTGAATAAACATTTGCCATATGGCTCAGTTGAAATACGTACATATATAACTACATATTTATATATATATTTTTATATAAACTTTCGTTTTGTCATAAGTCTAACGCTGCTTGCTTGCTCCATTGGCCACTATGTCGGAATAGGTTGGTTTTTTTTTCGTGCTTCCGTTGTTAACATGTATATAGTAAGTATATAGAATATATTTATGTTTTTTTGTGGAATTTGGAATTTGGTTGCCGTTGCCGTTGCACGGCCTATTTGCGATTGCGTATGGCCCGTTCCATAATATTGTTAATGCGCGTCTCCGAATAGCCCGGCACCAGCATATGGATAAGCTCCTTCATAAACAGATCACTCACGCCGGGACTGGAACGTTCAGCTAGCTCAAATACAGACTTCAAATCGCCAATATCACTGCCCACACCCACGCCATGCATGCTCTGTAAATTCTTGCTGCTGTTGTTATATTTCCGTTGAATATCGCTCAATACGGGGAAGAGCAAATTGTTTAAACAAGCGCTATTTGTGTGATGTAGCAGTCGTTGTTGACCCTGAACCTGAATCTGTCCCGATGACATTTTGCCATGATTGGATTGATTGGAAGCCAAGGAATCGTTGTGATCAGAAATATTGTTGCTGCTGCTGCTGCTGTTGTTGGCGGTTGTTGCATGGAATGATTCACGATTGCTGCTGCGACGCTGTTGCTGTTGCAGCTGCTGTTGTTGCTGATGTTGTTGATGTTGCTGATGTTGTTGATGTTGCTGATGTTGCTGATGTTGCTGATGTTGCTGATGTTGCTGATGATGCTGATGATGATGCTGATGCTGGTCTAGGCTTAAGGGTAAGCCTAATGAGGCGCGTCGCTCCTCCAACTGATCTAGCGTGGCAGCTGAACGCGACTGACGTAATTCTGCTTTGGAGCTGGACATTTTCTGCTTCAGCTCATTGTTCGATGTGCTCACTTGCAGCAATTTGCCAGCGCCCAAAGCATTGCTAGTGGCTGCTGCTGTGGATGCTCCTGATCCTGCTCCCGCTCCTCCCTGAGATGCATTCAGCATTGTTGTTGTTGTGGCGTGTTTGTTACTTAAATTGTTGTTGTTGCTATTATTGTTGTTATTGTTATTGTTGCTGATGCTACTGCTGTTGTTGGCCAACGATTCGACAGCAACTGCAACGCTTGCCGCTGTTGCCGCAGTGGTCGTGGCCTTGGCGGCGCCTACAATACTGTTGCTGCTGCTATTGCTGCTCGATGGAGCTGCAGAGCTGTTGCCCGAAGGCGAGTGTGTGGTCGCCATTAGTTTCTGCATGGTAAGCTCGTGCTCCTGCAGTTGGAAGCTATTGACGCCAGCGCGCGGTGCGCTATTGATGTGCAATCCTTTGACGGTCATAATCCAGGGCTCGTCGTGGCTGCTGCCGCTGCCACCGCCACCACCGCTCTGCTTGGCATCCGAATCAGAGTCTGAATTCTCAGATTCAGTTTCGCTCTCATCGCCCTTGGAGAGTTTCCATTTCTTGAAGCGATCAATTAGATCAATAAGATAGGCATTCTTTTTGGCCTTTTTGATGAATGGATATTTAAGCAGCTCCTTAGCTGTGGGACGATTCTCTGGATCCTTGTTAAGGCACGCTTCGACAAAGTCCTTGAACGACTTGGTATAATTGCCAGTTAATTGGGGCGGATTATTTTTGGGTATTAGAAAGAGTACACGCATCGGATGCAGCTCCGAATTGGGCGGTTCACCCTTGGCCAGCTCAATGGCCGTTATGCCCAGCGACCAGATGTCCGCCTTGGAATCATACTGTGACTGCTTGATAACCTCTGGTGCCATCCAAAAGGGTGTGCCAACGAATGTGTTCCGCTTGGATGTCGTATTCGTCAGCTGCCCGGCAACACCAAAATCAGCCAATTTGACGTCACCCAATTCGCTGAGCAGCACATTGGCCGCCTTGATGTCGCGATGCAATTTACGTTCCGAGTGCAAATAGTCCAGACCCTTAAGCACCTCGCGCAATATAATGCCAATGTGCATCTCCTCGAAGGAGCCGGCCTTCATTAGATCCAAAGCGGAACCGCCGCCCAGATACTCCATAATGATCCATAGCTTCGTGCCCTTCAGAAAGGATCCATAGTATTTGGTCACATAAGGTGAATCGCACTGGGAGAGCACCATAATCTCTTGCTGTATGTCATCGATTTCATCCTCAGCTTCTTCCAGATCTATGATTTTAATGGCCACTACCTGCTGGGTGCGATTGTCGATGCCTTTAAATACCTCCCCAAAGGATCCTTTACCAATGCGCTCCTGCTTGGTGAAGATCAACTCCGGATCCACTTTCTCAGTCCAGGACATTTTGGGTGCTGTTTATTGTTGTTGTTAGATGCTTTGTTCGCCACTTGACTTACAAATTTTGACTCGTTTACAAAATTTTCCAAGCAAAAGCAAAATCAAGAAAAAAAAAAGCGAGCAAAGTAAAATCCCAAAGCAAAGTGAGTTTTTTCCTCTCTTTGTTGTTGCTTTTGCTGCGGCTCTCTCGCTCACTTTGTTGTTGTTCTTGTTGCTGCTGCACAAAATCAAAGTTGGTTGCGTTGCACTATTGAGGAACTACAAATTGCTTTTCTACGTACACACATTAAAAAATAGATGTGTTTGCTCCTTTGTGTTCACATTTATAATCATATGATACAATGTTTTAATTATAAGCTGTGTTTTGGAAGAAACTCGTGGCGCACGAAGGCACAAAATTTTCGCAGTTGAATTCGTTGGCTTTTCTTTTGCTTGCTTCTGCTCTTCTTCGCCTCTCTTGCCTTGCTTGTTGTTGCGCTGCGCTGGCTGTGCTAGTGATGCACAATAAAAATATCGATTAATTATTTATATATCATCGATAGCCCTAACTTATCTATGTTGATCACATAACAGAAATTCTTATATTGCTAGTATTTCTTCTAGTACATATTTTTGACTCATTGTGTCTTGACAAGCGTAATAAAATTCAGATTATTATTATCATATTATCGTGTAGAATTTCATTTAACTTATTACATTGCACGGTTTCTATAATTTGTATGCCTTGGAACTCCTATTTTATGAATGCACCGTTAAGAATATCGATGTATTTTTCATAATAGCGCTCGACATACCTATGTATATCGATCTTATATCTGAGTTAATTGCGATTCTGACTCACCTTATAGAGATAATAAAAATGAAAATAAACATGATAAACCTATGATTTAAGCATTTACTGCCCATTCGATAATTTGTTATATGACAGCTATGCTCTATAGCATTATATTATGACTCTGTTATTTTACAATTTGAGGCATTTACAACAATAATTCCTAGGCAGCTACCACAAACATATAACCATGTTTATATTTTCTCAATAGTTAATCCAATGAATATACACAGTTTAAAAATTGCAAATAACCCAACGTTCAGAAAAATACAATTTCTCGCTATTTTTTATTGGTAAGCAATAATTCAAAATAATAATCTTGTATCTTGTATTTTTAATTTGTTATTTTGGTTTTCTGCTCCTCACTCCACACCACGCAAAAAGTTAAAACAGCTGTTTTCAGTTTCTCGGGCACAGCAACAGCACTTAATCGTGATTTTGATATGATTTCGTAAACCAGTCTAGTTCAACCAAAACAGTTGTTCAAACCGATACCAATGAATGGAAGTTGCATCACATCTACATTAAAAGCTGCCACAGGAGCCGGCAAGTCCAACAACGATTAAAAAGATTAAGCCAATACGAATGCCAGAAAAATGATGTACCTGCGCCGCCTTTTTACCCAAGAGCTATGTCCCGCCACGCAGACCGATTTTCTCGGCTACCTGAATACGCCGCAACATTTATTGTACGGTGGATTTTCAAGCACAGTCGGCCTAGAGAGCCTATCATGGTTACACAATCTGGCGCCCTGCTTTCCGCTACGTGGCGAACAAATTCAAGTGATACACGAGCCCCAACAATTTTACCAGACGTTGATGCAGCGCATTGGGCAGGCCAAACGACGCATTGTGCTTGCCAGCCTTTATCTAGGCACTGGTCAATTGGAGAATTCCTTTGTGCAAACATTGCGTCATAGCTTGCAATCGCAATCCTCACTACGTCTCAATGTCTTATTAGATTTCACACGCGGCACACGTGGTGTTGTGAACTCAAAAACCATGCTGCTGCCACTGGTCCGCGAATTTGGCGAGCAGGTGCAACTCTCGCTTTATCATACGCCGGATTTGCGTGGCATGACCAAACGCCTGGCGCCACCGCGCTGGAACGAACTGTTGGGACTGCAGCACATGAAGGTTTATTTGTTTGACGATGCGGTGATTATATCTGGCGCCAATTTGTCAAACGATTACTTTACCAATCGTCAGGATAGGTATATACTTATCGAGGACAAGCCGCTGGCAGACTTCTATGCGCAGTTTATTGAACGTGTACAGGAGTTTAGTTTGGCAGTTGCTGCAGATTCTACAGAGGGATTACATCGAAATTGGCGCATATTACCGTACGAAGGAACCAAGCAACAGTTCATTCGACTGGCCAAGGAGCGCATAACAAATTTTGTACAAGAGGCATATCAGCGGCAACAGCTGCAGCTCAAAGATCAAAGCACAAAGGCTGACACATGGGTGTTTCCGCTACTGGAGATGGGACAGATTGGCATACATCATGACAGCGTCGTGACCAAGCAGTTACTCTCAAATTGCATTGCCGGCTCAAGGCTCAAACTGGCCACTGGCTACTTTAATCTGACACAGGAGTACATGGACACCATCACGCACAAGTGCCTAGCGCAATGTAGCATTCTAATGGCACATCCAAATGTAGGTTCTTATAAACAAACTTAACTTGCTCGCAACAACTTTGTTTTTGAAGAATCTCAATCTCAGTCAAAAATTAATTTAAAACAAAATTTATGTAGCAGACCATTCCAAGGGTATCTAGCTTTGTTTTGCCAAAGAAACCCGTTTCTTGTTTGTTAATATTTATTATTATAATTATTAAAAAATAAATTATCTTATGTATTCCACAGGCAAATGGATTCCAAGGTGCCAAGGGACCCGCCGGTGGTATTCCCGCTGCCTATACATTGATTGCCAAAAGCTTCTATGAAAGTTTGGTGCGACGTAAACAAAATCATCGCGTCAATTTCTTCGAATACGAGAAGCCCGGTTGGACGTATCATGCGAAAGGATTATGGTACTATTTACCTGAGGCTCGGCTGCCTAATTTGACGCTAATTGGATCCTCGAATTTTGGCGAACGGTCTGTCAATCGTGACCTCGAGACACAAGTGTGTCTAGTGACTGCCAACAAGGACCTAAGTCAACGCCTTCAAGCCGAGGCGGATCGTCTCTATGATATGTCCACGACGGCAGAGCGTGAGATTGTCCAAAGGCAGGTGCCACGCTGGGTGCAGGCTGTTGTCCGCATATTTAGAAATTTTTTCTAGCTAATAGTTTTAATAAAAATCCTCATATATAGTTCAATTTGCTGATGTTTAAGAACAAGTTTCTATAGTGTGTAAACAATGTGTCGTGTTGAGTTGTTTGTGTACATTGTAAATGAATTTTTTACCCAGTAATAAAAGAAATTTAAATGTATAAATTATAAATCTGCTCTTGGCAATAATTCAATTATTTTAAACTTTTATTACCTCCATAACAGATCATGTTTAACATCATGTTTAACATCTTAAATCAATTAAAATAAATAATTTAACAAAACTAATTTTAAAAAATTTTTGCATGGTTTATTGGTGTTAATTTTTTATGAGTTTAAATGTCCATGTTCAAAAGGTAATACGGGAGTCTTGTGTCAAAAATACAATCACCAAACCATATAATTACCATAGAACACTTTTAACTATATTATTTTTATTTTAGTAGATTAATAAATTAGGTGTGGGTTTCAATTTAATTAAGTTATTTGCCCTTTATTGGTCTTAAGTGCAGACTGTTCTGAACAATAATAAAAAAAAAAAAAAATATTATTATTTTTCAGATAATAGCGAAACTTTTGTTGCATAGTGTAAGTGAACGATAAATTTTAGAAAAAACTTGCATGGTGGCAACTCCGTATAACGGCGTTATGTCTATGCTTTGGCATTTGTCTTGTTCTTTTTCTCTGATTCAAAGAGAAATTGAATAAAAACAAATATTTGCCTAAATTGCAAATTTACGTTCTTCGAATACCTAAAAGTAAGTCTTATTATAATAATTAAAATATATAGTAGTTGCGTCGCCAACATGTAATATAATTTGAGTAATTTACATTAAAAGGCGGCGAGATGAGTGAAATCACGGCTTCCCCACAAGAGACCTGGCTTTTGCCTAATTTTGAATATGGCAGCGGCTTTAACGCGCTTCATATGGAAATGGAGCATTTCTACAATTATATAGTATCAACGCCAACGGAGTATATGGTACGGATTCAGGCGGTACATCGCATTGAACAAGTTGTGCACAGCATTTGGCCCCAGGCGTACATCGAAGTGTTTGGATCATTTCGCACCGGTCTCAATCTGCCCATTTCCGATGTTGATATTGCTGTTAACAATTTGTATGTACATGGTGAGCCGCTGCTTGATCTGAAAAAAATGCTGATTGCCCAAGGCGTTGCTGATAATGTGAACGTGATAGACAAAGCCGCTGTGCCGGTGGTGAAGTTTACGGAGCATATATCGCAAATTAAGTTTGATATTACATTCAATACGACATCGGGCGTAGAAGCGGCAGAGCTAGTAAAGGGTTTCATTATACAATTTCCAGAGCTACCCAAGCTGGTAATGATACTCAAACAATTTCTTATGCTCAATGGATTAAATGAGGTTTACAGTTCAGGCGGCATATCCTCATATGCACTCATCCTTATGTGCATTAGCTTTCTACAAAGGCAAATGGATGAAACGAAGACGTGGAAAGATGACAACAAATTGGGTAAACTGCTGCTTAAGTTTTTGGACTACTATGGGCGAAAATTTGACTACTTCAAGTACGGCATATCGGTACGCGGCGATGGTAGCAGCGTGGAGAAGGGCGTGCTCTTTAACAAATTGGCGGATAACAACTGGCTATCGGTTCTGACTATTGAAGATCCAATTACCCCAACCAATGACATTGGACGTAGCTCATTTGGAGCACTAGAAGTCAAACAGAGCTTTGAAGTGGCCTTTTTAAAGCTGTCAAAGCTGGTAGACTTGGACTCCTCCAAGTTAAATGGATCTATACTTGCAAGCATCTTGCATGTGCCTCAGCCAGTAATAAACTATCGCAACTGGGTGCACTATACGTTTCAGCACTTGGCAAGCACCGGTAAACCTATCAATAATTTCCAACGGCCTATTAACGGATTTGCAAGGCATCATGGGTACGCCGTTAAACGGGGGCTTAATCTTAAAAACCCTAATTCATCGGGTGATGAAGAGGAGACGACCTCGAAAAATGGTTTGCATGCCACCCACAAAGGCTTTCAATACAAAGGCATTGGATTTTAATTTTATTTTATATTTTAATACTGTATGTTTTAATCAGCTAGTCTAACCAACTAATTTTTATAATATTCTACTTGACTATTACTTAGTTTAGTTTACTATACTTTGAATTTTTTGTATGTACATAAAATATATATTTTTAGCAATAGTAGCAAAAAAAAACAAAATTACAAATTGGACTTTTGAAAACTTTGTGGACTGGAGCCATTTTATGATTATCGATATTATCGAAATCTGTACTTATCGATGTATCGAAGAAGAAGAGGAAGCAGGAGCGGCAAAACAGCTGTGAGTGTTGTGTAAACGCTGGCCGTCGAAAAATTTAGGCCGCACGCATTTTCATAATTGTAAATAAGTAGTTTTAAAATTGTATTTAAGACATGTTGAATATATTGCGTCAACGCCATGCGACTCTCGCAAATGCCGCACACCGTTTCATACACACCTCCCCAAACCGACCGGGCTACATTGTGCTGTAAGTATAAAAGCGAGCCGTTGAATTATCACTTAATTTGTCACATTTTTCGTGGCTTACAGGGTTCCTGAAATAGGGGAGGAGGGTCAATTGGGTGAGGGTCTACTATTACCAGATGGCTTGCCGGCTTTCAGTGACATTACCATCGAGATGTGCCTGGGCGCTATTGGCCAGCAGGCTTCGGGCGTCGAAAAGGCAGTCAAAGCACTGGAACAGGATATTCAAAGTGGCAAGCAGTTGAAGAGTGCTGACATATATAGCGAACTAGACATAGTTACAGCGCCTCTAGAGACTACCTGGGGTGTGGCGAAGGCACTTTATCTGGGCAACAGCACGCTGATACCCACAAAATCCTATATGAACATACACGAACGAGCACGCAATGCACGTGCCGCCAAATTCTGCAATAAAACTGTTCACACTGCACTGCTAAAGCAGGATGATGATCAGGCTGGCGGCGAGGCTGAGGAGCGTTTGCGTCAGAAGTTTTTGCTTGAGGGAAATTTAAATGGACTCGGGCTGAATAAGGATGCACAGGACGGACTTAAGGAATTGCTTACGCAGCTGGGACGCGAACGTGGCAACTTTAAAAATAAAGTCAACATGGCCGTACATGCATTTGCCCACGTTGTCAATGACTTTCAGCTAGTGCGAGATTTTCCACCCACGCTACTGGAGGCGACAGCGCGCGATTCAAGTCAACCGCTGCAGGGCCCATGGAAAATAACGCTACAACCGCAAATTGTCGATGGATTTCTCAAATACTGTCCCGATCGCCTGCAGCGCTGGAATGTGTGGCGTGCCAATGCGATAAAAGCATCACAACAACAAGATAAAGCCCTGGAGAACAGTACGCATCTCGAAAAGATACGCAGTTTACGTAGGCGTCAGGCCAATCTATTGGGCTATAGCAATTATGCGGACATGTCCATGCAAACCAAAATGATTGGAAGTGTGGACAATCTAAAGCAGATCTTTGCCAAGCTGTTGAAATTTGCGGGTCCCGCCCAAAGTGCCCAATTGGGTGAACTGCAAAAGTTTGCAAATGACAGCGGCGTTGATCATAAGCTGGAGGCCTACGATGTCCACTATTGGCGTCGTAAACAGCTCATCGCTGAGCATCAACTGTTGGAGGATAAGCTAAGCGAATTCTTTCCATTGCCACGCGTGCTCTCGGGACTATTTACGCTAAGCGAAAAGCTTTTCAACATTCGAATTTTGGAGCAAGCCAAGGCAGAGGTTTGGCATCCAGCTGTAAAATTCTATAATGTATACGATGGTGATGCCAGCAACAGTTCAACGCCAGTGGGCGGCTTCTATGTAGACTGTTTCTCCAAAGAGCACAAATTTGGCAAAAACAACGGTTGGATGGTGGGCATACGCAACAGCAACAAATCGGCGGGACTTACACCACTCTGTGCGCTTATTTTCAACTTTACAGAGCCGACGCAGTCGGGCAAGACCCCTCTGTTGGGCTACGATGATTTGCAAATGGTATTTAAAACCTTTGGCACAGCGCTGCAGCATCTGTTGACCCAAGCCGGGTATACTGATTTGGCCGGCTTGTCCAATATTGAGTGGGATGCGTCACAGGTGTCGGGCTATGTGATGAGCAATTTTCTGGATGATGCTGCAGTGTTGCAGACCTTATCTGGTCATTATGCCAACGATCAGATTATTGATGCTCAGCTTGCGCAGAAAACACGCCTATTGAAAACACAGATGGCGGGCTATAATCTGTGCCAGGAGCTGTACTTGGCCGATCTCGATGTGGAGCTGCATCGCTCAACTGCGTTTTGGCTGGATGTAGTGCGAAAAATGTGGCCAGTCTATCAGTGTATGCCACTCGACAAAAAGGACGCCCATCCCTGCTCTATGACGGATATCTTTGCCGGTGACTGGGCGGCCGCCCATTTTAGTCATTTGTATTCCAAGCTAATTGCCGCCGACATTTCGAGCAGCTTTGCAGAGCAGCGCAGCGACACACATTATGCCGCTGTAGGTAAACGCTACAAGCAAACGTTTCTCAGTTATGGTGGCTCCGTGCCCACGGCCGAGGTATTCCGACGCTTCCAGGGTCGCGATCCATCTGTGGAGGCGCTACTTAAATCACTGGACATATTTGTTCCATCGCAAACCACAGAGAATAATTAACAAAGCGACGTCTTTTTCGGTTGCCATCGAACCCAACGTTGCCTCTTATCATATTTACACTATTAGTTAGTAATAGCCGAGATACGATTTGTCATTGTTAAATCGAAAATTAACGTTTGGTTGCGATGAATAAACTGATTACTCAAGTCCATAGACGTGTGCACCTTGAGGCAGGCGGGTATCCACCGGATGTACATGAATGACACTTAAACTTGCAGGTTTAATCACACAGTTGTTGCTTTATTTAAATAATATTTTATTAATAAATTGCATAAATTTATATCATCAACAATACCAAAATATTGCTGTTGGATTTTTTTTTGTTTGTTAAAAGTAAAAAACTGATTAGATATTATTTATATATGTATATACAAGGGCGTAGCCAGATTTCTACCGAGCGAGGGTCTGAATTCAAATTTTCGAAAGAGAGGGAGCTCGATTTTGATATAATATAATAAATATATATTATTTATATAGCAGGACTTTCCAAAATTATCTGTTTGAATTTTGATTTTCTAATGAACAAATATAATGTTAGTTTCTTCACTTGCCCCTACATAACTACACCCTTGTGTATATAGATTGCGAATGTTTCTGCCTATTGAATTCTTTTCATATTAAGTATTATTATATTAATAGATATCCGGACAGCCGCTCCAGTCTTTGGCCGCTTTGGCCTGCCAATATGTATTCTTGTAGATATGTACCATGTCTTCGCTACCCTCAACCTTCTCTAGCTTGAACCACTTGGGCTCGTAAGCTGGGTGGGATCGTCCATTGGCGGCCGCTTGTTTTGCCTCAGTCTCGCGTTGTTTTCGCACTGCTCGCTGTTTCTCCTCCAGGCGCAACTTCTCCTGGTTGCTTTCATCCCACGTACCATCCTCCATGAGACGTTGATCGGGACGAAGGCGTGAATCTGTGGGCGCTACGCCCTCCTCCGGCTCGTTAAGCTGACAGGCCAATGTGGAGAAGTTGTAAAACTTCTCAGAGTCTGGCGGCCCTGGTCGACACTGCCATGCAACTTTGTACTCGCCTGTGGTATAGGTGGGGTTCTTTGGTGTTCCGTTGGTTTGCAGCACAGGTGCTATTTCGATTTTTTCGTCCCAGGTGCCGCGCACCATCCACTTGACCTCGTTTTTGCGATTAATTACCAAGCCTTTGACGCTTCGCTCCACTTCACGGCCAAAGTACGAATAGGGTATATAGTTAAGGATGCACTTGGTGCCCTGCGCTGCATTGCTGCCCACTATTTCCATTTCGCCATCCAGATCCACCCACAGCTTGCCCACGATTATATTGTTGACAGTGGTGGTGACCCTGCGATAGGAATATTGATTTCCGCTCTTGGGGAATAAAACATAGGCGCTGCCAATCGGATTAACCTGTTAAAAGCAATAAATAGGTGAGTAATTTGATCATTTGATAGTGAACTAATTATAAAAAAATTAAAAAAAAAATATTTTAAAGCATCACTCAACAAACATGAATTTATTACCCTTGAAATGGGGTTTCCCTTTGTTGTATTTTTGTTGTGTTGTGAGTTTTTATTAATATTAATTAATTTAACCCAAAAAATTATATTTTTCTTCAAATCTAGAATTTTGATTCTATGTATTACTCTTTACACTAACTAACTGTAAAAATAATAAATATTTTATTTTCAGTCAACAAACATACCTGCAAATATTTGCCTCGGAACTTGCTGCTTAAGGAAAACTCCTGCCAGGATAGCCATTCTTTGCTCTCGCAATGCAAGGCGGTTACGGGTGGATGATGCGAAACCTGCTCGGCCAAGCAGCGCCAGCCAAAATCATCCATCCGATCACACTCGTAGGTCTCACCCAACAAAGGATTGAAGGGTTTGCTAATACGCTTCGTTGCCATCCCATAAGCGGAGACTGTAAAGGCTGCCAAATAGGCCAGCTGCTCGCACTCATCCGTACAGGCGGCAGCAACGTTCAGTATTTCAGAGTACTCGTAATCCTCGACCAAACGTTGCAGCATAGAGATCGGTTCATTAAAATTGACAGGCATCGGTATTTTGGATAAATCTTTGCCAATACAGTTCTTCATTAGAGACCAAAGGTTGAGCGGATAGTTTGGCTTGTCCGGAATACGCGTACGCCGACGTCTGACAGCCTGCACCTGTTGCTTGCCACCTGCACTGTTTCTTTCACCAGCAGCAGTCGCAGCTCGTGCTGCTGAGGCCTGGCTCCTGGCCAACTCCAGTGAGTTAACCCACGATTTTCGCTCCATCTCATTGGTGGCCTTGATGCGAAAGTTTTGACTGCTGCCATTTGATATAACAAATGTCAAGTGATCCACGTGCTCGATAAGCGCACCTTTTAGTAATATTGAGCCCCGAGATGACTGCTTGACCTCAGACTGGTCAAGATAGTAGCTAAGTACGCCCTTAGACAGCACAAACCAGCGGCGCTGAAAGCCCTTGACTACGTTTGTCCACTTCAACAGCCAACCCTGCATTTCCGGGTCCCCTCCGCCTCGTTCTCGTTTACGCACCTTTTGCGATAACCTTGATTTGTTAACACTTGTGGTGGACTCGACCGCGGGATCTGTGGCCATCATGATGGTGTTGCTATTTAGACGCTGCTTGTGTTGTGGTCTTACGTTCGCCTCGCTGGACAAACACGTCTGCAATCCCTTGCCAGCTTCGAAGCACAATTAATACGTTGAATTCGCTTTGGTTCGCATTGTGACACATTTGGCCTGTTATCAGCAGAGTACATTAGCTGCTAGTCCGCTGAGATAAGGTAGCCTCAGTTTTTGGCTAGTGAGTCAGCAGATTGTGCATTATCGGATACGCTGAGAGAGAGTTGGCAGTATAATTAAAAGAGCCCTAGGTTAGGTTAGGGTGTGTGCGAAAATTTTAGAATTTAGGCATCAATTCATCGGACTGATTACCAGGTGTCTGATAGTCGAGTATACTCGACTTTATCATTCTTACTTGTTCCAAGCTACATAGTATGTATGTATATATTGTCTTTCTTTAACCACACAATTTATTTGTTTGCTTTATTTAAAATAATACTTTTATAATAAATTGCATAAATTTATAACAATTAACATATTCTCGTTGCATTGTTTAGATCCTTTTTATGTACACAACAAAGGCAAAACAATTATTGGTGAAAGGAAAACTCGTTTCGTGTTCAATTTGTTTTTTGTTTTTTTGTTTAGAGTGAAAACTTGTATCGCATTTCACTTGCACATTTCTACATATGTATATTGAATAGATATATGTATGCATGTATTTAATATTGTATATTTGTTGCTTGTTTTGGTTGGTTGGTTGGTTGGTAAGGTCTATGTGCCATAATTAATTGATAAAAGCAAAGATTAAATAAAAACGAATGAAAAACAATTTGATAAACGCACTCGTGCCTTGAACTCCTCGCCATAAAAAACATTTCAGTTCCAACATTTTTTGCAGCTACTTTACAATTATTAATTTATATAATATATGGACTAAGTAGTTGAAGAATGTTATTACATTGATTAGTTCATAGTTCATAGTAATAGTAATATTTATGCTTGACAGTGTGAGTGGGTTCTTCGAGTGTTTGAGAGGGTGAGAGCTGATTTCGAGCTGATTGCAAAGTGAAATCTATATAGCATTATAATAGTGTAGATATATTTTAGTATATATCCGGACAGCCACTCCAATCTTGATCCGCTTTGGCCTTCCAATATGTATTGTTGAAGACGTGCACAAACTCTTCACTTCCCTCCTCCTTTTCGCGCTTGAACCACTTGGGTTCATAGGCTGGATAGGGACGTCCCTCTGAGGCCGCCGCTTCAGCCTCAACCTCGCGTTCTCTTCGCACAGTTCGCTGTTTCTCTTCAAGGCGCAATTTCTCCTGGTTGCTTTCATCCCAGGCACCATCCTCCATGAGACGTTGATCGGGACGACGGCGTGAATCTGTGGGCGCTACGCCCTCCTCCGGCTCGTTAAGCTGACAGGCCAATGTGGTGAAATTATAGTATTTATCCGAGTCGGCTGGGGCCGGGCGACGCTTCCATGCCACCTTATAGTCGCCAGTGGTATATGTGGGACCATCTTGTGTCCCAGTCGTCTGCAGCACGGGCGCTATTTCGATTTTATCGTCCCAGGTGCCACGCACCACCCACTTGACCTCGTTATTGCGATTGATTACCACGCCCTTGACGCTACGCTGCACCTC
This sequence comes from Hirtodrosophila alboralis, assembly GCA_035043045.1. NCBI lineage: Eukaryota > Metazoa > Arthropoda > Insecta > Diptera > Drosophilidae > Hirtodrosophila > Hirtodrosophila alboralis. The sequence goes on along the minus strand of JAWNNH010000191.1, from coordinate 544,009 downwards.
ACGGCTGAAGTACGAATAGGGTATATAGTTTAAGATGCACTTGTTGCCATGTGCTGCATTGGTGCCCACTATTTCCATTTCGCCGTGCTGATCCACCCACAGTTTACCGACAATTATATTGTTCACAGTGGTGGTCACTTTGCGCCAGAAATAGCGATGTCCGCTCTTGTTGAACATGACGTAGGCACCGCCAAGTGGATTTATCTGTCAATAAAGTAAATTTTAGATGAACAATTCAGAGAAAAAAGAAACTACAGCTGTGGCAACAAAAATAGCATCGATACATAAATAATATAAATACAATTTTAAACCCAATTGCTATGTTTCTTGCCCGCATTGTATAAAGAATACTTACCTGCACATACTTGCCCCGAAACTTGCTTGTCATGGAGAACTCCTGCCAGCATACCCATTCCTTGCCCTCGCAGTGAAGAGCGGCAACGGGCGGATGATGTGATACCTGTTCGGCCAAACAACGCCAGCCTAGATCATCCATGCGATCACACTCAAAGGTTTCACCCAAGAGCGGATTGAAGGGTTTTCCGGTGCGATTCGTTGTCGTTGCATAGGCAGAGGCTGTAAAGGCGGCCAAATAGGCCAGCTGCTCCGACTCATCCGTACAGGCGGCGGCAATGTCTAGTATGTCGGCGTATTCGTAATCCTCGACCAGACGCTGAAGCATTGAGAGCGGTTCATTGAAATTGACGGGCATGGGTATTTTGGACAGATCCTTGCCAATACAGTTCTTCATGATGGACCACAGGCTGAGCGGATAATTGGGTTTATCCGGCACACGGGTACGCCGAATTCTAGAGTTATGTTTGGAGCTGTTCTGTTTGGTGCTGCGCCTGTGCGATCCACGTTGATCATCATCAGTTTGCGTACTGGCGGCACGATCAACATTATCTTCATCATTGCCGGATGCAACGCGTGCGGCGCTAATTAGACAAACTTGTTGCACGGTCTTAACCGTGCGCTTTTGCTCATCGCTTTCCGAAGAGCTGCCCGTCTGTCCACCCTCGGAGCCAACATGATCCTCGGAGCTGCTGCGTCGCTTGGTTAACTTTACTATAAATGTGCCATCCGAGGGCGATTCGCCCGAGCGACCCGTACTATAACCATACTCCTCCGCATCAAAGAACTCGGTCTCATCGTCTGAGGTTAGTATTGTGCCTGTTGGTGGTGAATTGGACGTCGTTTTGTTGCGACGCACCATTACCGCCGCCTGCTCCATTTGGGATTGCTGCTTGGCCATCGTTTCGATGATCTCTTCGAGCCGCTGACGCTGCTCGCGTTCATGGTGCAGCATCTTGGACCATTTGTGGCCCTGGGATTCAGCCGAGCGCAGATAATCATTGCCCGCATTTATCATGGCATTCGATGTGATCCTAAATAGCGTGGCACGCTCATTGACAATCTTTGTGCGACTGGCTAGAGATTCTTCCTCATTTGATTCCAGATCGTTCAAGGCACGCTGCAGGGCAGCACCGTGCTTGGTTATTAGATCGTAACAGGTACGCATATTCTCCAGACGTTCGGTTAGATCACGCACCACCATATTAATCTCCTGGCTAGGCACAACCTGTGCCGTCTCCTCGGCCTCCTCTTCTTCGCTTTCAATGACCCGTATGGCTCTAACCTTGGCCAGCTCCAATGATGTTACCCACGACTGACGCTCCACCTCATTGGCGGCCTTAATGTGAAACGTCTGTGTGCCCCCGTTCGAGATGACAAATGTGCAGGAGTCGACGGTGTGAATTAATGCTCCATGCAGCGATATTGTGCCACGGCACGTATGATTGATCTCCGACTGGTTGCGATAGTAGCTGAGTACGCCCTTGGACAGCACAAACCAGCGTCGTTGATAACCCTTAATGTAGTTTGTCCACTTTAATAGCCAGCCCTTCATTTCTGGATCGCCCCCCTTTTCGGCGGCTGCTGCTGCTGCTGCCGCCGCCACTGGTTTAGCTGATGCCGCAACTGGTTTGGCCGCCGCCGCCACTGGCTTGGCCGCTGCATCCGCCATCGTATCGTTTCTCACCTCTCTCGTCGCCCTCGCTGTCCACCGTGACAGTAACAATTTATTAACACACACAACTTGTTAACCGATTCAGCAGTCTGAATCGGTTTCGCAAACGCCACGTACAACTACAACGGGCCGGGGGGTGTGGGTATGACAACAACTCCAACCAAAAAAAAATAGAAATCAGCAACAAAATGTTTCATTAGCTGTTGCTGCTGTCTGTTGTTGCAGCTGCTCGCATTATTGTTTGCACTTTAAGCAGCTTTCGCAATTATGTTCACAATAAATTTCGTTATTAAGCGGCAAATATTAGCAACTTTTTTTTTCTTCTGCACAAAATAAAGAAACTGTGGAAGTCAAGTGCGCATTTGTGTGCGTGTGAGTGTATGTGTGTGCGTGTGTTTCTGTGTGGTGTGATTGCGGTGTGGCCAACTTTGGCGAGGCCAAATTTACCTTTATTTTGAACAGATGCATATTTAATAATTTCTTGAATTCATAGCTTTACTGTTATTTATGATAGCTTATATTGAAAAATATTAACAAATTTTATCAATACATATTAAAGCCTTGCGTTGTAAGTTATTTTCTTAAATACTAAAACTTTTACTTTTCAGTGCTGCCAACTTGCTTTATAAAATACGTTTGACAGAGCCGCGCAAATTTGAATTTTTAATTTTGTCTATGAAGCTTGACAATTTTTGAATAATAATAAGTAATGAAAGATTGCTCTCTTAGCTCGCGTTCATTAAGCGTTGGCTCGCACTTACATTAACTTACCCATTTTTTAAAATCGTTTAGTAAAACCACGCAAGCTAAAGAAAAAACTTTAATTTATGCTAATGATAGTACATAGCACGCTCTATAGAGTAAACTAATTATATCTAAGAGTATTTATTGACTCCAACGATAATGTTCACTTTAATAATTAACATTCGTGCTGCACTTGTGTTTAATTTATATTTTTTAATGATTTTTGTTAAGAGACTGGAGGCATAATTAATAAGCTTTAGCTACTAGGAAAAATATAAATAAATATATATCAAGTAAACACGCAGCATTTGATTTAAATTTTCTTATAAGGTGTGTCAACTTATGGGGCCATACGCCGGTTTTGCGTTATATGTGTGTGTTGACTAATTAATTAATTATAGATTGTATTATAGAGCCGCCCAACAGTGTTGCATGTGTTTGACACACATGATGTGGCAATGAATCATCATCGCATACACTGGCAATTAAAGAAATCCATTATTTTTATTTATGCATTATATAATTTAATGATATCATTATGTTTTTGTGTGTAGGTAAATAGTATATAAATATAAAAATTGTGGGGTGACATCTAGGCTCTGTGGCTTACTTCTTGCACTCGGACCAGGAGTAGTGAAACGTGGCTATCATGCGGTAAAGACTGCAAATATAAACTTGGGTCATAAAGGCAGATTTCAAATTTCTTTGGACGATACACACATGTATATGACATATACGAGTATATATATATTTTTGATATATATTAACACTGAGTCAGCTAACGGGCACAGGCACAGGTGGAGTCGAAAAACGTAAACAAACAAAACACAAGTCACCACATAAAATACACATGTATGTATATATATATATATATATGTATATACAATAAATCATTTATTCGTAGGCAGTTCTTGCATAATATAAAATAAATATATGTATATAGTTACAAGTAATTTAAAAATACAAAATACAGTTTTCATTTTAATAGTTTTCCGTTTTCTTTTTTGAGTCCCTGACGGCACTTGACACAAAACATTTAGAGATTGGATGTTCAATATGGGATATGTGGATAAGATAAAAACAAACAAAATGTTGAAAGTTTGTCCAAAAAACGTTACAGATATGCACAGATAAAGGGGTAGAGAGAGAGAGAGAGGGAGGGGTGGAGGAAGGGGCATGAGATATATAAACATAATGCACAGCAACATGAACAATCAAGAATAAAAAACAATAATACATTAAATAAAAATACAGAGTTATAGGCAAGTGGCGAGCTGAAAAGCATTATGTGTATCTTTAGGATTGCTTAGCTACTATTATGAATGTGTGTGTGTGTTTGGGTGTGTGTGTGAGAGAGTGTATAATAGTAAATAGAAAGAGCATTCCTTTACATGGTATTATATGCAGCGGCATTGAAGCTTTTACTTGGTAACATTGTTAACGGATGGGTTTTTCCATGCTGCGCCAAACGGCGATACTGCACTTGTTGCTGCTGCTGTTCAGATTGCTGCTGCTGCTGCTGTTGATGATGTTGTTGCTGTTGCTGCAGATTGGTGGCATTGTGACGGGCAGGTGCGGGCGGTGGTCGGTTCTCACTGTAATCATGCGTTCGGCTCGACAGCGTTCGATCGTAATAGGATCGCGGGCGTTGCCTGAAGCTAGTGACGCTAATGGTGTTGTTGCTGCTGCTGCCGCTGCTGCTAGTGGTTGTTGTTGTTGTAATGATAGTATTATTGCTATTGGTGGTATTGGGCGGCAGTGTTGTGGTCGCAACAGCAACAGCAGTAGCAGCAGCAGCTGGATTGTTACTACAGGAAGTGGTTTGATATTTATGCACTAAACCTTTTACATTACGATCACAATTTTCGCTTACGCTGGAGTCGGATGAGTTGGCCGATGTACTACTACTGGACGAGCTACTGTTGGTTGTTGCATTCTCTACCAGCACATGATCCGCATGCTGAGCAACTGGTGATGATGGCAGTGATTGATGATGTGTTGTCGTCGCCTTTTTGCTTGTTGCAAGCGTTGTTGCTGTTGTTGTTGTTGCTGTTGTTGCACCTGACACGCCCACCACAGCCGCTTTGGCTTCAAAATTCTGCTTGAGTATTTGCACATTGCCCGAGATGCGCTGATCCTCAGCAACTGCTTGGCTTTGCGTACGCAACACCACCACCAAATCGGCTGCACATGCAGTATTCTTATTCTCAATGTCGCTCGTATGCATTAGCTCCTCGCTGTTGCAGCGCAATGGTTGACGTTGCCTCGTACTGCCCGCCGAAGAAGCGCTACGAAATAAATTGGTGCACTTCTTTTCGCCCGACGTTGCCGTTGACACATCATCCAGCTCGTTCTCTTGACACAGCTTCTTTAGTGCTGTATTCTCCTCCAATTTTTGCTTTGTTCGCTTCACGGTGCCCAGCTGTTGGGCCTGAGTCGTTTCGCTCGCATTGTTGCAATTGTTGCTGGCTGTTGTACTGCAGCTACTACTGCTACTGCGCTTTAGATCCTGAATTTCGCCCTCGTAAATGGCTGTTGCATTGCGATTGCTATCATAGTAACTGCAGGAACTTGTACGCAGCGGCAAACTGCTGCGATTGTCGCCCGATCCCCAGCTGGCGTGACGCGTGGGCAACTCCCGCTGACGAGGACCGCGCGTGCGTAAGACGGCGGCACCCTGCGGAACAACATTGGATAGGTGGTGGGGCAGTGCATCAAGTATGATGCCACCGCACGATTGCGTTTTGCGGCGTTGACGCTTCTCACGCTCTTCTACCTGTGTTGTGGAGGCGAATACCTCGGATGAGCTGGAGTCTCGACGCGAAAAAGATGTTTGTGTTATCAGCTTGGACAATGATGTCCAAACAGTGCCTTGTGTTTGCGCCTGAGCTGGAGCCGGAACTGGAGCTGGAACTGGAGCTTGATTCTGTAACTGCAAGCTGCGACGCGGAGGCTCTTGATGTGCCTCGAGATCATGAACACGCGTACGCACAGACAAGGGTGTGTGCTTCTGGATGTGCAGCACCTGATTCTGGGTAACGCTATAATTCTCACCATTGCTGCCCGGAAAGCGCATATTTTTTGGCTCCTCGGCCACGCTACGCTCGGGCGTTAAATTCTCCATCGATTGACTCTGCTGTTTGGTCACTTCGACAGCACTTTGAGTCTTCGGCGATGTGCTGCTAGAGCGTCGCATCATACGGCGCTGCTTTTGTGCGTTGCTACTGCTGCGACGGTGCTGACCACGATCGCCGCCGCTGTCCTCCAGCTGTTGGTCTGCACTTGTTGCGCCGCTAGATTTTGACTTGGCCTGATTGAGCGCCTGTATCAGTGGCGTTGGTTCGCTGCCCGGCAGCAGGCGTGCATCCTTTGTGCTCTTCAAATTGGTTTCACTCTTGCTGCGCTGCAGCTTCTCCTTGTTCTTCATGGCATCCAGCATACCGCTGTACGTTTCCAGCTGATTGAGAAAGTTCTTGTTGGGCTTTATACAACTGCGTCGCTCCTTAACATGCTGCAGAGCACGTTGGAACTCCCATTTGTAGGCCTTCATCGCATAGGCAATGACCACAGATGCGGATCGACTTACACCCATTTTACAGTGTACCAATACCTTGGAACCTGCAGCCTTCGCGCGAGATATATAGCGAAATGTGTCGTCCCAGTACTTAAGCAGATTGGTCTTCTCATCGTCATAGACGCGCACATTGAAGTACTCAAAAGTGCCCGGAAAAAAGTTGTCAATCTCTCGCGTCACGTTCAGAATGTGTCGAACACTGTATGGATAAATAAGTTGCCTTAAGTCTTCGATTCAATTGGGTTTTACATTGGCTAAAAACTTACCCATTCTTCTGTAACTCTTCTAGATTGCTGGCATTCCATTCGGAGCCCAAATATACGTGCTCGAATATTTTAGTCGGCGCATCCATTTGTCCCAAAATCAGCAACATTTCGGCGTCAATAAATGATTTATATTCGCCCAAATCCATATCTAATAAATCCTCCAGGCGACCGCGTATATATTTGGAGGTCACCTCATCCAAATCCACTGACATCATGATAGCTTTGAGCTTCATTTTAATGACACTTTCAGTTTCCTCCTTGGCGGTTGGCCTGCAAAATGACAAAAGTTTTAAAATATAAATCAAATTTAAAATAATTTATAGAATTGTAAAAAAAAAAAGTTTGATCGATAAACTCATTAAACTAAACATAATGAATAATTTTAGTTACTGATTGTGGTGCTTTTATGTTTTTCTAAGTGAATATTATAATATAATTATAATTATGATTTAACGCTAAATAAGGGAAAAAAGAAGAAGTCAGAAACGGAATATGAGTTATATAGAAACTGAGAGACAGGAAGAACAGAGTTCAATGTTCTTTTTTCAAAAACTAAATCTTATTGGGCATACTAAAATTATAAGCTTTGCCAATTATTAATCAAAACTCTATTATAAACTGTAGTCTGCTATTGTCATACTTGTTTCTTATGGCATCTGGTGAGGGCGGGCGGCGACTCTCAAGCGCATCCATGGCATTCCATTCGTTTAGACACGATTGATCAGACTCAATGCGACTTTCGTAGCTGGTTAACCAATCGTGCGACGGTCCGCTTGGATAGAAATTGTTTTCACGAGCCTTTCGAGACACTTTGTGCAGTGTTTGCAGCGCCGACCTAATATTAATGAACAACATGTCAATGAAAATGCTATAAACTATTGTAAAATTTCATTCATAACTCGTACTTACCACATAGCTTGCACCGATACGGGCTTAAATATGTGGGTCTTCTCATAGACGGCGACGCTAAAACCGCTGGAGTAGAGAAATATAAATTTATAATATAATAAATATATATTTGAGTATGATCACCCACCCGTCGCCATCCAGGTGTATTGTGGTATCAGCGAGTATGGGCACAACTAGGCCAATGGTCGTCCGCTCGTTGCAGTCAATGCCCAACAGGCATGACTCCTCCGTGCCCGAGGTATTCTTGTTGGTATCGGTGGCGCCAGCTGCTCCACACTCTCGACCATCTGCATCAGACTTAAGGCTTTGACGATTCGCATTAACCGACAAACGTTTTGCCGCCGTCTCCTGAGTCGCCTGCTGTGCCTTGTGGCTATCCACGGATAACTGACGCTGGGCAACAGGTGCGTTGGAGTTTGACGCTGTCGTGGCGCTAACCGCCGATTTAACCGAATTGTGACGCATGATTTTAGTGCGTCGCTCGCCGCTAGCCGCCGTGCGGCAACAGCTGCGCGAGGCAATCACAAGATAACGAGTTCTATTCGAACGCTGCGATTCCAGCTTGACAGCCTGCAAGGATAGAAAAACGAATTAAAATAATGTATAAGAAAAAAATATGCAAATTTAAGCTGATTACCATTTTAAGGGTGTCTTCGCGTTGCAGCAAATAAAACATGGACTGTAAATGTAGCTGAATGTCCGAGTTGTTGCTCTGTGTGCTATTAGTAGAGCGTGTAGAGTCTGTGCTAAGGCGTCGCTCCACATGCTGCGGTATGTCCTTGAGTGCTAACACCAAAGCGGTGCCCTTGCTAGCAAAATAGCATTCGCTTCTCTCGCCCTTGTTATTACTATTACCTTCATCGTCTTCTGCTTCGCCATCCTGTAAAATCAATTAAAAATTGTTAATATATTATTTTTTATTTATTTTTTTCTTTCAATTTTAGTTGCCCCAAATCTCGATTGGGCCAAATGAGTCAGACTCACCCAACGCCTTATAGCAAATATTGAATTAAATTTTGACATTTTGGAGTTAAGTGAAATTTCATAGCCAAACAAACTGAATGATGAATTGTTTTGTAAAGAAAACAATAGAGTACCAGACTCATAGATACCCTAAAATTTATATTTCCTTCTGTTGCACTCTATGAAAAATATTTTCTTGAATAAATTACTGGCAATTTGAAATGAAAATTTTATACTGTAAATTAATATTAATAGTAGTTCTATAAACATGTTGACCACAAATAAGTGCTATATGTGTATTTATTTATTTAGTCACTACAAAACAGAGATTTTTTTTTAATTCAACATAAATTCGTTTTACTAACGATTTACTTTCATATTTATTTTATTTTATTTTATTAATAGATTACTTGATATATATATTTTAGGATCGATCATAGGATACTGTTTACAACCTTTTATAAATGCACAACTTCTTTATACCCATTTTACAAATTTTTATAGGGTATCAAAAGAGAGTGTGTGGGGGGAAAAACGCAAGATAAGAAGAGAGAGAGAGGGAGAGAGAGAGCGTTGCCCACCTACATCGTAGATGCGAATGTTTACAAAATTGCCAGTCGAGAAATGAAACGATAATTGCGCCTGATGTATAAAAATTCCAAGGGCAGGCCGACGGTACCAAGGTCTTGAAAACTATTTTTGGGGGCGGGACGTTGGCGTTGCTAACGGAACCAGCAAGAAAAATCACATGCGATGTTGACAAAACTACAAATAAGGTAATGCAAAAATTTCAATTTATTGGAAATGGGAGAGCGAGCTAAAGCGAGAGCGAGTGAGCAAGGCGGCCGACCAGGCACCCGTGGCAGTGGCAGCTGCAAAGCGTCGCGACGTCTGCTCGGATTTGCTTGAGTTACAACAATAAATAACAATAATAAGAGCAACAACAACCAAAGCGAACAATAAACAGATGCGCGAATCATGGCGCGACTGATGATGATGACGCTGATGACGCTGACAAAACGCCCACAACAAAACGAATAAGCAAACAGACGAAAAGAGAGACAGAGAGAGCGAGAGAGTGAGGGATTGAGAATGGAGTGAGACTGAAGCGCCGTTACATGATATTCATAATTTTTTCATAATTTTTTTTTTTTTCTTTTTTTAATAAATTAGCCATATGCACTGCATGTATACAACGAAAAGGATCCTTGTTTATAACGGAACACGCACAGGAACCGTTTATAGGCGGTGGCCCACCCACTACCACCCCCAAGACCAAAGCAGCTCCAATAACAACGCGTAACCAAAACAAAGCAAAGTCATATAAAGAGAGAGGGGTGAGAGAACCATAGAGAGAGTCGATTACCGCAAACACTCACGCACACATTTGAGTTGGGATTGATAGTTCAAATTGATAAAAAAAAAGTTCACTAGCTCAGATTTGAACTCGAGTAATTTAAGGCATTGCGTCAAAAAATTTTGATTTGAATTCATCTTTTGGTGTTTTTTATACAGAATCAGTTGTTTCATATAAAATCAAAACAAAGTGGCAAAATGGCCAGTTCGCTATCAGAAAGTTATCAAACAGTTTTGGGCACAAATGTCAAAAATACATGAAATCAAAATCAGTTGATGGAAACCCTTAATAGTTTCTTTCATGAATTACTGAACCAGTTTAGTCATTCAATTGAACACATTCTGAACGAATCAAAACAACTCTGTCACACACACACGCACTTACACGCACACGCACTCACGTACTTACAAACAAATGCCTAGCTGTTGCAGCTGTAAAATTGCACCTTACATAGAAATGGGGCAACTTACATATGTATTTGGCAGGCTGCATTGCTGCCACCCCGTTGCGCCCACTTCCCACTTCCTGTATACTTATGTATATATTTTTATATACGAGTACAACTCACCGAATTCGAGCATGAGCCCGCCACACTTGGCGAACGCTGCACTGTCACTAGCGCCATTGTGTTCTGTTTCTGTTGGGTGTTGTTGGTGTTGTTGCAACTGCCTCGTATCCAAGGCCTATGCTGGCCGCGTGTATTTCCTATCCTTTGCTGAGTTCGTTGGGCTGATGTGTGCGTGTGTGTGTGTGTATATGTTGAGTCAAGTGTTAGGCGAAAATTCACAAATGCATTTTCATTTTGTCGACGTCGTTGTCATTTCCTCTCTCCGTTGATTTTTTGCACTCGGCACTTTATCTTCCCTAACTTAAAACACTAAGATTATGGCGGTGCTTTGAACAAAAAGCCAAGAACGGCACGCGCCCGTTCACACGAATGACAGCGCACAACGAGCACGAATAAATATAATAAATGTTATTACAAAAATTTTCGTCAAAGAGCCAAGAGCCAAAGACAGTTCAGCACGACGACGCCATATTTAATTTTGTAACCGATAACAGCACCAGTAGTTCTGAAACTTATCGAATACAACAATTTGTACAGGTTGGCAGCACACAACAATATTTGTTATCGTTTTTCCGGCGAATTAGTAAGGCTGCGGTGCGGCGCATTCAGATGGCGAAATTGGCGACAACGATTACACAAATAAACTAAGAAATAAATTTCGGTGGCTTTTGCCAAATATTCAATCAATCAAATGTCCGGCTATATCGAAGAAGAAACCAATTGTATGTTGCCACGCATAGCCCTCATAGCGTGTGGATGCTTCAGCCCTCCAACGCCTATGCATTTGCGTATGTTCGGTAAGCACTTTGTTTATATTATTGTTTTTTTTTTCTCTCTTTATCATGCCTGTGATAATCGATATTGACATTGACATTGAAACAGAGATAGCACTGGATCATTTTAAAGCTATTGGCACTAACAAGGTTGTGGGCGGCATAATATCACCCTCGCACGATGCTTATGGAAAGAAGGGCCTGGCGCCTGCTTTGGATCGCTGTGCCATGATCAAGCTGGCGGTGCAGTCCTCCAACTGGATACGCCTGTCCGACTGGGAGGTGCATCAGACGCAATGGATGCGTACACAATCAGTGCTGCAACATCACCAGAATTACTTGAACAACTACATCAATTCGCCGGGCGATGAGGAAACAAATGGTCTCATGCCCGGCTGGCTACCGTTTGGTCTACGCAATCGTCGCGATCCCATACGGCTCAAGTTGCTTTGCGGCGCTGATTTGTTGGAATCTTTTGCGGTGCCCGGTCTGTGGGCAAATGAGGATGTAAGATACAATTCATATGTTACGTCACACGGATTTATTTATAATTTAACATGATTTATTTTCGTCTGTAGATTGAGGAAATTGTGGCAAACTATGGACTGGTGGTGATATCGCGCTGTGGTTCCAATCCAGAAAAGTTTATATTTGAATCAGATATTCTAACTAAGCACCAGGTGAGTAATTGTTGAGGTTTTCTTTTTATATAAAAATTAAAAAATTACTTCATAATTTGCAGCGCAACATAACGCTAATTACTAACTGGGTGCCCAATGAAGTCAGTTCATCGTTGGTGCGTCGTCTTTTGGGCCGCGGTGAATCGGTCAAGTATCTGCTAGATGATTTAGTGCTCAATTATATTAATCGACAAGGCTTGTACAATGTGAAATCGTAAGTGACATTGTTGCATTAACTACTTCGTCATTCATTTGTGGCACTCACACCGCTTTTATATTGATACGTACACTGAAGCAGCTCAGTTGGCGCCGCTTGTTGCATCTGACATATTCGACATTTGACACAAGACACACTTCCAGAACACTGCTCACATGCGATTGCACCACAACCAACTATGTATTTGTATTTCTCTCTTTTGCAATGATTCAAACTGTAGACAGGATGCACCGCTTGTGGGCGAGGTTTGACGTTGTCCTCAGTGCACTTTGCACCATTTAGATGTAGATGTAGCACCAAAAACTCTCCAAACACTGGAGCAGCGACCCCAGCAGTACCACCATCATCGTCCTCAACCAAATTACGAGCATAAGCAAACAAATCAATCTCTTATGCAATGGCACCTATTCATGGAGTGTAAGTGAGCTGAAGTACAAAATTCATTGAATTGAAGTATTTGTTGGTGTTGCATGTAAATATATATATAAAGATTCGTAAATATTTGACAACACAAAATGTATATTTACATTTTCTTATACATATGGTGTTATATATTGTGTTCCAGTGTACGTATCATCGCAAAACGCACCTTATTTCTTTCAAAGTACTTAACATTCCATACAAATCTAAAACTTACTGTCGTTGTACTGACATGCACGCATTAAATTGTGGATTATAGTAAGTATATAACAGATGCAGTGCGTCCGAATCATTTGAATTTCAATCGCGTCTATATGGACAACAATAAGAACGCAATCAAGCTAGACAATGAGCAATCTGAGCAGGATATGGATGAGTCAGATAGCCCAATAAAGCAACAGGCTACAGCTACGCGTGTCTTTTGCTGTGGTGAAACTCCACGTACTGCGACCAAGATACTATTAAATCGCTCTGGACCTGGTCAAGCAGTGCAGGTTATCACAGTGCAGGGCAAAACCAATGGCAGCAATGATCCATTAGAGGTATGTTAGAGATTGTTTGTATATCTGAAAGTTTTAAACTAAACTTATTTTCAGCAGAACCAGCCAAAGAAACAAAAGATAACCCAAGTGCAGCAGCTCTAAAATATAAACGTTTGAGAAGATTTTGGAATGATACAGGATGGAGCCATATAATGGACTGGCTTTATGTTTTTGTAGATATCGAAATGTATACAGATATATATATTATTAAATAAATGTTATTTACTGCTTAAAGTGTAGATAAAGCTTGCTAGAGATCAGTTTTGAAAACTACAATTTGAATACTTACCTCTGTGCTGGAGGGGAATGAGCACACGTCAGAAATCCTTGAAGCCTTCAATTACTAACTCAATATTTGATAATGAATATCCGGTATTGATTCGGAGTTCTATTCAACTTAAAGTCATTATTCTATGTATAACTCCTATATCTACTGATCTGCAATTCCTTATGGATGCTTTTAATGAGACTATGTTGCCCGTAACTATATCCAGATAAAATTTCTAATATTTTTGATTACTGATATCAATTTATTATTTTTCATTATTATAATCCCTGCTGTGTGCATTGTAAATATGAAAATATTGAACTTAATCAGTTGACTCTTTAGAAAATTTAAAAGTCTATTAAAGTTGCATTCGTTGCCACTTTTGGGTCAGTCTACCAACTGGGAGCCATTGAACTAGCTACTTTCTATTGAGACAACAAAGTTCTAGCCATTGAAGTGGTGTGACGTACATTGACATTGTAGCGATAGGGCTTCCCAGTTGGTGTTTAACTGGCATATCGGATGACAAAACTTGTTGTTCTTTGCCTCCAACCAGTGCTTGGGCAGCAGTCTTTGATTCTGTCTTAGAAGCACCATCAGTTGGACGCTTTCAGTCGCCGCGTTTAGTACGTAGCCCACGCGAATGTTCTTCTTTCGACGTTCGAATGTTAAACCCGCGCCACGCCCCTCGCGAGCACCATCCTTTGCATTACCCAAGCGCCGTGCTCCTGTCCTCCTGGCACCCTCGCATCAGCACGATCAGCTGCCCTTTCTATCCCGTTCCCGCTTCAGCGCCCTTCCGCACTTTCGCGCCTACGAGGATGAGCCGGAAAGTCTTTCGTTATTTATTGCCATTTTGTATGTGGTGGATCTGTTTGGTATCTTTCCGTTTTTGTCACTGCCCGCTTTGCTGGTCCGGCTTGGCTATTTTGGTGTGCTTCTTGTGCTGTCCATCATCTTTCTGCAAATGTATACATCCTTTTTATTGTCGCAATGCTGGACTATGGCTGAACTATTGGATCCATCAATACTACAGAAGCGCAATTATCCTTATGCAGCACTAGCTGAACTCGCATTTGGGCCCTATGTGAGCATATTGGTATCCGTGCTATTGGATCTGAGCATCTTTGCCATGGCTGTGCCTAGTATTGTTATGGCTGCCGAGAATCTGGAGGCCGTTGTGCTGCGCATGAGCGCTGGACATTATAATTTCTCCTACTGCTATTGGGCCATCATTGTGGGCCTGGTCATCTGCCCACTCATGTGGCTGGGCAGTCCCAAACATATGCGGCAAGTGGAAGTGCCTTAATATGTACCAGCTTCTTCACACTACTCATCTATGTTTATCTTCCAGTGGCCTGGCTATAATTGCCGCTTGTGTACTGATTATCATTGTGGTGCTCCTTTGGTATTGCCTATTTGCCGCGCCCGCTATTGGAACTCCGTTTCAGGGGGTCGCAATAGGTGGGTGATTTTTTTTTAGACATGACAAAAATAAATAATAATGTATAGGTATATCTTTAGTAATAAAGATAATGCCCTTTTAAAGGACTTTCAAAAGATATCTTCTTTTTTTTGATATCAGCAAACAAATAAAAATGAAAATGAAAATTAAAAATATTTTTAAAGCTGTTTTTCAGAAATACATAAGATTTAAATTAATTAATTAAAATAAATTAAGCAATAAACATGTGAACCCTCCGAAAAATCGGCTCAACTTGGATAAAGTTTTGAGAAAGCGAAAAATCTACAAAATGTATTTTCTAAAGACTTGTATAGCTAACAAACAACTTAACATTTTTTGATTCAAAAATATTTTAATATATGAGTAATCCGAGGGAAAAATTACGTTCCGAAATGCAAAACAATCGCTCAATAATATTTATATATCGTTTTCCATTAATCGTTAAAAAAAAGAACAGTGATTATAGATTTATACTCGGAGAATATGAAAATAAGTTCAAATGTTACCCTAACAGGATATTAAAACTATTGCATACTCTCAGGCGCCAGTCATCTATAATTATCAATCGGGTTTACCAGTTTCTCTATATTAAAATACATTTTTAAAAAAATCTTATTGTAAGATAACAATTTTGTGTTCTTTAATCAAGTACAAATATTAATTTCGATAGACAGTATTTGCACACCAAGCAGGAATAAAATTGCCACAAAATTTTAATAAGACCCCAATTTTTTCAATTGGGAAAATAATATTGAGCAAAGATTAAATTAACTTAATACCCTTTTACTAAGATATAAATATAAATCAGCAGAAATTTTGCAACAAAGTTATATAGCTTTTAAAGTAACCTTAAGAAAAGTTAAACATTTACATATTATTACCAAACGCGCTGTTACAGAGTACTTCAACCCAATGTCCTTGTTTTATTTAAAATTTTAATATTTTCCAGCATATAACTATTAATTTAATTATTGTTATTTATAGAACTACCTGGATTTTTGACTATCCTTAGAAGTTATAGTATATTGGCCTTTCAATTTGATATACATCCAATGCTGCTGACACTGCAAATCGATATGAAGCGCAAATCACAAGTATCCTGGGCCGCATTGATTGGCATTGCCAGTAAGTAAATACTTGAAAGATATCAAGAAGTTTTGATTTATTTCAATTGGTTTAGTTACTTGCAGTGTGGCCATCATTGGTGCCATCATTGCCGCCTACAAGTTTGGCTCAATGATTGCCGACAATCTGCTGCAATCTCTGCCCACGAGTGTGCCCTTCTATGTGATGCTTATCCTGATGGCGCTGCAGCTGTGCTTCTCGGTAACTGTGGCCAGTTCAGCCATGTTTCTGCAAATTGAGAATTTCTTCAAGTTGCCCGAGTGTAAATTAATGAGGAATTTCTAACATTTATCTTTAAAAACTTGTTGCCTTTTTTGGTTTTAGCACTTTCCTGCAAGCGCATACTCATTCGCTCCTGTGTGCTGGCTCTGGAGGTGCTTGTGGCTGAGTTTGTGCCCAGCTTTGATGCACTCATGGATGTGGTTGGTGGCACCATCACTGGACCGTTGGTATTTATATTGCCCCCATTGCTGTATCGACGTATTAGGCGCATGGAACGTGTGCATCAGCGCATTGCTGCCGAGGCTAGCTATGGCAGTCTACCATTGGATCTGAACTATGACCCGGTTGAGTTGGAAATGGAGCCACTTTTGGTGGCCACACAGCCGGCAACACCACGTGGCTGTTGGCTGCGTCTGGTGCGTTTGTTGCATCGTTTGGAATGCGATATATCCTGCACCATGGGCGTACTGATCTTTGGACTGCTTGCCACGTTTCTAGCAACGTATTTGAATTTGTTTACCATTGCTGATTTATTCAAAAATAATTCACCATGTCTAGGCAATCTAACAGCGCATTAGCTAAAGATTATTAAATATTTAATTTTTTCTTTCCTTTCATAAAGCGATTTGTATAAATTTGCTGCAGATTCACCCTGAGCTTTAAGACATCTCTATAAATATAATCTACAGCTCATCAAAGTTAATTCGATGAATTCAGTTTTGCTATTTCCGTCCTTCGATAAGTTCAAATACCTTAAGTTGGCAAATTTGATGCAATATTTATTTAATTAAAGTGTTTTATATAACATAAACTACAAAATTAATAAATTAATTATATTAACTGAAAACACGCAAATGTCTACTCCCAGTCTGTAAATGTATGTGTGTAGCATCTATATGTGTGTGTGTTTAATTAGTTAAGCTTTATTAAAACATACGTAAACACAACTATTTTTTGGGCAACTGCACAACTGCGCATCATTTATCATCGTTTGGTCGCGTCGCAAATGTTTTGTTTGCTAAAATTTTTGGTTGAAAAATAAAAAAACAAGACGATTATCTTTTGGCTATCGAAGATTAAATACCCTTGCATAAAGTGATTTAGATGCAATAAAAATTCTTAAATAATTATTGCAATGGCAAGCGATTTTATTAAAATTAATCCAAGCTATTTAAAGCATAGTAGAATTCGCAAATTGCTGAGATTTAGTAATTGAAGTTATTTCTAAAAATAAAAGAGTTTTTCATACAGATTTACAGATTATTATTATAATATAAAATTATGTATATTTAGATATAATAAATCAAATTTAATCCAATTTTTTTGATTAGACACATTGCCTTTGTTATTGATGCTGATCAAAAAATTCCATATATACCATAAGTGATCACAGGTCATTTTTTTCAAAGCCTTACGCAATTTCTAACAAATTGATAATACTCTCTGTCAGGGTATACAAATATTAATATTACGTTCTGCGTTGTTTGGTAGTAATTTGAGACCAGTTCAGTTTTTAAGCTACTAGAAGTTGCTGGAAAGTAAACCCCATAGAAATACTCGTAATATGATAACACCTTTCGCAGCTATCTTTTGGCTCTAACCTACTACTACCAGCTTTAACTATGGTTCTAACCTGGCTCTAACTCTGGCACTGACATGCCAGAATAGCTGAGCTCAGTGTTTAAATTTAAACACCGAGCATCGATGTTGATGTGTAAAGATTCTTATACATAAGTAGATTCTTCTGCCTGCTTGCCTGGCAGTGCCTGGGCCTGGTCTTATACATAAATTTAATTTATTCTTTGGCAGCTGTTTACCTCCATGCATAACGTTTTTTTTTTATTATTTGCGTATTTGTATACAATATTTTTGTTTTTTTTTCTTTATTTTTATTTTTTCCTGGCATTTTATTTCCGTCTTCAATAATACGTTTTTAACCATGTTTCATGTTCATTCAGCCAAAGATGACTCAAGCGCTGTCTAGATAATGCAAAAACCACAAAAACAACCAGCAAATCTTATAAGTAATATTTTTAATGTGATTATTTATTAAAATTAATACTCATTGTTCATTGATAGCAGCAACGCTTGTCGTCGCGTCATCAGTCGCCACAAATTTAATGTGCGCCCTTACAGCACTCAAAACACTCAAACAACACACTCACAAAAAATATATATTCACACCTGTTGCCGTGGCGCTTTTATTAGCTCGTTATTTTTATTTTTATTCATTCTTCATTTTTTTCTCTCCTATGTACAGATTTTTATGAGCAAAGTACACAAAAGCCCATGTAACTCCACTGCCGTTCTACGCACCCTTTTAATTGCTATGAACTTTGGGTTTAACTACGAGTATTTCCCACTTGGGTATATTTTTTGTTAACATTTTTTTTTTTTTTGGTTGGTTTTATGTTCATCTGAACGGAGTCGCAGGTTCCAATGCGTCAACCCAAACTGCAGAAGGTCTCGTTTGGCACGAACTGTGTAAAGATATTTGTTGTGTTTGGCTTGGATGGATGCTGTATATTATATAGTACTAGTTTCATAGATGAGTCACGCTTGAGGCAACTACTAGTACAAGTACTTGGAGTCTCGCAGCTGGGAACGGAACTGATGACGCGCCGGTGGCAGTGGTGGCAACGTGGCAAGATGTTTGTTGCCTTGCAGCAAGTGCAACATAAATCGTGCTAATTGATTATATCGTAAGCCATTTGACAAGCTATTTTTACAAATTCAACAACAAAACATGCATAATTAATAGTTATTAAATTTTATTGCTTATTGAAAATATATTGAAAAATTATTGACGTACTTCATAGGAACTAAACAACAACCTTGCCAAACAAATAAATATATACATATTTGTGACGATAGCAGCCAAGGCTGTCTTTATAAATAGTTGGCTTATATCAATAAAATATTTAAATGACTTTCTTCATCATATGTCATCATCTTCTATACATATATACATTTTTAACTGATGTGATGATGATTAAATCGAGATATATATATATATATTTTGAGAATATTTAAATTTTTCTTAAAAATCTCTTCATATCTATATTAAATTCTCTTCTTAGACTTTCTGAACTTCCACAACTCAAAAGATTTCCACGCGATCTGTTTCTTTGGTCATATTTTCGATTTTTGATGAAATATTCAAAATAATTCAAATTTGAAAAAACCTTACCTTAAAGTCAAGCCAATCAGCAAAAAAGAAAAGTAAATTTTTGATATTTATAAATAAATTATACATATTTAATTCATTCATTATAGAGGAAAAAAGTCAAAAAAACGTTATACTTGAAAATCGTTTCAGTTTTGCCAAAGCTAATAGAATTGCATATGTTGGAAGTATAAGAACATTTCATCCTCATTTCTAACTTTTTGTTTAGTTTCAATAATAATCTCTTTATTCCAGGAACCAAAAAAAAGAATAATTGATCAAATTTTCAATTTAAAATACCAGATATAAGTAGAAGGTTAATTTGTGTATTTTATTAACTATTAAACAGGATTTGCTTTTTTAAAATAACTGTCATTTTCGGTCCTGCTTTAATCACATAATTCTAACAATAATGCTTTTATTTTAATCGAAGCTATATCAAAAATTTATTAACTTAATAGTTCGGATCGAACTTTTAAATCAACTAAAAGCTGTTTTCGATTAATTTAGACGTTCTATATAAATAAAATAAAATACAAAATACCTAAAAGTTAATTCATAAAATATGTGCACGTGTTTGTAAAAATATCTTGATATTTGAATTATTGGGACACCGTTCAGCTATAGCGCTATTCCATTTCTTTGCCAATTCATTGGTTATTAACGTGGCTAACACAGATCAAGCGAGTTCATGCCTCAGGGAACTGTCTGACTGTTGTTGCTGTCAAAGACTGATTACACGGTGGCAATTTTCAAGTGCTCGCTACAAAGGCTTAACCCAAAAATTAATGATATTTAAATTGCAAGTTCCTTTTGGCCAATACCCAATAATATACAACACGTACGTGCGTACTTATTAACAACAAAAGGCAATCGGTCTATCGCAAGTTTTAACTGAAATTTCACTTTTCATTTCCTATTGACCTCATTTCATTGGCGCACTTCTTTCTAATTTCGCTGAGCATGCTTCTTCTGTTGACTTTTCAAGTGCCCCGCAGTTCTTCAGTAATTTTTGGTTCTCTATTTTTTTTTTTTCATCCAATTTTTGTTTTATTTTATTTTTATTTTTTTGCTAATCGAATTTCGAATCTGGCGCTCTATTGGTACTGTAATGTCTTTCAAAATACCATTTCGGAGTTGTACTGCTTTCTGCATCAATTGAATACTCATTAGGCACATTCACATGTGCAAATTCGCTAAGATCCCTCAACGAATCTTTTATGGGTTCCCGAGGCATCTTTGGTGCGGTGATGACTTTTTGATTTCGATTTTTGTTGGCGCATAGAATAAAATACAGTACACAAAGTGTTTTTCAAGTTTTGCCTACTTTATTTTAAATATTTTTATTATTTTATTTTGACTTTTGCATGGTTTTGCATATTAATACAGTGCATGCTCGATGGAGTGAACTAATTAAAATAAAGTTGACTTTATTTACCAAAATTGTTTATTTTAATGATTCTTATTAAAAACTATTTTATTTTATAAATTCCCATAAAGTCTGTGCAATGTTTATTTGTCTATTAAAGTCAGGTCATACAAATTTTGTATCTAACTTCGGGTCAAGACCTTTTTCCGTCTTTAGGCCTCATTCCACAAAAAGGTATTATTTATTTTCTTCATTTTTAAATATGATATTGATTAACGATTGAATTCCTTCAAATATTTCATCTTGGTTTCCTAGAGTTGGACTCGAACTTAAAGCCTTTGGGAGACTGTAACTTTCTTATTTGTTTTATGTAATTATATTTATCAATTAAATATTGAAATTAAAGAACATTTAATTTTTTATACTAAATGTTTTCGAGACACAATTACTTCTACAAGAATTGTCCAAAATCGAATTTTACAACGCTTTTAAGGATTTTCACGCTAAAATTTGTTTACGAATTCACGAATTGTATTTTTAATCGGTTATTCAATATTTCAAGCGTACACTGTATAGGTTTTTGTCTTCTAGAGCCTGGAGCTATATTTGTTGGCCACAATATACTTTAAATCAATTAGCCTGTGTCCTTGTTGCTTTGGCCTGGCTACCAACTTGGCCCATTTACAAAAAAAATTAACATAAAACGCATTTTTGCATACATATCTAATAATATGTGAACTAATGTGTTGTGGCGTTAATAATATTGTTTATAAATAAATGTATGACGTTAGCAGTGATTAACTATCAGACAATACAAATTGTTTGTTAATATGTATAGATGGAACGGCTAACGAAGTATTAGACGAGCGTCTAAAGAGATTCACATCGCATTATTCACATCAATTACAATATTTGGTGAGCTCAAAAAAAAAAAAAAAACGTGAGCTATAAACACAGCAATAATAACTATTGAGAGGCTCAATAATAATAATAAGCAAATAAATATAATTACAGAGACCTGTTCGATAGCTAAATGTATAGTCAAGGACGTTGAAGGCCATTCAACGGCGCTTGTTTAATATTATTTTTCTTTTTTTTTTTTGTAGGTTCTGCTAACGTCTCTGTTTCCCTTAACATTGCCTCTATAGTGCTACTATTGCCTCTGCTAATCAAGACGCAGCAGCAGCAGCAGCAGCATAAAGCCAACAGATTGATGCTGTACCATAAATTTGCCAAAAGGGGCAGACAAAGGGGGCGGCAGCCAAAGCGGCAGCTGCAAGGCCGCAGCCAAACTGTAAATAGCCTGCAGCTCATTACCATTAGCCGTTGGATGTTGCCAGTTGAATGTTGCCTGTTGAATGTTGCTTGCAGTACCGCATAGTCAGAGTTTATTGTCTAAAAATAAACGTGCAGACTGTAAACATGGCCAAAAGCCTATATGCCATGTCCTCCAGCCACATCTTCCTGCTGTATGTTCGTTTTGAATTTTTTTTTTTTTTTTTATTATTATTAATTAGTACGGCTCATTGGCTTGGCCTGGTACGGGGTACAGAAATCTGACAGGAATGCTGAGTACGTGTGGTGCATTGGGTAAAGCCATATAGCATATGGCATACAGCATATATATATATATATATATATACATATAGGATGGGGTGTTGGCGCTTTGGCGCCTCTCATCAAGGCGTCCAGACAGACTACTAGCAGCGTTTGGACACAAAGCCTGTTGCAAATTAATTGGCAATGGACTCTTACCAAAGACTGGGCCCCTGAAAACATTTTTAATGGCAACACTTAGGTGCTGCTATAAATAAAACTACCTTCGCTTTGCTTTGGTTACATACGGCTTCTAGTTTGTAGCTCATTTTCATTGTCAATCCTTCTGTGTGTTTGTTCTAGAATGAAGAATTTCCATTTGCTCATTAAAAGCAATGAACGTTGAATCTCTTCTCTATTTTTTTTTTATTGATGCAATCAAAATGTGGGAATAAGAGAGACAAAGCAAAAAAAAAAAAAGAAGAATCTCTCACAATGCAGCCAACGGCAATGGATCTTCTTCTTGTAACTCGTAACGCATATAATGCCCATCTAGGAATTGGCAAAAAGCCCAAATGGTATGCTGGCTAGTGTGTTTATGTGGCCAGGACTCATAAAACTGTAAGTTCTTTTGCCTGTTGTCTTATTTTTAATGATGTTCTTGATGAAGTAGAAAGGAAATGCCTTTTCTTTGGCTTAAGTGCTCATGGTCATCTTCACACACTGTGATGTGGTCGACCCAAGAATTTTATGTAAATCACATGTTTATGGGGAATTAAAACATGCTAATAATAAACTAAAAACTGTAAAAAAATAATAATAATAATATATGATGTATGTAAATTTTATCATAGAAAATATGCACTGAGAAGGTTTTGAATTATTATTATTATCTTTTTGCAAACATTTAAGTTTTATGATAGAAAAATGTTACACAAAGAATGGGAGTATTCGACTAGACTTATAAGCAACATAATCTATAGATATTTGTTATTACATTTAATACAAAATATTCAAAATATTCAAGCTTCATTAAATCAACAAAAACTATGATAAAAAAGAATTTTTTTTTAACAAAAATTTACTTTTAATCCGCCGAACGTTGCGATGATCTGTCACTGAAATAAACTCAAGTTAAAATTGCTACTTTAATTAATTGTCACCGGTTTGCTCAATGATTTATATAAAGCCGCTATTATTAAGTGTATAAAACCGCTTCTTACAACGCAAATACAAAGTGAGAACTGAGAACAAGTCTAAAGGAAAAAATAAAGAATAGAAGAACACTTTGCCAACTTAACTGGAAGTATTTTATATTTACTTGAATAAAAACTATAAACGCTCCAGCAGGGAGTGGGGAGGGGCCTCTCTATCTCTCTACTACTAAGTATATAAAGAACGCTTATTCATAACATTTATAGCTGAACAGTGGCCAGAGAATCGCATGCAGATGATTAGATAAACCGAAGACGCACATTGACCGCGACGAACACTCAGACCCAGACATAGAGATAGACCCAACGATTTTTGGTCACGTAACAACTGAACTGAGACTTGAGTTCACTTTTCTCAGCACTAAAAGAATTATAATTAAAAGTAAAAGACACTCCCGACAAACGGTCTACAGAACCAGCAGCACCAGCAGCTCTAGAATTAGAATTAGAATTAGAATTATGTTTCCTTAATGAGTGCCACCAGCTGCTGCTGCTGCTGCTAAACATCTTTCGATATGAGCGAAAGGTTCACTGAACTTTGTGCCCCGGCTTTGGGGCACTTTCCCAACCCAATGCAAAAACAAAAAAAAAAAAAAATAAAAATACAAAAATTAAATACATATAAGAAAAAAAAAAGCAAAAACACTCAGCGATGCCGCCTTTA
Organism: Hirtodrosophila alboralis; assembly: GCA_035043045.1. Lineage (NCBI taxonomy): Eukaryota > Metazoa > Arthropoda > Insecta > Diptera > Drosophilidae > Hirtodrosophila > Hirtodrosophila alboralis. The sequence goes on along the minus strand of JAWNNH010000191.1, from coordinate 519,938 downwards.
ACTGTAAATATATTTAAAGTTTTTATTTTTCCCTGAGCATATCGTTGGCTCTGTTTCTATTTGCTTGTTTGAAATTTGCATAAATTTTGATTTTGCATTTGTGCGAAATATACATATATATTTTGTGTCTCAAGTGTTTACATAACACTACAGGCCCCATATTCCATGAATGAACCAGAACCGTAAAGCAAACAGCCTTCAGGTGTGTAGTCAAACACCAAACACTAAACAGCAAAGGCATTTGCATCAGTTTCGACAAGCCAAATTAATCAAATGCCTCAGGTTGTTGCCAAGAGATCGGTAGCTGGAGCCAAGTTTACGCCCAATTACTCAAATGTGGCTTGGGGGTACCCAGGGGTTATCCAAGTCAAAAGTCTGACATATTTACTCAACAATCCAGCCGCAAGCGTAGCTCCAGAGTTTTCAATTCTCAGCTCTCAATTCTCACTTGTAATCAAAAACAAAAACTTTTACCCCCTTTAATTTTTTTGGGACGTCTCGTATGTGTGTGCCAAATGTTCAAATAGCTTCGTGAAATACTTTGAAGCGCCATAAATCAGGCAAAGTGCTCAGGAATCTGGCTAACTGGCAACTGGCGACTGTTTGCTGTAATTGTCGCATTAGAAACGCCAGCAAAACGCGCGAATAAATCAGCTAACACAACACCTACAAACGCGTTCATTTGTTACTCGTAGTATTATATGGTACGTGGACAGGCACTACCGTTTTTACAATTTAACGCTTTTTCAGCATTTTCAAGGCAAACAAAATGAGCATAAATGCCAAAGTGGTCACGCCTCTTTTCATTTGGCATAATTTGTCGCCCATTTGCCACAGTCTCGTAAATTTGTTGGCGCTGCGCGTGCGCAAATGTCACCCAAAATGTTGTCACGTATATATGTTAAGTTAGTTAGCCAATAGAGCATCGAGAGTGCCCACATAACTGTACTGCACTTCCGACTTCCGGCTTTTGAAGGTATGGCCCCACCATCCATACCTCCCTCAACATTACACAGAAAACTTGGTTCGCTTCAAGGAAACAATTAGCCTCGGCAAGCACACAAAAGATGATGATGATCGGTGTTGGGTTTTTAACTTTGAATTCGACGGTCGGTCATTCGGTCGTTCGATTGATCGCAGTTAAATAAACCTGGCTCAATGCAAAACAAATACCGGGGTAAGTGTGTTTAAAAACTTTGAAAATAAAAAGAAAAAAAAATAAATATATATAATGTTATGAGGCAAATTGATTCGACAAGTATTTAAGTTTAATTGAATTTGACGATATTTTCTGCAATACACTTCAAGGCTGTTGATCTACAGCTATAGCTAAAGCTATTCACATGATAATAATCATCGCACGACTTCACTCACACAGACAATTAGGTAAAAACAATATTTTGTATGTTGTATTTTCATTCCAGTATGCGATTATTGGCAAATCTAGGAAATCTGCTTTGGCATCGGCGGCCTTAGAATATTTGTCTGGGCTTATACAAGAAATTAAAGATTGGGTTAGTTGTCTAACTCTAGAGGTTAAGTCGCTTTTTCGATATTTCCGTTTGCCAGACGCCATTAGAATCCGCTTTAGTGATTCCCATAATGATTACACGATATTCGAGTGGCATTAAGTTGTCAAGTGTGGGGTGAGTGCGATGGGCATTATGATTTTTTAACTACGTTGGTTACTGCATTTTGCTTTAGTAATAAAATAGATATTGATATTTATTTATTATATTCCAATATTTTACAATTAATTCGTCATTAAAATATATTTTAAATAAGTGCTATATATTAGGGTATTTTCATTACAATAGATATTCGTTTATAATCGATTTTCTTTAATGCTAAGTTTTGTTTATATTTAAATAAAAAGCTATAAAAAAATTCTATTAATTAATAATAATTTTTTTTAAACTGAAAAATTTTCTTTTGCTTACAAATCTTAAATTTATCTCTAAAACTTTGTATTATACAATCATCTGATATAATTAATTGTCAGCAGATATCTTGATTGCAAAAAATATTATGTATAAATCGTATTGTGTATATATCATATTCGAATATTTCACAATTTATTCATCATTTGATTAAAAAATATTTCAATTAAATGCTACTCATTAAAGAGCCCTTAAAAAAAAAATTAATGGATTAAAATCGATTTTCAGTAATGCTAAATAAATATTTAAAGAAAATGTTATATGAAAATTCAAGTAATTAATAATATTCTTTAAATTTGAATTTTTTCTATTCTGAACAAATTATTTTTTTGGCTTTAAAACTTGGTATAATACAATCATCTGATGTTATTAATTAATATCAGATCTCTCGAATGTAAAAATAATTTTTCTGAAAATAAACTTTAGTTAGGCAACGATACTAAATCTCTTAAATTTACCATAATAATCGTTATATCGTTTTTGAAACTTTCCAAAATTTATTTTTTGTTAGCGCACTGCGGCTTCTTATAGACTTAACCAGCGCAATTTTTTTGATGTATTCTTTTATTATATTTTGTTATTAATATGAGTAAGAGTTGTTTTCTTGATGATTTAGGGTTCTAAGTTCGCCAAATCCAAACCAGTTTTCATTTGTAACTTATTTTCGTTTGTTTCACATCGCCTTTATTTTATTTTATATTAAGTTTTTTTTTTCTTTTTTTTTTTTGGTTCATGGCGTGTGTTCTCTGTGTGTTTTTCTCTTTCGTTAAGGTCTATTTCAAGGTTCAACGGCCGCATCAAATGCCAGCACTTAATGGATCTGTTGCTGTTCTTTGGTCTCTGCAAATGCTGAGCTCCTTTGAATGCCACAAAACAAAAAAATAATAATAATAATGTCTGTTGTCTCATTAAAAGCTTACAAAAAAAAATTCAAACTAAATGCAGGCGGTGCACTCAAGTCTGGTCATCATCGTCATCGTCATCGCCAAATTAATGTTCGAAATGCTTTCCAAAGCACAAAACGTTGAAAACTCAAAACTTCAAATCAAATTCATTTCAAGTGCAGCTGTCAAAGTGCCTGATGGGCCGTTGGCTCTTCCTCAGTGTCAGGGCCAACAAAATGTTGCTGCCTTTAAAGAGTCAACAACATTTGACAGCTGCTAATTGGCTAACACGTTGAGGCACCCACACATTCATTGCTGGGGCACAGAGCTTGGCCAGCTCACGCCTCTGGCAGCGATGCTCCATTCATAGACTTTAGGCTTATTAATGACTTTTCTATTGACATGATTTTTACGCACGCACTAAAGTTAAATAAGTAAAAATGTTGCAGTTAAAAGATCCCAACTGCGGCATACTCTATTTGCGGTAGGGTTAAAGGTACGCGTGAGAAAATATTTGTGGTGGAATCTAATTATAATAAATTACAGTATAGGAAAATTGGTCTTTGGCGTAAGGAAAATAAAATTGGAAAATAGTCCGATATTTTGGCATAAATACAATTCTTTTTGTGATGGTATTTTGAAAATATTTTGATTTTCTAAATCTCAATACTCAAAATAGAATAAAAAGTATTTTTTAAAAATTTTTGAGACTCGATTAAAGTCAGCTCATTCAGAGTTGTTTTGAAAATTGAAAAAAAAAAAAAATAAAATGTCAACTCTCTAGCTTTATATTTAGAGTTTATGCCAAAAAATTGAGTTTTTTCCCATAGTGCTATGTAAGCAATTTCTGTACAAAGTGAGATTGCTCTGGCTACAAGAATGTCGAATAAACTTTGAACTTAAACCCAATATACTCTTGCTGCCTTTAAAAACAAACTATCAAAATGTTATGTATGCCCAATGGGCACATTTTGCGATTGTCAAGGCCAATTGCATTAATTTAATAAATTCATAATATTTCTGCTAGTTAAATCGCTTAATTTTGAATTGGATTGAAAACATGCAATGCATTGTTTTTTTTAAAAAATTTTTTTTTTTTAATTTTACTCACGCGTTGTGTTTTTGGATTGCTTGAAAATAGATTGGGACGGTGTCTGCCATTCACTTTTCACCTAGTGAAGCCACTCATAAAATCGAACCCATTCCCGACTATATATATATATACATACATCGGTTTTGCTATTTTGAAAAGTTCTTTAGCAATTGTAACGGTACATTTGTTACCATGCGGTCGGCAATTTGTTATTTTGTATGTAAGTATTTGCTCTAATTTGTATGTTTGGAGTCGGAGCGTCGGCCACAGCTGACATTTTTGCTTGTGCACAAAGCAAATACCAAACTGTGCCTAGCATTGCTAATTAGAACTCGGCTAAGCGTGCTGGCATATACACAGTTAAAGATACAGATACAGATATACATACATTTGTAGATACAGAGATACATAAGTATCTTGGGCGTTAGAAGTGGGTTTTTTGTTGTTTGACCCACGCGGCAAAATACATTGCATAGAGTTCATTGTTTTGTGCTTTTACTTAACTGTTGCGAATCTATTTGCAAATTTCACAGCTTGACAACATTTGTCCTCTGCCCATTTGTCGGTCTTTAAACTGACAAACAAAACACGTTGTTATCGTGGCGTTGGCGTCTTTAAACGTTTGTTAAACCAATTTCGTGGCTTTGTTCTGGACATGTAACTAGGCCACCACCTGGGCCCTGCACTGCCAAAAGGGCCCAATACAACCGGGTATTGTACTTATGACCGGGTTCAAGTTCAAGAATTCAAAACTGAAAACACCTGGCGACTTAATTAACCCAAAGTCGCATAAAATGATGCGTGTCGTGGTCAGTTGAACCTAAAAGCGCATCGGAGTCGCCTTAATGGTATTTCCCCAATGGAACAACACTCGCCAGGGGCCACTTTATGATTATGTCTGGCTGACGTAGACGAATTGCCATCTACAGGGGTGGGCGTAACTACAATTTTAAAGTAATTAAAAAACGCACAGTTTTATTGGTTTGCCATAATTACGTAGCAGATTTCTTTACCAAAATGGTTCTTGTGTCTAGTCCTTAAAACGGTTTAGCTATATATAGAATATTGAATGCATGTTACGATTTTTAGTGCTTAACTATAAAAAGGGTAGTCCTTGAATTATTATTGTTAATAATTTAAAGGTTCTGCTTATTTTTGTCGATTTAAATTAATCGATGATGTCAGTTTCTTATTTAAGTGCAAATTTTTTACGCAGCAGAATTTGTCTTTAAATTCTTCTTTATTTATGTTTAATAATTTACAATAACCAATCTGTAGATAAATATCTTTTCACTTTAGTCCATTAGAATAATTAAATTTCTATTGAGCTGCAATTTTTATATTTCTTTCTAATTGCCACTTTCCAAATTGACAAAAAGTCTTCTTCAATACTGGCAATTTGAAAGAACTGTCCAATATGATTGCTTTCTTTGTTTCAAGTAAGTTATTAAAGCGTAATTAATAGCATTTTAAATTAATTAATTCTGCATATTTATAAAACAATTAATGAAGTTCGTAGAGTATTTGGCGTCATTAGTGAGGAATAGAAACAAAAGTTCAAAACAAAACATAAACAACAAGAATGCTGATGCTCATTGAGTTCCAAAATTGGCGTGCGTTGAAAGTTATTTCTGATTGATGACAAAATATTAAAAATCAAAGAAATTAATGAATTCCTTGTAAGCCAACAGACAAAATAACACAGAAATAACCATGAAACAACCACAAGCCAAAAAGCAAAATCAAAATCTTTTTCATAGACTTTCAGAACGATTGTTCTGTTGTTGCCTGTCGCATTATCCAAATACTTATGAGATATGTATTTGTTTTTCAAAAAATTTTGTTTAATTGTTATTATGTAAAAATTCTTATTAATTTTTTTGTGTGTGTTTTTTTTTTTGGCAATTCGTTTGTTCGGCAAAGCGGTTTGAACGCTGATGGTGACTACCTTGGCTGGGGATTTGCATGGGAAACTAGTTACTGGAACTGAGACAGAATGACTAGAACGATGCGTGAGTCAGCATCATTTGCGTGTTACGTTTTTTCCCCCTACAGCGCCAGCAGAAGCAGCCAAAGATACTATAACTATTTATATCGAGATTACGAAATTAATTTGCATTACAAAACAGTTGCTGGCAGGGGACAAATCTATTAGTGGCGTTTAAACGACATTTGTAGATCACCACGCCCCAAGTTGTTGACTTGAGCGATGACCAGGTAGAGATTCTAGAACCGTTACTAATATGTTTAACTAACTTTAAACATAACAGAAGCCTGGGAGATATCCCAGCGTTTTTGCAGCAGGCTAACGACCTGCGAAAAAAGTTTATTAACTGTTTTAATTTTAATAGCAGCAATCAAAGAGTGTGATATCCCAGTATAACTTCTATTTATGGAACATGAGTATTGACTTTAAGCCGACAAAAAAATAAACCACCGGATATTACTACGCACCAAGCTTTTAAGCAAGTTTGTGTTCTAAGTCTTTTGTTTAAACGCACAAATTTTACAGCTTCTTTTAGCATTTAACACCCCTAAAGACCATCAAACAGAACCAAGCGGCAATAAAATGGAATTTATTACATATAACAACAGCAGCAGCAATAAAAAAACATTTGAAATAAATATATAAGCCCTGAGAATGTCACCAACAACAGTTGCCATTTGCCCTGCCCTGCCCGTATTGGGTTAACGAACTGCGTGCTCAGCATTTATTAATTAATGCATAAAATTGCTAAGCAAAACAAGCATTAAACATATTCACAACATTGCGAACATTTTTAAGATAAACAAATTAAATGTTTCCCCAACCGTCCACCTGTCCAGTTGTCCACCTGACCAGCTTGGGCCTATATCAAGTGGCAGTGCCAAGTGGCGATCGATTCTCATGCTAATCGCGTGAAATCTCTCGTCGATGCTGCGACGCATATTTGCATATAGTTTACATACCCTGTACTTATTATAATCGAATAAATAGGGTATAATAAAGTGTGGAAAGGGTAGAAGCAATTATGTAAAAAACTATAAATACTTAGTTTTTGCGAATTTGAATTTGGGAAAATTTCTTTTTGTTTTTTGATATCTGATCAAATATATCAATATATATCTATATATAATATACTCTAATTCCCTTTGAAAATCGAGAAAAGTGCGCTTAAAAATATTATTGATTAGGATAGTACGATTGGGTCACTCTAAGGGTCAATAAAAGCAATATAAATAAAAATATAAGTAAATAACTAAGTAGATTAATAATAAGCAATTTAAATTTGCTTGATATAATATTTTTGGCTCTTAGCTTGAATATAATGAACTACAATTTAAAGGTTATTATGTACACATTTTAAATATACATCAAATCTTTTTACACAGTATCACCTAGTCAAGTAATGTGTTCTGTAGCAATCTTGCTTATTATAGATGGTGTCTGTTTATGTTGGCCACAACACACTGTTAAATGGTTGCGCATATTGGATTGAGTTTTCATTTAAATAAAATGCGATTGAGATAAATTAGCCAGCCAAGAGCCAAGTCAAAAGAGCCCAGAGTAAAGCATTTGTTGGACTGACTCTGCCTTTTGTTTGGCTGCGTGAAAGCTTTTTCATCAGCTGAAAGGTTTACATACACATACATATTTTTTAGCCAATTCAAAAGCCTTTCTTTTTCTTCTTGACGCTGTTTTGTCAGTTAGAATTGGGCGCATGCGGTCTAACAATTGCAAAGCTAAAAGGTTTATGGGCTTAAAATTGATATCAATGTACATGAAGAGCATTTATTTAGCTTTCCCTCATCTCTGCGGCTGAAGGTCGTGTTTTGTGACTATAACAAATGGAAAATGGACAGAACAATTTGATTTGGTTCTATATGTGTGTTATAATCAATGTCAAATGTTTGACACCGAAACTCTAAAGAAAAAAGCTATCGATGACAATAAATTTTAAGTAGTGACAGCTGCTGAGATATGTTGCTATATTAATAAATAGGATATAAAACTTTATTTGAAATAGTATAAGGTGAAGGTTGCCTAACATATTTATATTTTTTATTATTAGTATTAGAACATTGTTTAATGACGGTTTTATGAGCTTGCACTGCCAATAGTTAGCTTGTTAGTAGCTGTTTTATATTTGAGGTTGTGAAATGTTATTTGTTGATGACGCTGATGAAGGTGACTTTACTGCATTTAAATGAGAGCTAAGCTTCGCTGAGTTGCAGGTGAGTGTGTGTCAACAATAAGGGCAAATTTGTGATTGATCTTATCTTTAATTTGCTAACGAACAGTTGCCAAAAAAACAAAATCAATCAACTTGAGCAGATTAAATTGATTGTGCAACTTGGCAACTTGGTGAATTTTTCGAAAAGTACGCAACGTGCCAATGACTGATAATCAAAGATTTTCATGATCTTTGGCAAATTTGCTTACTGTGTGTGTGGCAGGCAGCATTTGTGGCAATTGAAACATTAGCGATATTGTTGGCCAAAAAAACATTTGTGTTGACCCATTTCCAAAGTGTGCACTGCGAGGAGGAGGAGACAGGCAAAGGCAGCGGCGGACCCGTTCCATGGCGGCTCTTCACTTCACGATAGCGCCGTCGACAAGTGTTTGTGTTTGGGTTGTGGGTCTTAGACCTGGTCAACAACAACCACAATCTTTGGCTATTGGAACTGGCCGTTCAAGTGGCGCTTAGGCGGTTTTTGGCTGCTTTTCGGGTACGTTTTGTATGTCAATTGCTGCCGTTGAATTTAACCGCAGGCGTTTTAGCCGGGCCCAACTTTTCCTGCCAAATGAAACAATTTGAATGCGCATAAATTTCAATATTAAGAAAAGAAAAAAAAAGCATCAAATTCAATTAACGGAGCATCTCAGCAATTGTCGTCTTAACAATTTGGACACCCATTGAATCACGCCTTAGCTATTTTGCAATGAGCACTCGGATTTGCATTGTGCACAGACATTTCAATCATTAATTACGACGCTTCAAACTGACGGATCTTGACGGATCTAAGTACTGGAATTGCAATTTGGACACCGTTTTGGGTTAGAACCTTTGTGCCTGGTATGGCAATTAAATAGCAAACTTTATTGAGAGTTCATTATTGCGGTTTATGAATGAATGAATGTATCAAATGAATCAATGATAATGCCTGGCGCATCTGCTATTTATAAATATGAGTTAATACATCCGAGTATCTACTTATGCGATTTGTTATCTTAAGTGCAAACAATATTTATAACCTGTTATACCCTACAAACAATTAAACACATTAAAAAGGTATCAAAAGTTGTACAGCTACTTGAGGCAACTATCAAAACTATTTCTTCAAATTTTTGTAAATTATATTTTTTAATTTATACAGCTTTAAAGCTTTTAGCATGTAAATAATGAAGCTTAAGAAAATATTAAAATTTGTATATATATAAATGAGTTTACATTGATAAAAACTGGGAATTCATGTATTTAATGGGAAAATATATAAATATAAAATATAGATATGAGTGTAAGATATTGATGATGAAATAAATATATTATTATTATCATATTATTATATATTATATATATATTTATCTTCTGTGCCTTCAACGACTATACAAATTGAGTATAAAGACGCATAATTAAATTTTATTCGATTTTATTGACAATTTTGTCTTTAATTAATTTGTGCTTTTTCCTTAGATGTTCGATTTTCTTGATATTTTCCCATTAACTGGAATTTAATTTGCTTTTGATATATTTTAACAATTCATCTAACTAATAATCTAATACAAGAATTAATCAAATGTTACTGCATATCTGTTAGTCAATCATAGCTTGACTTTAACATTCTTACGTGTTTTGCATTGAGATAATTGCGCATAAGTATAGGCCGCATCTGTCCTGTACTTGGCTAATACTTCCGCCACAAACTTGGGGCACCAACGGGCAACGGACAACGGGTCTCACAATGCTGCACATGTTGCTGGCAACATGTTGGCAACCTGTGCAGCAACATTTTTAAGTTGCTGTCCAAGCTATTTTTAGCCGCATATTGCATTTATTAAAATGAAATATTATGCAGCCAGCGCACAGTACTCTCTCCCTCTATCTGTCTTTTTCTAGGCTCGTTCTGACTGCAATGTTTCTCTGTTTATGCATAATTTATTTATTTTATTTATATATTTTCTTTTTTATTTTGATTTGTGCCCCCCCCAAACCCGTACAGCATGCCACTTGTGTGCATTACATCATATGGCCAACTTGCTCGTCTGACTCTCTGATGCAATCCGCAAAAAAAAAAAAAGAAAATAAATAAAATAAAAACTTGTCTTACCGGCTCAGTTACAATTCGATACGCGAGCGCCACAATTTAAATCCTCAGTGTCAATGTCGCACGATGCATGGGGCAACAAATCCAATCTCCGCATCCAACGACCCTGGCTAACTGCACTTTAAGTTTTTGGCGCGCTGCGTGCCTGTAATTTAAGCGGTCTGCCTAGCAATGTCATTTAGTTGTTGATAAGATGCCTTGCCACATAAATTCATTAGAAATAGCTTGGCTTGGTGTGGCATATATCTGATAACCGAATGCTGAATGCTGAATGTTGAATGCTGAGTTTCTTTGCCACTGACAGCAACAAGCTGCAAATTTGTTGGCCAAGACCATTTGATATATAGACTTTATTTCCTGTTTATGCTGATGAGCAAATCTTTTTGGTTAATGCCTTGAACGTGCTGGGTTCACAGCAGCCAAAGCCAAGCAATGGGTTAAGAATTGTTGGGAAAATGTAATTTTTTGGTTGAATTTCATGCAATATGATTCAAATGACCCAAATTGCATTGCAAACAGCAAAACAAACCACAAACAATAATAACAACAACAACAACAACAAATACAACAAGTAACGTATAATGTTGTTATTTAAATTTGGCAAATAACAACAATGCGCTGTAGTAAGTAAAATGAAGAAGAACCTGTTTGTTATTAAGTTTAGCACATAAACATAATGGCCCAAAGGAGAGGAAACTCAATATTTTGGTTAGCCTCAATAAAAATGTTGTAAATTCCTAGAAGGAATGATTAATAAAAATGCATGTTAACTTAGAGATGTCATTGTACCCTGTACATATATACAAATGTTGAAAAGTTAAAAAAAAAAGAGAAAATAATAGAAATGCGTTTGCTTTTAGCAAATATCAAATTTCTTTTAGTTCTATAACTTTATTACTATAAATCAAAACTAAAATTGATATTTATAATCTAATACACGTGCCTCACTCAGCCTATTTGGGTTGCGATCCAATCTATTATCATAATTATTATTATTAAACTTAGACTATAATTTACAAACTATCAACCTAATTTTATAGCGTTCGCTACCAAAGCCCTCGGCAAAAGCATTACAACATTTCATACTTTAGACTGGGTTTCGCGAACTTGTCTAACGATCTAACAAAGTGGCATGTTCTAAGCTAATTTCCAGATACTATAGACAATACAATTACAGGGTATTTGTTAGTCAAGCAGCTTTTTGTAATTAGTTGTGGCTGGTGTTGTTTCTGTAAGCTGCACCCACTTGAAAGCTGTAAAAAAGGCGCAAATGTTTTGGAATTTCATGTGGCGACGTCTTGAACTTACCACTTGTTGCTGCTTCTTGTTGCTGTTGTTGTTGTTGTTGTTGTTTGACTGCAGTGAGAGTCACTTGTTTGCCAGTCTTATGTTTGTTAGAGAAATCGATTAGAACCAGCAACAACAACAACAACAACTGCAACAACATCAGCAACAAGAACAACAAAGCGAACGATTGTATTTGGCTGCTTCTGCTGCTGTGTGTGCGTTGGAACCAGAAATACTAAAAGACTTGCAACGTGCAACTTGCAGTGTGCAACCTGCAACCTGCTAGATTCTGCCAAGTCATCATCAATGCAGCCAGGCACTTTGATGAGCTGCATGCTCAGCGCTGCGTAAAGGTGTCAATTTTAGCACACAGATGCCATTTGCCACAGTCAGGCTGACTTTCTACATGTTGCTGCAACAAGATTTGCATGTGGCAGAGCCATTTGCCATTGGCTAATTAACAGTGGCTCCGCAGGAAGAATATATCAGTAGAATTGCCATATAACAACGAGCAAAACAACGCATTGTTTGCACATTAATCAAGTGAAATCAAATTGGCAAAAATTTTGAAAAGATTTTTTTCTTTTGATTTTTTTTTTTGATTTTTTTTCTAGCATTTAACAATGATTGAAAGCTTTTGTCAAATGCTGCAAGTGGAGGAGAACAAAGCGCAGAAAACGTCAGCAATTTAATTGCAAGCTCTTCAGCCTGAGGACTCGATGCTGATGCTGAAGATTCTACAGATCTTAGAATGTGCTTGTCTATGGTCTTCTCAATTCATAATTTTTTTTTTTTGACTGGAAGTTATGCAAATTGCACAGCAAACGAGTCGTAATAAACATTATGCGGCGTTGGGTTTATTATTTTGAAATTAATTGTCGGAGCAAACGAGTTTGAGCAAAAAAATAATAATAATTGCGCGTGCAAAGAATTTCCGCACATGTGCACACCCAACACACACTCACACACACGCACACACTTTTTACAAAATTAGAAAAAAAATCCATGACAATAAAAATAGCAACAAAATAAAAACCCTTTCACCGATTGACTTTCAAAGGCATTATTAGAATCAGAATGAATGCTTCGACTAATGAATGAAAGTGAAGTGAAAGTAATTTGCATATTTTATATACATATATGCATATGTATATATGCTGCTTTAATTCATCAAATGTTGAAGGTTTTGATGACACCGGTTCGTCAAAAAAAAAACCAAATTAAAATAAAACTTCAAATCGTAAACGTAATTTTTACGCCCAACAATTTGCAAGCATTTTTTATTTTATTAATGCAGCGAAAGTAAATATTAAAAATTGCAACCTAAACGAAATGTAAAGTTCAAATTCTAAAATGATATACCATATAATCTGACTAGTGCCTATAAAGTTGTGAAACAGAAAGTATTTTCGTAATTCAGAGAAAGTTTAGACCAAATTTTACATACTTAATGTTGTTGCTGTTGCTGGCAAACCAGCTGGCCAATTCATTTATTTTTGGTATATGCCGTAACATATTTTGGCCAAGTCTTAGAAGCAGACGCTCATTGTTGGGCCTGCCCCATTAATCATATATCAAGAACTGGCCAAAAATAATCAAACATGTTAATGATGGCCCAATGCTAAAGACTAAGTTGTAACTCAGGCCTAAGTCTAAGTTAGATGCTTGTATTAAATTCAAATGCTGCGTGAGAAGCGTTAGGCAGTTGAGGATCATTGAACCCGGCGACAATATGATTTCAAGAAAAGAAGGCAGTGCCAAAATGCCAAAAAAGAATCTGCTGATGATCATTTCTTTTTTCAGAAAAACCTTGAACCCATGTCGACTGGCAACGGGTAGTGCTTGGATGCCATGGTAAGAAATCTTCTTTTTTTTTTTGGCCAGCCTTCACTTTATTACAGTTATAAACTCAGATTGTTTTTTTGGCTGTGTAAAGTGAATGAAAGTGTTGCAGCTAAAAACGTTTAGCTTGATCATTTGTTTTTACTTTCTAAATTGGCATATGCTACAGAAATAATCGCAGCCAGAGATGAACTCGCTTGAACTTCCCCGTCAAGTGTTAAGAAACTTTGCATGCCCAGATAAATTTAGTATATGCTGGCCAGAAAGAAGGTGATTCACACTTTCTCCCCGGGCAGCAGGCAGCAGGCAGGAGGCAGCAGCCAGCATAAATTGCCAGCCTTGTTGCATGAATTATATGTCGCGATCAGAACGTTGCACATGCCACCAAAGCCAAGGCAACATTCAACTGGCGATCGTCGTTCAATAATCAAGATAAATGTCGACCAGCGTCATGGGTGCGTTTTGCATAAAAAAAAGCCCCAAGAACTTGGGACTTGATGATGACTAATGGTAAGAGTTCTTAGCCTTAGTCAGCGGGTTTTACAGCTTATCAAACTAGGGTTGCATCAAACAGTGATTTGTCTGTCACGGTGATCTCAGCAATTTAGTGATTTCACATTTTAACATGTTCCATTCTGCATTTAAAGTGCTTCATTTATCAGTTTACAGTGCTTAGAATTTAGGACAATCAATGTTAAAAAAGAAGCTTAGCAGTCTAAGCACGCTAATCAACTAAAGAGAAAATTGATCATATGATAATTAATACGGTGTGAAATTAACTCAACACTAACTTAAAAACTTTCATCATCTAAACATCATTCAAGGAGCATACCAAACTATACTATATTTTTTTCCCCCTCCATTTGCAAATTGGTTAGAGTTTAACTATTTTTTTTTTTTAATAGCTTCAAATGTGGCTTTAACGCATTTTGTGGGTATATTTTTAAAACATTTGGCTTAAGTACAGCCTTATCTTTATTGTTTTTAATTAGATGCTGTGCTCATAATGACTTTGCTGACGGTTTATTTATAGAACTGGGCAACTATCTGCACATCATTTAGCCGCCGTTTTGTGTCACTTAAGAGCAGAACTCATAAACAAACCCTTATGTACATGTGTATATATATGTTTATATATGTACATATAGTAGGTGCATCTGTATCTGGCGCGTGTATCTTTGTATCTAGGCAACACAATGTAATGCTGGACTTGACATTGGGCAGCCTAATAGCCACACATGTGCCACAATCGAGTCTGAGTCTGAGTCTCAGTCTGACTCTGAATCTGAGAGCGACTTTTAAGCCCATGATTTTGTCGTGCTCATGTTGCACAAACCGTTTTCGTTTTCAATGCCAGTGCAAAGGGCCCTAAAGGCGGTCAGTCTAAGTTGCTAAGAGGGGGAGGGTGGAGGGTTGGAAACTGGCACTGGCTATGCATGGCATGCATTCAACACACGATACTTGGCATTCTTGGCAGGCCGCCATCGTCGTCGTTGCCTGTTGCCTGCGTGAGTTTGTGTCCAAAGTCTTTTGTTTTGCCCCATCGCTGGCAACAGACGACAACTGTGGCAGCGTCTTTTACTATCGATCGGGCATGATCATCATCGTCATGGACTTGGCTGGACTCTTTGGCTTTGGTAATGCCTGGCATGCTATTTTTATTACATTATGCTGCAAAATAGTAACAAGAAGGGGTAGGGAGTGGGGCTAGCCTTTTTACCCCCTTTTGATTTCTTTGCCCATGTTGTTGTCAACGCTGCTTTTTGCATTGTTTTTCATGCGCAGTCCATTACATGATTTTATTATGTTCCTGGCATTCGCAGCGTCATGTAGAAAATGCGGCTGCGCTTTTGTTTTAGTGGTTGTCACTTTTTGTTTGGCTTGTGGCGAGTGTGGCAAGTCCCCAGTGCCGATTCTACACGATACAAACAACAACAACAACAGCAAACAGTCCAAAGATCGGCGGCAACACGCACGCTCTAATGAGCAAAAATCATTTAAGACTCTGCTATTTTTAGTTGGCATTTGCTATATATAGATACCGAGTGCGGGCTGCAACCCGAGGCCATGGCCAAGCCAGATACGGCGGCTTTATTGGGCTTCCAACTGGTAAACTGGCGAACTGGCAAACTGGCAAATAGCAATTGGCAATTGGCAGACTGGTTATATCCATGCGGTCGCTGCGGGTATGGGTAATGCGATCTAATGCATGCAGGAATTTTGCATTCAACATTTCTGAATCTGCATCGCCGAAATGCAGCCTTCAAGCAGCATGCCACATGGGCACATGGCCACATGGAGTTCATTAAACAGACTATCGGTCAAGTACCTAAGACGGCGTCTGCTTAGGCTAATTGCGCGTGCGAAACCAACGGAAGCGACGCCAACCAAGCAACCAACCAGCCAACCAGTCCAAGTCCAAGTCGAAGACTTCAGCCAAATCCCAGTTGAGAACGGCAAATGCGGACATCGTGTTTAAGCAGCTGTGGCGGGCACTTCTCATGCTAATTAAACGGAATTGGGCAAAGGCACAAGTGAAGTGTAGTGACGTGTGTTGAAAGCGACCAAAGAACGGTTCTTAAATCCTAAATCGTTGCAGCCAACAAAAAGCAACAACAGCAACAGCAACATGTTAATTTTAACTTGTGCCGGCATATTTCGTGGAAGACTTAAGACCACAAAAGTATGAATTACAACTGATGCGCAAAATTGAAGAGCCGCCAAACGGGGCAATGGACGAATGAGCAAACAAAAGGCAAACATTTAACAGAGCACTTGGTTTGGTCTGGCTCTGCCATGGACTTGATCTTGGGTTGAGCCTGCTCCAGAGTAGTGCTCTGGTGACTTACTTGGCGATAAAAGTCGTTGCACTTTCGCATCTTTGCCCCGAAATTTTGTGGCATTCGTACTGCTCTCCAGATGGGACTGCCCCGATAAGCTAATGACGAAGGCACTTTGCTTTAGTCAGCCATCCGCAGAACCGTTGTTTTCATTGGAGTTGATAGCGTGTCGTGACACGATCAGGTACGAGTTAAAATGAAGAGTGCATTATGTGACTTATGAAGACCTATTTAAAGTCGGAGTAAAAAGTATAGATTGTGTTTTTTATTTATCACAAATGGTTTAAACTTGGCCTAAGTCTGACCAAAACTCTCACAGATGCCAAAAAGTTAATATAATTTATGGTAGGTACATAAAATATGAAGAGAAAATTAAAAGATTTATTTTTTCTATTTTTATTTTTTTTTTAAATTATTAACGTCCTGACTAAAACAGGGCAGGTAACTTAATTGAATTTACAAATCACGCCTAATCTATTAATATGCTAGCTTAAGCTCAATTATAAATATTTTATGTTATTTTATAAATTATAATATTTATTTTTACATATTTGTAAGCATTTTCTTTTCACTTTTAGCCATTTTTAATCAGAATTGGCCTATTTGGTCAGTTTTCATTGGGTTTTCCAGCCATTTTAATCAATTTTACAATTGCTTTTATCAATTTCAATATTTCCCATGTTAAAAATATTTAGAAATTTGATTATTGTTTGTATAACAAAGCGATATAATTAATAATAAATAATATTAAATTTACGAGTAAATAATCTAGTATTTTTAAGACTAAACAGTACTTGCTTTATTATATTTAATTATTTAATATTTTGGACATATTTTTGGTGGCACATCTAATATTTATAATTAATCTGAAATTTTGATTATTTATTTAAAGGAATTAACATTGAGTTTCACAGCAATTTTTTATGAATTTTTACAACTTTTTTTTTAAATTTAATTTTGTAATATTAAACATTTTTAGAAATTTGAATTCTGTTTGTCTAAGCAAGCGATATAATTAATATTTAATTAATGAATATATAATCTAGTATTTTTAAGACTAAGTACTCTATAAAAATGATGTAAAAATATTTTTGGACTCATCTACAATTTAAATTTAAACTAAAATTCTTATTATTTATTTCGGAAAACACCCAGCACACGTTCATCTCTAACCGCCATGGGCACTTGGCAAGTGCATGCTAAAAAGCATCTTATTTCTGATGAATTGCTATTGGAGCTAAAAATTACGGTTATGCAAACACATGCATACATATATATATAACAAATATATATATACTTTATTTTATATACTCATACTTTTGTTGGGGAACGCAAATATCAGGCGATAAATTGAAATTTCAAAGCTGCAGCAAAGCAAACACTGCAATGATAACACAGCCAGCGAGGAGCAATGTCAGTTGATAAAAAAAAACTTATATCTGCGAAATGTTTCCAGAGTATGCCCAGACAGTATTTGTTGTGGGCGAAGAGTGGGACTGAGGGGTGTGTGTGTGGTTGTGCTGCCAGCAATGCTTAATGCACTGCAACGTTAAATGCTTTTACCAAGGATTTGACGCCCAAATCCAAGGCAGCCCAGCAGGCAAACAGGCAAACAGACAAACCAGACAACAACAATGATGTCGTGAAAAACGATTGAGTGCCGGGACTAGAAGCGGACTGGTAAAAGGAGCAAGTACGGAGAACAAGGAACAGGAAGGGGAATTGGGAACGGGACCGGGACCGGGACCGGGATCAAGACATAGCTGCCTCGGCAGACGCTGCCAGTTGGCGACTATCGTGCGACATTGAAATTGATGATGTGCTGCCTGCCTGCCTGCTAGCCTGCGTTGCCTGCCACTTTCGTAGTTTTTACTGCTTTCACTTTTTGTACGCTATTCCCAAAAATTAAATAGAGTATATTAGGTATGTGCAATGCATGTTTGACTGACAAAATCAAGAGTTTAATATGACTCTGTAACTTATTGCAGAGCAAATGTAATAAAAATCTAATTTTACACATAATCCATTTTTTGTTCGATTTTTCGGAAAACAAATTTTTGAGTAATTCTTTGTTCAACTAAATTATAGTTATTTTAAAAGTAAAATTGCAATATTTTAGTTTGTAATGTTTGCTTTTAGTATAAAATAATAACTTTTGCTCTTGATTTTTAATTTTATTTTTTCAGATGGGTTGAAATAAACTTAAAGCTTAAAAATTATTTTAAATGGGTTAAATTTTTGCTAGAGCTTTAAAATTTTATATAACGTAAGCCGATAAAATTCTTGAAATATTGTATCTATACTGCAAATCATCAAAATTAATAATGTTTATAAAATTTCCAAGCTAGGGTCCGTAATTTGCATATAAAGATTAAGAACAGCCTCTAAATAAGTAAATTCTTTACATTCAATCATTTTATACATTTTTTTTAAAATTTATATTTATTAATATGAATCAAACTGATTTATAAATTTGTACACAGCAATATGTTAACTTAATAATAATCGATAAATGCGTACCCGAAGTTTATTTAAAGACTATTAAAAATCATCTTTCATAATTTTTTTATAGTGTATTAAGCAGTTGGGCACTTTTAACTGCAATTTTCACACTTGTCTTTTTTTTTTTTTTTTTCTTATTTTCTATTCTTTTCATTGTTGTTGTTTATTGTGCTCTAGCATTTTGGCCAGACACGCAAAAAGTTCCCCCACGTCGTCATATTATTGTTGCCCCATTGGGGTAGTAGCAAGGCGCCAGAGCGTGTTGGAATCTCTGTGTCTGCTCATCGCACTAAGTTGCTGGTAAGTTGCTCCATGGTACTCCTGTACTCTTTGGCCTGTTTCTGTTTGCATAGCCTTAGAGCTGGTTGCACTTGATCCCCCAAAGTGAAATTAGGAAAAATTTCAATTAAAAAGCATTTAAGTAATCCACACTTAATGCCAATGCATAAAGCTTTCGCCAGGGCCACTATTTAGGGGTGGCTTCATTTTGCCTCACTTGCAATTGATTGCTCTACAAGCTCCAAGAGGCAGACAGGCGGGGGGAGAACAGTACAGGGTGTGTGTGTGCCAGTTTGGTTACTTTGCTGCAATCTTTGAATAGCATTTTGTTGCCTTTTTTTTTAGCGGGTCATTGCAATTTACTGAGAATTTGTTAATGAAGCGCACTCTTTGGTGATGAAGTTGTGTTGACAGCCAGCTATAAAGTTAATTGAATTGTAGATTGGATGGCATTCTGTTTGGGCTAATTGACGTTTATTTGGCAAAGTATAAACGAACATAACTTGAACGAACTTTAACTAATATGTTAAATGTAGAAAGTATGCCATGGGAATATGCAAATTTAATGTTGCTAACTGTTTATGAATTTGCCTAAAATCAATGAACAAGAATCCTTTCACTTTGCGTATGATTATCTTAGAAAACAAAGGATTTTATGTGTTTAATAACTAAAACTATGTTTCAAATCTTCTATGTCTTTCAGAGGATGATAGATATTTCGATGGTATTTTTGAAGATTATCATTTTATTCCAAATATTTTTTAAGGCTTTGGTAATTGGGAAATTATTGGATTTTCGAAATTATTCGGATTCGACTGGAGGTTTTAAATTTGTTACAATTTTCAATAAATCGTCCAAAACTTTTGTGTTTTTTTTATAGATTATTCAGTCTGTAGTATATAAATATTGTATATAAAAATGTTTGCTATACATATTTTTTTTTTGTAAATTACTAAATGATTTATTATCAATTTTAAATACTGTAAATACTTTCCAAATAATATGACAAAAAAATCGATTTAAATAAAATAATCGATTAACTGTCAGAAATATATTTCTTTAAACAATTGATTTAATTTATTCACATTAAGAATATACAATAGTATTTATGACAGGCATACAATTATTTAATTTCGTTTGTTAACCTTTTGCAATTGGGCGTATTCAATTTAAAAAACACTTTTGAATAACATAAGATTAACTGTATATGATCCTAAGGCTATTTTACCACTATATATATATACATATGTGTGATGCCCATCTAAGTTTTTAGAATTTCCCAGGCAAGCTGCTTGAATCAGTTTGCCCTTTTCAGCACAGTTCCAAACAAATGCTTGAGGGTAATTGAAACCGCACACATTCAACTCAAAATACAAATAAAAAAAAAAATAGGAAAAAAACATTTCGCCAGCGAGCTGCAAAATTGAAAACCAAAGAGCATAAATTCCCCCGACGAAAATGAATACTGTCCGGGCTATAGGCTGCACTTGCAGCGTGCAACATTGCAACATGAGCAAGTGAAACAGGCGCATTAGAAATGCAACAAATCACAACGGATGGCGGTGCGTTAGCGGCATTCGAGCGTGGCTGGTCTACGGCACAGGAAAGAACCAGAATCGGCAAATGCAGCACCAGGCAGACATATGAGTACGAGTACGCACTTTGGGTGCAACCAGCAACAAGCCACAACAACAACAATTGCAACAACAACAGCAGTCACAAATAAACGAGGGAGACGACTGAAACGACAACGTCTGCATTGAGTTGCCCGGCAGCGTTTTTTCCTTCCTGCAATAAGTCAGGGCGGCTAACAAAGCCACGCACACAAGCTGCGCTACAAATTGTATCTAGTTACAATTTGCAAACTACAAACAGAGTCGCGTCGAGTTGAGTCGAGTCGAGTTGAGTCGAGTTGAGTTGAGGCAAGTCAAAGTCAAAGTCGCAGTCAACGCGCACACACGCAATGCAATGGGGCAAGGCGATGGCGTTGCGGTTGAATGAAGATGAAGGTGGGTCCATGGGATGGTGGTGCTGATGGCAGGATGCGGTGGATGCTGCTGCTGTTGCTGCTGATGTTGCTGTTGTGCGTGTTGAAGCGCAGTTTTTATTTGCTGCAGTTTATACTCTGTTTTGAACAGGTTAAAAGAGGTATATATCTAAAATCTATATATTACACAGAGTCTTCAACTGCAGCTGTTATACAGGCTCTTTATTTGCGAACAGGGTTTACACTAGTCAGTTACGCTTACTGTCATGTTTTTACTTGTTTTCCTTTAGTTGAACAGTTGAATGCATTCTATTGAAAGCATTTCCCAGCTTGGCAAAGCGTCGTATGCGCAATTTTTATACCAAAAGCAAGTAATTTGCAATGGCAGTTGTTAGGACTTTTTCTTAGCCACCGTCTTGGCCAATTCCCCAAACAGCCTTGCCAAATTGGCCGCTGACTGACTACCAACTATCAACTACTACAACCAACTGACAGTGCTGGCCAGCACAAAAAATCTAATGCGCTTGTTAACGCCAATTGCACAAGTTGTTTGCCATTTGCAATTTGGCCAACGGTAGCATTTAATGTCCAATTCGTTATGCCGCTCGAGTTGTTGGCCAAGTGGAAAATCAACTTGTCGCCGTTGCGCGAAGAAATTTCAATTAAAGTGCGCGAATTGGACACGAATTGTGGCACAAGGCACAAGACCGGGCGCATCATAAGTCAGCGAGCGCATTAAAGTTGAAGTTCAAGTTAAAGCTCATGGCCAAGAAAGAGACAACAAAAGCTGTCAGAGGCAGCAGCAGCAACAGCAGAGCAGACAGATCCTAGCCAGACCCAAAAATTGTTAATGGGCTCTGGGTAAGTGTGTAGTGAAGTGTGAGCCCTGGCTTTGAGGCGCGTCAGACTGTGAACGTGAAAAAGCCAAAAATTTAAGCATTAAATGTAAGTTGCACAGACGACAGAGCACACAGTCAGACAGTGTGGCAGACAGACTGGCAGACAAACAGATAGACAGACAGCCAAACAGACAGACAGATAGAGATACGAATAAAGAGAGACATAGCAGTTATATGTATGCTTGCCCCAAAATGAAGCAGTTGAAAAATAGCCGCCAGTCATTTGGCGCGAAATTCAATTCCCGCCTGCGCTGACATGAAAATTCGCTATCCGAAAAATCCTGCACTCTTGATGATGATGTTGATGTTGATGATGATGCTTGTTGGCTATCGCAACCATTTTCGGCTGACTGTATATCTGTAAATGCACCACACACACACACAGCCACAGCAGCTGTGATATACTATATATATATGTACATTTATAGATATGTACATATGCTTTATGCGTAAATATGTATGGCAAACATGGCGTATGCGCAATCTGCGTTGTGTGCGTTGTTCTGCGTGTTGTTGAAACGTGACTGTCGCGGCGGGAGCTCAGCTGGCTGACTGACTATCCTGTACGCCCCCTCCGTCACCCGTCACCCGTCACCCGCTCCTTGCTCAGCTCTTTTGGACCCTTTAGCAAATATTTATGCTTTACATTTCGTTCGGCACATTGTTTGAATTTATTTGTTGGCATTGTCGTTGTAGCGATTTTGTTTGCGAGTGCGATGATTATTGTTGCCTGCTGTTTTGTTGTTTGAGTTGTTGCGTTGTTGTGTTGCTGCTGTTGCTGTTGTTGCTGTTGTTGTTGCTGTTGCGGCTTTGGTTGCTGCTGCCAGACGTGCTCATATGGTTGACTCTCGGGTGTGTTTCTGTGTGTGTGAATGGGGCATTGTGGTTTGGGCCAACAATTTGCAACAGTTTCAAAGCTTGAGCGCCCAAACTAAGTGACCTCTTTATTTATTGTTTCTATTTGTGTAGAACTTTTGTTGGAAAGCTACTTTAAAAGCGATAAACATAATGTATGACTGGGCATTGTCTGCAAGAGTTTTCTGATAAAAATAAGAAAAATAAGTTCTAGAGTTGACGTTTTATTTAAGGTCGAAGGTCACTTATTCCAGATGACATTAGAATTTGAATCTACTTTTATTATAATTTTATAGATAATTATTTTAAAGACATTTCGACAAACCAAATTTTATGTGTAAAAATGTTAAATTCCTATTAAGAATCTTTTGAAAAAAAAAACATTTTCAGCATAATACCATAGAAAAGTTCTTTGTGAATTTTTGATTATATGTTAATTTATAGTTCTTTTTTTGATATAAATGAGCAAAGCAAAAGTGAAAAAACTTAAAGAAATACAAAATTAAATTGAATAGCTGGTTAGAACATAAATTTCATAAAGAACCTCAACTTTTATTTAAATGTTTTTGTTACATAATTTTATGCGAATTAAACAAATATTCTTTTCACTCTTTGTACAGCGTATTCATCAGTTCACATAATCCAAAATTTGTTCAGCTTATTTACACACATCTCAGTTACATTTTGAACTCGAATTTTTTAATATTTGTAGAGTTCAGAACGCGCTGCGTTGACTTTAACCCGGAAAGCTCGTTGTAAATTAAATTTTCAGTTGCGGACTTTTATTTACCGGTATTGAAATTGACAGAGCAACGTTAGGGGCTTCAAAAATTAATGCAAATTTAATTAACTGTACAGGTTGTTAAAGAACAGTCTGTACCCAGAAAAAAAAAAAACTTTATCCTGAAATTCGGCCTTGAGCAGTTCACGTAGGCAAAAATGCAAATTTATTTGCTGCAAACTTTTCACGCCAAGTGAGACTGAATTTGACTTGAGCTTAAACATGTATAAATAGAAGTATTTTTTACGGGTTTTTTTTGTTTTTGTTTTTGGCATTTCAGTTGGAATATTGACAAATGTTTGCATACAATTTAAATTCATGCGCAATGCAATCGCTTGAGAGTTGCCAAAATAAGACAATGAGCTAGCTAAATAACTTCTAATTGTTGTGCAAATAGACAAGTTAAATTAGCATAGAGGAGCTGCATAGCCAGGGGAATGGAGAATTTGCGTCAGGTGCCAAAAAAAAAAAATATTTAAATATAGAAAAAAGCAACTGCTAAAAATGTGTTAAACCATCAAACAATGGATTTTAAAAATTATACAAAATGCTCGAAAACGAAAGGGGCCCAACACGAAATTTACAAGCTAATAAAAAACATTAAAAAATAAAAAGCAAAAACTGTATGGCCAGTCAGTGACAATCATCAATCATCAATCATCGATTGGAGACAGCTAACAATATAACAACGATTTACAGTTGGGTCTCAATCAATGTGTTGCTTGGACGACAAACTTGACCCTGAATTGCAATCATAAAGTAACCCAATGCTAATTATACTCCACCCACATATTAATTTAACCATATAAACCATTGTATCTGGCCATAAACATGTCAATATATGTTGCAATTTGCATTTGACCCTCACATTGCTACTTGTAATTGTTTGGCTATTAGGGCTTTCATTACAAGTTTTGATTTTTATTCGAATTTTTTTTTTTAATTTTTTTTTCTTTTTGGGATTGAACGTGCCTTTGCTCGTTTTTTGTGGCATTTTGGGTTATTAATTTTTTGCCATTATTATTTGGCAGTTTTGGGGCCTTAACACCTTCTTATATATTTTTTTTCCTGCTCCGTATCTTGCTGCCTGCATCTGGCCAAAGGGAGTCAACGAGCCGTGTAAACAGCGTGAGAATTTTATTTAAGATTATCAAAAGTTGTTAGATATTTATTTTTATTTTTATATTATTTTTGTGTGTTGCTTGCTTCTCTCCTTAGTTGGTATCTTGATTTGATTCTATACCATGCGTTGCCTTTTCGTATTTATTCTAGCGATTTCCGCAGTTTTAGCTTTGATTGTTCTAGTTGTCATCCCCCTCATGCCATGCTGGCAAACAATAAAGCAAACTTATTACAGCATATATGTGGAGACTGAGGGATCTGAGGGCGGACAAGCAAAACAAACAAATAAACAAGAAAAAAATGTTCTAGGCGGGTGTAACCGATCGGTGGTATACCCTGTGTGCCTTAAAAATATTTGGATGTAATTATAATTGTCGTTTTCCTACATCAATAGCAACTTAGATCTAAGCATAATACATAAATTTCGTAAAATACTTAAAAAAAAGTATGAAAAAGTAGGTTCCATTAATAAAAATATATTTTTGATAATATATTTTTGGTTTCTAACATAATTTTTGAAATTTTTTATTCATAAATACTAATTCAAAAAAGTTATCCATTTTTCTAGGTTTTTAATTTTAATATCATTAGAGTCTATCAAATATTTTTTTGATTATTATAAAGTTCGTAGCTCCAAGAAATATATAATTAATTAAAATTAAAATTAATATCAACTTTGAAGAATGCAATTTTATATGAATTGAAATCACAATCTATTTTTTATACTTAAAGTAAAATTTAGTTTCAAAATTGTAATTTTAAATAATTTTTTATTAATTTTCGGAGCTAAATAAAACAAAATCTTAGCTTTATAATCTAGCTACTGGCAATAGTTATATTGATTAGAGTCCGATGCTGATCAGGAATTATACAATCACACCTGCTTACTGCTACCTGTAACCTTAACCTTCAATATACCCCTTTTTAATCACTTTAAATGTCTACAGGGTATAACAACAAATAAAACATCTAAACAAACTTCAATACATGGTCTGCAATTATGTTGCTGTCCAGTTTTTGGGAGCGTGTGCTCCAATTTCAAAATACGCGTAAGTATCCAAGAATCTATCTATCTATCTATCTGAGTTGTACTGGGAGAAAGCAAAAAAAAGGTCCGCTAGGGGTCCGCTTATCATTGGGCAATCGCATGTCGTTTTTATGAGTTACTCACTCCGACTAATTGGGTCAGAGAAGTTCAACATATTTAACAAATCAAAGATGCTAATTTTAGTCTGTTTGCTGCTGTTTTAGAAGATCTCTCGAGATTTATGTTAGCCATAAAGGCCGACTGTCTTAAGGTCTATTTTATTTGTTAGGCTACATAAACTTGAGACAATTAAGAGCTGATTTGCTGATTTACTAATTTAATGCAAGGCGTGGTGCCATTTTAACGACAATCACATACTAAAATGCAGCAAAAGCTGTTTGTTTTAATTTTTTTTTTTTTTTTGACAAATGCAAGACAGGCGCCAGTTTTGCATAGTTTATGGCAAAATGATATATGGTCCTCCATATGCATGAGTGCCCCTAACTCTAGAAATCCCTGGATTCTTAGGCAAATGTTACCAACTTTGTGTAAACAAGGCGGCCGACCATTCATTAAAAAACTGACTGGGCGCCTATTTTATATGCACTTCGCATTTGCAACTTAATGTTGTTGCTATTGTTATTGTTGTTGTAGTTGCTGTGCTTATCCGATCTGTTTTGCTAATTCGTAGCACATTCGAGGCGCCAAAACAAAACTTGCCCCGGCGCCCGAACGTGTGAGAAATTTGCAAGTTTTTAGCGACTTCATGTCGTCTAAGTACTCCATGTACATGGAAAATTGTTTGCGGCTTGTGAAAAATCGCTTTTCCACAGCCACAATATAAAATTCATGAATGGTAATATTATTTACTATTGCAAACGTCTTTAACTGTTATTGTAACAGTACAAAATGCAGTGTTTAACATTTTGTTAAATATTATTGCCAGTTTGTGCATAAAAGTTGTTTGATTTATACTTCTTTAAACTTTGATGCTTACATTAAATTGAATTGAAAATTTTCTGACTGACATATGTTAATTTAACTGGCTGCCAAACTAAGAAATTTTTATCACAAGCAACACATCTAAGAGATTGGCAATAATAATCGAAACTCTGTTAGATCAAAGAACATTTTATGTATAACTGGGAGTTCCGTTTGAATGAATATTAAAATTTTGTTTTTATGTTAATAGTTGTGACTTCTGAACTCAATTTTCGATTGGCCTAGTTAGTTAAAGAACAAATTAATTTGCAATAATAAAATGAACGTCAACATCGATTTAAACAGAAATGGCCTAAACACATTTATAA
This sequence comes from Hirtodrosophila alboralis, assembly GCA_035043045.1. Classification (NCBI taxonomy): domain Eukaryota; kingdom Metazoa; phylum Arthropoda; class Insecta; order Diptera; family Drosophilidae; genus Hirtodrosophila; species Hirtodrosophila alboralis. The sequence goes on along the minus strand of JAWNNH010000191.1, from coordinate 492,984 downwards.
ATGATTTTAAACTATTCAAAATATTAAATTAATTTAATCAATTAGAGCTTTGGTATTGTAAAAATTTATTTAATAGAATCAAGAGAGAGTGTAAAATAAATATTAAACCCATTTAAAGAGCTTTTGTTAAACTATCTAATCCTAGCTTTAAATTATTATAAAGTTCATCATTCATTTTAGCAACAACCATTTGAATTCATTTAATTTCACAAATCAGTAAACAATTAATTTTAAATTAATTATCTAGGACATGTTTCGCATTAGCACAAATTAGTTTTTACAAATTGATTTAAACTGTTAAACTGTTTATTTGAAAATTGCATTTTTTTTTTGTTTTCCTAATTGGCATAAATTGTTGGTCAATGCAACTTAATTGTATTTTCGCATGGTTTCCACACGGTTAGAGCCAGAAAATGGACTCATAAGCAATGCAGTCAACGTAGGCCAGTTAGATGATGTTGTTGCCTATTGTTGCATGGCTTAGAGAACACGACGAGCAGCCTTTTGTTATGTACGGGCTGTGGCGCTTGTCTGGGGCACATTAAAGGCGCATGAATGGCCTGGCAATAAATATTACACAAAAAAATTTGCCTATATGGCATGCTAAACGTGCTGTAACAACCACAACAACAACAGCAACAACAACTACAACAATTGCGACACTAAGCCCACCATAAGCCTATTATTTAATTTGCAAAAAGCAGACGGTTGCGCGGGTGTAAGAAGCTACAGAGAGGGGTGGCGGAAGTGGGGAAAGGTTCGTGCAAATGAACTTTTAAAGCGCCCGTAAAGTAGACAACAAAAAAAAACTTTACCAAACAAGAAGTTGCAGGCGACACAAGGATGTTGCAAGTTAGAGTTGGAGACGTAGACGAACCGGGCATCATCAGTCATCACCCTCGCAGTTTTTTTTTTTTATTTTTATTTTTGAGGGTTGCAAAAACTTGGCAAATAGACAAGCAAAACTCAGCTACAGATACTTTTGGCAAGCCAGCAACAACAAGATACAAACGCAATTCGTTACGGTCAGCTACAGATACGAATGAAAGATACAAATACAAATATAGATAGATATATATATACTCGTACATCCCCCAACCAAATTTGGCCACTTGGCAACAGCATAAAACTTTGATGACTTCGTTGTTGTTGTTGTTGTTGTCACTGTTGTCGTTGGCTACAAGTAAGTACTAAGCCAAAAGTTAAGAATTTTTCACAAAAATCAATTTAGCGAGCTACACTTTCATGTTAAATCAATTGAACTCAGGCGTGCGTTGATTGTCATTGTCATTCTACAGGCTTCAATCTCAGAGATACAGAGAGAGAGGGAGAGAATGAAGCTGGGCAAAAGAGACAGATACCTGACAGATACCGTTAGTGTAGCTGGCCCATTGCCCGTCCGTACCCATAGTTTATCTCACTAACAAGGCTAATTGGTCATGATGCTTGACTCGAAGCTCGACTCGAAGCGTCCATTGCCTGACATTGCCACACGCCACAGTTGCTGGTATTGTTGCTATTCCAGTATGTAGAGTCTCATCCTCCATCCCAAGCTCACATCCACGTCCACGTCCATTTTCACGTCCACCCACCGTCGACACGCGGTGACACCTGTCACATCACACAATGAAAATCACTCGACGTTCTCGCTGTGCCTGCAAAATATTGTCGCTTCGCATTTGCAGCAAGTTTGGAGCTTGGAGTTTGGAGTTTGGAGGAGGCTGCAGTTGGCTATTTATTTAGATGGTCAGGCACTCGTCCGGTTAGTTGGCCAGTTGGTTGCAGTGGATGGCCATGATCATGGCGATGATGATGATGATGATTATCATACAGGGGCAGCCAGTGTGCAAAATTTGAGTATTCAATCAGCTGGATAACTGTACAAGTAATTCTAAATACATTCAAGTAGCGTGATTTCTAATGGTTCATAAAAAAATCACAGTGAAAAAAAGGCTTGCTGTTAAAAAAAAATCTTTAATTACAGTATTAAATTTTATACATCTTTTCCTTTGCTTAGTTTAAACAATATAATGGAATATCATAAGATATTTTTATAGCCATGAATTGTTTTTTTTTTCCTGCGATAATGGAGCTGCTAGATTAGTTGATCAACACTAAACTTATTTATAAGAACTTATTTTTATTCAAATTAGTTCCAGTTTCTTTTAAATAAGCCTTTGAAAGTTAGAACATTTAATGGAAAATATGTACACATTGAAATTCACTTTTGTGTATTGCAATAAAGATTATATTTTCTTTTTAAAATAATAGCTCTTTATATTATTACTTTCGATGGATGGCACATAAAAAAGCGTTATAAAATATCGTCATTCTATATATTTTAAATTTCATAAAATTAAATATTTTTTTTGTAAAAATTATATATTATTTGAAATTCATTTTATTGTTGGTTAAAAAAAAAAATCTTACAACCCAACCTAAGTAGCTGCAATACAGACTTAACTTAATGATAGTTAAGATAACTGACATAATTTTAAATTGTTTTTACTTCCAGATTCGATTTACTTAACTCTTTTTATATATCTAAATTATGTCTATAAAAATTTTATGCAAGTATGACAACCAGATAGAAGACCGACCATTCTCAATCCTCAATAAATCTATTACAGAATCTAAAAATAATTTTATATTGATAACAGGAAGTGGTTTTTAAACTCCAAAAGCTTTCATGATTAATTGACTTACATCGTTTTCTAGCTTAAAAATTTGTTATCAATTTTGTTTTATGGGTGCACAAATAAAAAATGAAAGATTTCCAGCAATTCTTTATGCAATTGAGCAACTTTTAGCAATTTGTTATAGCCAACTTACTTAATCAATAAGCCAAGTTTGAAGTGGCCTCTTCAGTTTAGAGTACTTTATCTCACCTAGCAATTGGTTTTAACAATTGGACCCTGTTTTTCAGCAAGCTCTGCAACTCAATTCAACTGGCAAACACTACAAATGCACTAACCAGCCAACAATACATATGTATATATATATACTATATATATATATTTGTGTAGTAAACCACCCAACTACTCAGCTAACCAGCCAAGGCTGCTGAACCAACTCGTGTTCCCGTTCCAGCTCCTGTTCCTGGTGATGTTGCTGTTGCTGATGTCGTTCATTCACTGCTCTCCTTTGCATGTCCGGCATTTCGCACCAATTGTTGCCATTAAATTTGCACGTATAAAGCGAAAATGCCAAAAAATATTGCACGACAACGAGAACAGAACCAGAAACAGCAGAAACACACACAAAACAGCATACACAACAAAACACACACGAAAACAAGTATGACAAAAAAGGACATTTAACTTGAGTTGTTGACTACTAAATACCCTTTGCAAAGATGCTAATAAAAGAAGGTTTTTTTTCGTAGTGATATTGTATTTATTTAATTTTGTAAAATTTTCTGACGCCAAGCAGTGTATATCAATATTAAATATCTTTCTAAATTCAGACAGCACAATCACATTCAATAAAAACAATTATAAAAATTAAATTGTGTCAATAATGTAAACAAAAAACAGCTGATTTGGCGAAATCTTTATGTAAAGGGGTATTCACTTGGGTGGTATGACCAACTTGCCCTTTTGCCAGGGTGCCAGGCTCAAGTAAACAGCCAAAATAATACAATAAAAACTTTGTATTATAGTTATCGGATTTTAAATTATCAATTTACATAAATTACCTTTGTATTAAAAATAAAATAAAAAACCATTATTTTTCCAAATGTTCCAATAGCATCTACTATTTATTATTTGTAGAGCATAAAACTGGGAATTAATTAGGTTGAAATACATAGCTTGAATATCCATTTTTATAACTTATTTTCCACAGATTATTTCTATATATATATTATATTAGTTCGATTGCAAATAAACTTTATCTATTTATTAAAATATTATTAAAACTTAGCAACGTTGTGTTGGGTAGAAGAATTGTTAACAATCAAAAAGTTTAACAATAATTCAACTTCTGAGCGAAATTTTCTATGGCAGCTATATGATATAGTGAACATTTTCTGACTGTTGATGTTGATTAAAAATATTTCAATTTTAAGTTACATATTTCCTCACAAAACTATAATATTCGCTATTAGAGTATAACAAGCGACAAATGCCGGCAATCACTTGAATTGGCATTGGGATGGCAACGGAGACTGAGAGGCTGCTGAGTTGTTGTTGGGCGGGGAAGGCCTGCAGTTGCGGGTGCGGGTGGGTGTTGATGTTTTTTGATTTTATTTTATTTTTTTTTGCTTGTTTGTTTCTTCACACTGCTTGCTGCAAATTTCACGCTCAAATGTTTGACACGCGCCGGCGCATTGCGAGTTAGCAGCATCCACCGAGCGGACCAAACAGGACCAAACCGGCAAAGGCAACATGGCCAAAGGATGCCGGCAAAGCGGAAATGTTCAGTTCATTAGCGAAACGTGCGCGTCGTGTAACGGACGTGGTTTTTGTACGCTCAGTTCAGCTCATTTCAGCTCAGCTCAGTTCTTGTTTGTTGCAAGTCGCGTGTGTTGCAAGTTGCTTTGTTCCTGCGACGCCGTCGCCACAAAACGCCAACGCCAACGGTGTGAGTTGAGGAGCGCGCGCGCGCGACTTTTGTGAGGCCCGCAAAGGCGGACAAAGTCAAAGCCAAATGGACAAGTGCAAAAAACGCCGCAAAATTGCCAACTTGGAAGTGTAATTAAAGAATTAATTAAATCAAACAAAAGGTGGCTAAAAAAGAATTTCGCAAACAATTAATCCAAAGAGTCAGCGTTGAACCGGCCCGAACAGCCTAGGCCAGGCCATACTAGCCATAAAAGTAAGAAAGGTCAATAATCAGCTTGAAGCCACCGACAAATAGTACAAAAAGTACATCCCAAAATGCTGGAATACGTGGGCCAAAAACAAAAAAAAATAAAAAAAAACCGGTTGCTCTTCACCTCCCATATTTGTCCAGCACGGCGAGTGTCCAAAATCAGACGGCTAGCGAGTGCTGCTTAATTAGAATCGGTGTTGGCCAACACCTGTACAACAATAAGAAAAGAATAGGAATTATATATAGTATTTTTAGTATGCAGCAGCAGCAGCAGAGGCAGAGGCAGAGGCACAGCTCGTAACAGAAACCGCAAAGCGGCGCTTCATGACCGACCGACTGACTGACTGACTTGCGTAGCTTAAGAAGAATCTGCAGGCAGAGCAAGCGCAGCATCAACATACATACATACATACATACATACATGGTTTAATCATCATTATCATCTCCATATCAATCAACATCATCATGAGTACCAACAGCAGCAAAAGCAGCCGCAGTCGCAGCAGCAGCAGCGCAAATTCTTCGTCTTGGCCATGGCCAAGAACTTGCCGCCGTCGCCGCCAACACGAACATTGGCCATAGAGCGTGCAGAGAGCCGCAAGTTGTTGGCCAAAGTTACATGGTTGCGTCTCAGTCTCAGTCGCTGTCGCAGTCGCAGTTCTGTCTCAGTTACAGTCGCAGCTTCAGGCTCACTCTCTGGCTCAAGCCGGCTTGCGCTCTCAGTGTCACGACGCTCATTCATTGACCAGAGCGCAGTCAGCGTAGCACAGTGGTGCCAAACTGTGATTTATATTGGCTCGAAAGTTTAGACTAAGCTACTTCTAAAAATCAAATTTTGTTTAGTTTTCAGAAGTTATTATTGCTTAATACAAATATTGCATCATTTTCACATCTGATTTTTTTTTGGTATATTGCAAAATTTATTTCTATTAATTTGTTCTTTAGCGCTAAATATTTTTGTATTGTATTTTTTGTAATTAAAGTATAATTAAATTTTTGTTTTATGTAAATGCTACTATTCAGTTATGTAAAGAATTATTGTTTTTTTTTAATTAATTGTTATTATAAATTGTATACATTTAAGCACATTTTAAATATTACATAAGCACAATTTTTATTATTTTTATAATTAGATTCTTATTATTAAATTTAGGTTCACAACATTCATTCAAATAATTTATTTAAAAAAGCAGACAAGAATTTTATTTATTTTTTTATTTTTAATAAAAAGAAATTTTATTGTGCTCAGTTTATATAAAACTATGTAATATTGGGATGTTATATTACATTTTGAAGGTGTAAAAATAGTACTAGTAGTAACTATATAAAATTATACATACCGATATTTGTAGTATTTTCTGTGAATTTTTAACTTTTTTTGAATTATCATTTAAATTATTTTAAGCCTTGGTCACACTGTTCGTTCGCATCACTTTGCGAGATCCAAATGATGAGCAACTTTGTTGCTTGAGTGTGTTTGCATGTTTCCATGTGTGTGTGTGTGTGTGTGTTTGCGTAAACGTGTCGCTGTTGCTGTTGCTGCTGCTGTCGCAGTCGCAGTCGCTGTCGGTATCTCTGCAGAGATAGCAGACGTTGCCGTCGCTGTGTGTCTGTGTATGTGTGTGAAGTTCTTTTGCGCTCTCTGCGCTTCGCGTGCGTCTCGCTCTCTTAGCCGACTTGGCATGTTCGCTTGCTGCTGCTGCTGCTGTTGCCGCTGCTGCTATTGCTGCTTGCTGCTTGCGCTGCAGTCAACGTTGCCGTTCCCGCGGCTTCGTTGTTGATGTTGGCTAAAACGATTTTTCACCGCTCGACGTAGGCTATATAAATAAGCGCTGAGAAGCTATTGGGTCCGAGTCTCTTTGAATTTTACGAAGCGGTTGTATCTTGGTGGTGCCCCCAACAGCCAGCCGAGCCAGCCGAGCCAGCGAAATAACATCAACCCACAAACCCAACAAGCAACATAGAACCCAAAGTTGGTCTCGTTGTCGTCTGCAGCAGCTTCAACTAAAATTGTCAAATTTCTAGACAATTTTAGGCAAAGAAGTTAACGAACTTTTCACACAGTGGATTATTTTTATTAAATACAAAACTAAATGTGATTTATAATTTCAAAAAGAAAACAGAAAAAAAACAAATTAAAAACTAACAAAATAAAAAAAAAAATAATTGACCAAATTCAGTGCGCGAAATGTTAAGCAGCGTATAAAAAGGATCAAAAACTGTGCGAAAGTGCAAAACGAATATTTAAAAATATTATAAACTTAAAAACTGCAGTACAAGTGGCAAAGTGTTTCAAAAGAATTCAATTAGATTCTTTTCAAAAAATAAAACGTTCCGTTTCTTGAGTGAGAAAGGTGAGTTCAGAGTGTCCTTGTTGGGATCCTAATATTAATAAAAAATAAAAAATAATAGAAACTGAGGTTATGCATTTGGAATATTAAGAAATCATTTAAAATAATAAAAGGAATATTTAAGATCTAAGTGTAAATGTGTTTCTGTAAAAATTTAAAAAGGAAAAAAAAAATTAAAAAAATTAAAAGCATATAAAAAAATTTAAAAGCATTTTAAAAAAATTAAAAATTATTGAACATAAATTTAAAAGCATTTTGAAACAATTTAAAAAAATTTCAAAATATGTAAAAAAACTTTGAAAAAATTTAAAGAATATTTAAAAGTTGAATGCAAAATTATCAATAATATAACTAAAAATTAAACACATAAAAATAATTTAAATATTTTTATAAAAGTATTCACATAAATATTCAAAGTCTTTAAAATCTATAAATATAAATTAATTTGTAAATAATTCGAAGAACAACAACTTAATATTTAAATAAAATTTTATTCAATTCCGGCTTTGTATGACTAATGTGTAGAACTTCAGTTTTAATAATTATTACAATTTTAAATGCAATTCATATATATATTTTTATATTGTAATTAAAATCAATTGCCTATATGCACTTGTGTAAATGTTGCGCATTTTATGAAAACTAGTTACTCTAATTATTCATTTGCCTAACTAGTTTTTCTAGAGATGAATCTTTTTTAGCCTGTGGGTTGTTGATTTAGTTTTGCTGGGTTTAAGCCCTTTGTAGGGCAACAAGCCAGAACATATTGGGGCAATTAGGAAAGCCCAATTGCATATTGGGCGATTGAAATTTATTTAAGCAAATCTTGAGCTCAATTTATTGTGTCAACAATTTGTAGCACATTTCAATTACGTGGCTTATGGCGCAAGCAATTAATATAAATTTATTGTTTTTACAAAAAATAATAAAATAAAAATTTACCCAAAAGCCAAGCAGGCGTTAAAATGGCCAATAACCAACCAGGCAGCCAGTCAGCCAGTTAGTCAGGCATTTAATGCTTAAAGTTATTCATTCATAAATAAAAAAAAAACGAGCAACTCGACGGAAAGTCGTTGCAAGTAACTGCAGCTGTTGCCGCAAATTGCAAACATTCATTCATTCATTCATTTACTCGCTCATTCATTCATTGGCGAGGCGCCGCGGGCCGTTGCACAACGTAGATGCCACGCGCCTTTTACACCATCTCTCTTTCTCTTTCATCTCCCCCCGCTCTTCAACTTTGTGGGCCAAAAAAAAATAGTTTTTTCTAGCTATTTAATTTATGAAAGGCCATTTACCGGGCACTTGAAGTAACGGCTGCTCCTGCTACTGCTTCGGCTCCTGTGTCCTGGCTAAAAAGTTGGAGTGCAATTCTAATTAGAATTTATGCCCACACCAGTCGCAACAATTGTTGGGGTCCTTGGAGGCAGGACTTGCTGGAATATGGCATTTGTCATACTCGTAAAAACTAAAATTGCTCGCATGTAAAAGCTTTTAGTTGCCCATAAATAATACAAACTATGGCAGACCAACTAAATAAAAAAAATAATATATAGAAAAAATAACTAAAAGAACAAACATTTGCGTAAGCCGAATATAAAACACTCTGCAAAGATGTAGCAAATTGTTTTATCGTTCTATCTGGAATTATACTATTTAAATTTGATTAAATTTAATTAAAGTATCTTTAAATTGCATTTGCTAAGATTGGTTTATTTTTAATTAATTCTATAACATTTAGATTTTGGCTTGCATTTAGTATAGAAAATCGTAAATTCATTGGCAGCTGGCCAGTCGAACTGCAGGACAAGGACAAGGACCACGGCCAGGGCCAGGACCAGGACAACAGCAGGTGTTTGGGTTTGGGGTTGGTTTATCGTTTTTTTTTCTCTTTTGGGTCTATTGCTGTTGCACTTTAGCCAAAACTGTCCCTTTGGCCATGTCGCACGGAAATTGTGTGATTTATAGACAATTTTTGGTTTACTCTAGCCGGAGTTTGTCTGCAGCGCCAGCAGCCACATTGCTTTACAGATTTATTGATGAGCCAACAGAAACATGGCAAATGGGAATCTCAGATACACAGACATCATGTATTTGTGGCAAGCCAACGTTTTGCCGCTTTGTGGCTGCCATAAAACTCAACATTTCTATTTTTTTTTCTCTAGATGTTTGCGTGTGCACAGCTGCTGCACTAGAGTTTAATTGAAAGTGGCTAGAACTGAGCTGCTGCCAATCTCAATGTGGCTTAGATTTTTGCCACTTAAGGCAATTAAATTTGCACTGCGGTTTTTGTGGTGCCACTACATATAATTGACATCTTTTGTGGCATAAAATCATTTTTGATTACACTAACAAATTATGAAAGCATCAAACATGCCAGGAATATTAACATTAGCAAGAACTGTTAGAATAACAGCTATTAAAAGACAGAAAAACAACTTTACGTTTATTTTCAAATGCAAACAAACAAAACTCTTAATAAATTTTTGATGCAATTGAGCTTTATTGTTTTATACATATAAATAAAGTTAAAAACTATTAAGCCAAAATTTGCTCTCTAAATAAATTTTGCAAAGAAATTACAACTTTAGAAAGTGTTACAACATTTTCAGAGCATTTGTGAGCTATGTATAATATTTTTTTTACACTCACTTTCTTTTGAAACACTCCCTAGATTCAAGAACATTATCTAATATATAAACATTATTATTTTAAATTCATGGCATTTCGAAAGCAAATTCCCTTTAAATATTTCTTATTGATCGTAGCACAGTGCGTATGCTTCATTTAATGACGCACGTGGAAACAACAGTTTGATGAACTGATATTTTGCCAATGATAATTTCGTGAACTTTCTATAGTCACTTTCAGCCAAATTAAAATACCTTTTGATATTGATATTTCTGTATATATATATATTTTTTTTTTTTTGCATGCCAAGGTTAGTTTCTTGATTCACTGGGCCGCTGCCTTTCTTTTGTGGCCAGGTTATAATTTAATGCTTATAGACTTTGTTGGGTTTCCTTTTCAGCTGCTGGCAAAATTATCATAACAATTAAACGCGATTGCAGCCGAGGCCAGCAGCAATAACAAGAACGCAACATGTTCAAATTATGATGTTGGTTTTAGGTTCTTTGACTTTATGTTAATTTATTTTAATTTTCGCTGTCTTTTTTTTTTTTTTTTTTTGTTCTTCTCTTGTTTGTTAGAAAGAAAGATTAAAAGCAACTGTAGAGAAGTCTCCCTATTGGTGCCTTACCTTGTTCAAAAAAAAAAATGAAGATAACTTAAAAAAAAAGGTCTTTAAAATATTTAATTGACTGGCATGAAATATTTTCGCTCTGCGACTATTTTAAGTTATGATGAGGCCATCAAGCTGACATCAGCACCTGAAGGAGCCTGAGACTGAGAACCTGACAAATTACATAATGATAGGCTGGTCACGGATTCTATCTTTTGAATCTTCAGCTGCCTCTGGAATGGGGCATTGTTTGCCAAGGTTGTTGCTTTTGCCGTTAGCTGAGCCATAATTAAATTAGTCTTCACATTATGCAAATCATATGCTGCGCTAATTGAGTGAAAAGATGCTGCATTTTATAGTAGCAACAGCTAAATGTATTTATAGACTGACCCTATCAAATAGCTCAGTGAATCATGGCTATCAGTTGGAAATTCCCATAAATATGATTATGATAATTAATACTGTTGAGAGTATTGATAATATCAACATCATTTGTAAATAGCATTAAAGTTGCTTTTAAATTTCTTGAAAAATATAAAGCATTATGGAAATTGAGTTATTTTTCCTTATCTACATATATTAAGGGAAAACTGCTTTTCAAAGAGCATCGCTAACATTTAAACTTAATATATTAAATTTCACAGTTTCTTTATCATATAATACTTAAAACCTTAATTATCTATAAAAAAAAAAATGTATATGCAACTTGGTTTAGATTTCGCGAATTTCATTTTCAAACCATGATGTTATGCACATAAATAAACACAAAATGCATATTAATTAGCTGCTGATAATTAATTATATATTTTATATTTTTAAAATTAATTAATTATTCATATTTTTTACGGCTTAAATAGATGCTCGAACGGGTCTCAAAATAAGAACAAATGTTCCTAAAATAAATAAATATTTTAATGGAGTGTGGGTTCATTAATTGAGCTCTTCTTCTGTATACGGATGTTCTAAATTTAAAAAAGAATTTCATATATTTAAATGATTTTTTCTTCGAGTTTAAGTTATGGTTTAATTAAATTTATGTTAGCTAACTACCTGTTTATTTGAAAACAATTTATAACATTGATTTAAATGAACACTAACTTTTTGGTTTATTCAATTACTTAAATAGTATAGATATCTGTCAAAACAGCTGCTACTTTGGCATTCGATACACTATAACAAATGATCGTTTAGATCGCATAGATAGATCAGTTATAAGTACTACTACCATAGAAGCAAATGCATATTCAAGCGTTTTGTTATTTTGGCCAAAAAACTCAATTGTCTCTGGCGATAACAGTTCGCAAATTAAATGATGACGGTCGCAGGCTATTGAATATTGTATGTTTTACCTTGGGGCCATAATATATTTTATTTTTGTTTTTCCTCAATTTTTGTTTATTTTATTTTATTTTTTATATTGTTGCGGCACCCACAAGTTGTCAGCACTTGAGGCAAACAAAACGCAACAAAGCCCAAAACATTGGCCGTGTAGTTTTGATTGTTAGTTTTGATTGTTAGTTTTGAAATATAATTGAGTAAATCGGCTTATGTGCAGCATTAGCAATTGTTGTTGGCCATTCTAGTTGGCGTGTTGTCAAGTGGCCAAAGAAAGTAAGCGCAACTAAGCACATTACGAGTAAGTTGGTTGTAAAACGTAAAACGACACCTGCCGCGCATTACGCCCAAACGCCAAGGTTAAAGCGTGGCATAGAATATTTACTTGCCACAAGAACTTGACTACTGCGTCTCTCGCTTAAGTGTGTCGCGGGGCGCTAAATTTCTCTAACCCAAATTGTTGTCGCCGCCTCGTTGTATTTGTTTCTTTGGGGCAGCGATCTGGTTTGTTGCTACTGCAGATGCTTTTAAGTTCAATACCCAAAGAAAGTGTCTAGCCAATAGAAAGAAAAAGTGTGCAGGCCCATGCCGACACAGATATACCATTTGGGACCAATAGCTAGTCGTATACGTAATGCCGGTTATCAGCTATACATTTCACAAATGCCTGCTAATGGCCACAACGATTGCAGTTCGCAGTTTGCAGCCAGCTAATGCATTGGCCATTAGCTGGAAATGGAAAAAAGGATAGTTTCTCATTTTGACCACAAATTTTTTAATGGGCAGATCGTAAAAACCCTTTTGGCATTTCGCTATGCCACTTAAAATGCTAGCAAAATTTAATTCGATTTAAGAGCCAATGCGCGTATATAATAGCCAATAAGGCCAGAGTCACAGAGCCAATTGGCTTGTCGTTGTAATTCAATGCGTCAATGCGGTCAAGGTGTCAACATCCACCATCCAAAAAGACTTTGGCTGCATTTGTTGTTTATTTAGTGTAATTTGATTTTTGGCCAATTATTTGCTGCTTATTAGCTGTCAAACTAATGCGTGCTCGAATCGGGCCAAAAGCCAAAACAGTTATGCCGCCACAGCAGCCACAATTAAGCCAACGGCGCTGTGACTCCAAAAAACTAGCTAAAAAAAAATAACAGAAAAAAATATGACCATAGAAATGGCATATCTGAAAATCCCAGTGCCCAAGTTGAAAGCCCATAAATTAATTCAATCGCCAGCTGCAATTGCCCGCCAGCCAAATCAAAATCTTTTAGCCATTTCAAAACGCGCCTCGATCGTATCAGCCAAAAAATCGAGAAATTCTTTTGTGAGAAAATATGCGAAAAGTCGACATTGCCACGCCGTTGGCCACTTCATGAGCTGAATAGGCAAAAGAAATCGGCAAGCAAAAGTCTTTCCCCCCACAATTCCCCTCTTTTCAAAACAAAAATATCAAATAAAACAAGTTGTGTACGAACCTGGGTTCGTTATCGGGTTTCGGGTTTCGGGTTTCGGGCTCGGAGGCAAAGCTTCTGGCCAATGGCATTGGCATTGGCAATGGCTAAAAGGCAATGAGCTGCTGTTGTTTTCGAAGATGTTGCTTTCAACGTTTCTTGAATGAAATTAATTTCTATTGTATGCTCAAAACTCAAGTAAATAACATAAGTAAGCAAAGTAAGCAATAAAATGAGAAGCACGGTTACTTCTCTGGTTAGGGCATATTTAATGAGCCTGGGATACATACTACCTGCATATGTATTGAGCAACTGAATAAACTTGTGCCTCTGCTAAACTACTGTCAACATACTTGTCAATCCTAGTTGCAGCTGTAGGTTTCTAGCTAACAGATACTTTCTCTTGGAAATTCCCAAAAAATATATTTTTTTTTTGGGTCTTTTGGATTTGGCGAGATATCGATTACTAAAATTTATTGTCTTTGATATCTTTGGTTTTTACTTATAAATTTTGGTAGCGGATATTATAATTTTGTAATGAAATATTGCTAAAACTCATAACGTTCTTAATTTATAATTAATTAATCGTCGAGTTGTCTTTTTGTCTTTTTGAAATCAAACTAATCACTTAGTTTTTAAAGCAGACAGATTCGACTGAAGAAGTTTCTTTTCTATTGCTAATATCTTTTAAAAAAGCTACTATTATTTATTATAATAAGTACATCCAAATTTGATCAATATCGTATCTTTACTGTTACAGGAATCCATGAATTGAAAGTTAAAATATTCTTTGAAAACGAGGTTAAATTCTCGGCAAACCGAATATGAATTCTCATACTTTACTTAATTGATAGGACTTCTGACTTTTTTCTACTGAAAAGCCTAATAAAATATATTAAAAAATTCCCTCTGCTAAATTACATATATATTTAAAAATTTAACCGCAATTCATAAACAAAATCAAGCTTTCAAACTTGTAAAAAAAATTCCCTTTAGGTTTAGTCAGCAGCAAATATATGATGAGTAAATATTTAAAATAAAACAGTTCAATTAAACAGTGGACATACCCTACATGATTTGGTTTGTTGCTGTTGTTGATGTTGTTCTTCGCGTTGTTGTTGTTGTCTTTGTTGTCATTCTGGCACACGTTTAACTTGAATTTTTGTGTTGTTCGCTGTTGGTTGTTTGGTTGTTTGGTTGTTGCTGACCCAAATTCGTGGACTTGACTCTTGTTTTCTACTTTGTATGGTGTCGTTTTTGTTTAGTTGTTGTTTTTGTTGTTTTCGGCATGATTTACATTTCATTTTGTTAGATTACATTTCGTGCTATACAAAAAATAAAAAATATAACGCGCTTTTGCTCTCAAGTGCCAGCTTAATGTCAACTAATGACTTTGCATAAACATTAGACAATCAAGAATAAACATTAAACAATACGCATTTAACTGTAAGCCTTATTAATCAATTCTTTAATGTTTTTTTCTCTTTCTCTCTCTCTCTCGTTGCAGGTATGTAAATCAGTTAGCAGATTGGCAATAAAATTGCAACGCCAATTGAGACATCAAAACTTTGGCGCTGCCCATAAAAGTATGCAATGATAAATTGGCTGCACTTTTTTGTTGTTGCTGTTGGAGTCGCTGTAGCTGTAGCTGTAGCTGTAGCTGCTGCGATTTAACTGCTTCAATTTGCATAAATAAATAATTTAGCAGCGCCAACAAATTGAGTCGCAAAAAGGTAGCAAATGCAGTCAAGCAGTCGAAGGCGTGGCTGAAGCACAGCATCTAATTTATGCAACATGGGGAGAAACAGGAGCAGCTGCAAGTTGCCTTGAAGTTAAAGTCAGAATGGCAGCTGGTGGGGGGAAAGGGGGGGACCAGATGCGTGCCTGAACTAGAGTGCCCACAACCAACAACAACAACAGCAACATCACACAGACTTTGCATTTTTATGTGGCAACAAAGAGTGGCGTTGACGCTGGGCGCTGCTTTCATGCACAGACGCCCCCAAATGACAACAAGAACAAAAACAACAATCTGTCGCTCATTATTGAAGTCCGTGTCATCAGCCACGTAGCCTGGTTGTCGTCTGTTATCCTGCTTACTTTTTGTGATATATCCTTATATGCTTGTGGCAAATTCCGTAGCTTTGACGCTTTTGCATTGTTTGCCCACTTGACTCCATTGCCCCTCAAGTGGCTCCTGTGGCTTCTTCCTGCTGCCAGCCCCTCGACCCCTTTGGCCAGCTGCAGCAACCACACACAGAGCTTTAAACATCAATTGAAGCATTCATTTATTATAGTACAGCCAGCTGGCCAGCGTTTGTTAATAAACAATGCACACACACACACACTCCATGAAATACTAAATAAATGTTCTGCCATTTACAATTGGACAGGCTGCCCAACAATTCGAGTTGTATGTGACAAATGCAGCAGTTTTTCAGTATATTCCAGTTTCAGACACAATGACAATGACAATGGCAAACAAAATTAAAATTAAATTCAATATTCAAAATGTCAAAGATTGCATAACATGTGTAGTCATAGTACATATATAAATGGAGTATTTATTTTAGCAATGGCAACTTCAATATTTCAAATGCCAGCCGTAAATTTATTCATTTAAATATTTTTTAGCCAGCGAAAAATCAATTTAAAGCCAATTTACTGACGCTAATAAATTGCATTAAAAATGCCAAAATAAATTCCTTTTTAATATGCCAAATTGCCAACCAGCCCCCGAAAAACTGTAACAGCCCAATGTGACATCGTCCTGTCGCTCCTTGTTGCCTCAAAAATCTGGCAGTTCATCAATCATCCATGCTAATATGCAGCAAGAGTATGGGAAATGTGGCTTAATATTAGATTGTTGTATAGGTTTAAAGGTTTCCAAATTTAAATCGTTTTAGTGATGAATTGAAATATTAAGGCCTGTATTTAGAATTCAGTTTGAAAACTCAGTAAACGAACATAACTTCAAAGGGGAAAAGAGCATTTGCTATTTGATTCATAAATGAAAATATAAAAAGAAAAAAAAAACAATTCACATTCTTAAGTACGCTTTAATGAAAACTGGCTTTATTATTAACCATTTCTTTTATTGTTAGAAAATTCCATAATTTATGACACGCTTCAAAAAAATTAAACACTTTTTTTTTGGTTTTTATGACGGAGTATATAAACATTTCATAGTTGGTTGGATAGTTCAACATCATCCAGCAGCTGTGGGCGCATACCGGACATGCTCTTTAATTAGACTTACCCGCATACATTTCGGGCTGTTAGCCACATTATAAGGCGGAAAACCTGGCTCATATGAGAGTTCTAAGAACCCGACAAGTTTAATAGGCCCAACGTAAACTTGTTGACTTTTAATGGCTACTTGCGGCTGCTCTGCGTAATAACAGAGCTTAAAAAACAAAAGATGACAGCCATGAAATTCAATTTTATTTCATTAAGTTTTTTGTTTTTTTTTTGTTTAAAAAAAGAAACATTCTCGGAAACATAGAGTACTTTTTATTTTAATGATAACCCAAAGTGTAAAGTGCAATGAACAGAGGCAAACAATGTCAAGGGTCAACTAAATGTTGAGAACCCTTCAGAGGGGAAAAGGGTTAAATCTTAACTGGACACTTTCCTTTTTAACGGGAGCACGCAGACCTTTTAACTAATTTTAATAGCGTTTTAGCCGCTTGGCTCGCAGAACACTTTCATTTGCATTACATGACAAAATAAATAAACTTGTTTTAAATACTACTCTACACACATTTTGGGCCAGGCTAGCTTGGTTGGTCAAATAAAAGTGAAACTGTCCATTGAAGCAACAAATTTGCTTAGAGTTATTTACTTTCTTGTCTGGCCAAATCTCACGTTCATCTCTTAATGATGGCGCATCGTTTTAATTATTTTCGTGAACGTGTAAAAATTTCCAAAAGAAAAGTAAGAAAAAACAAAAAAAAAATAACCAAAAAAGCGAGAAATGAAAATATTTCTAATCTTATATGGACATTCATGCGGGCATCTTTCTTGCTTTCGGAAAGTGGGTGATTAATATATGTTCAAATAAACTATTACAGGCATTTAGCTAGGGGCAAACACCTGCGATATTTTGGGGGGCTGACAAGGATGGAGGTTGGTATAGGAAGGAGACCTGACGAATCTGTCGAATGGTCAAAGTATGGCCTTAGGCGCCGTTTGGGTTGTCGATCTTTGAATTATTTCTCAAGTGGAGTGGAGGCTGGCTTTTCCTTTTCGGCATTTACTCGTATTTGTGTGGAAATGAGCAGCTAACGGTATATGAATCATGACTTTGGCAGGCAGCATGATTTAAAACACTCACTCATATGCGGCGGAGGAGCATCCATAGAACCACAACCAGAACCAGACCCAGACCCAGTCCCAGTCCTGGTATAAGTGCCCCGGGTTTATGCGCTGCTTGGTTAAGTTAGTCGGCATCGCGTTGACTCAAGTCGCATCGCGTTGCTTTCTTAGCTGTTTGTGCATATTTTAGCACATTTTGTAATGTCCGTCCAGGGGCCCAAAAGAGAACCAAAAGAACTGGAGAGACCTAGACAAATCCAGGCGGAGGGACAGAGAGATGAGCACTGCCTGGGCTCGATCGGCGACGACGACGCGACTTTGTAGCGCGTAGGAAAACGTGCGATTTCAAGTTGACAGGCACAGCTTTGAACCCTGCCCAGGGTCCGCTATAACGTACCGGGTCTCTGACTACTCAGACCCTCCCTACCCTCATACCCTCCCTCTCTCTCGCTCTCTGTGTCTTGAAATCAGCTGAAAAAGGCAACGTTTTTCATTTTCTACATTTTAATGCAATTTTTAATTTATTTGTTTTGGTTGAGGCCGCTGTCGCGACTGTTGCAACTTGCAACTGGCAACTGGCAACTTGCAACTCGTTGCTCATAGCTCGTAGCGCGTTGCTCGTAACTCTAGTGTTCTGTTGCTTCTCCATATCAAAGTTGGGTTTGAACAACGCGAACGCGAACACAAATGCAAACGCATACGCAAACGCATATTCCTCATTGATTGGCATTTCCTGGTTGCAGCATTAGACTGGCCAAGTCAAGTGAATTCCTCGAATGCGACTTTGTCTGGCCCCAGGATGAGTAGGGACTGGTAAAAAAACTTCTCTCTCTCTCTCTCTCTCTTTTTCTATGATTGCAGTTGTTTCAATTGCTGCTTATGTATGTTATGTATACACATACATGTAGTTATATCTTTATCTTGGCAAAAAGAACACAGAACTGAGAACCTAACTGGCCAATCAATGAGTCAGTTTAGTTCTCATGATCGCTGCTGACTTGCAAATTGAACTTAAACGCCAATTCCAGCCCATGACATCACGGCGCTTTAAATATAACTAAAACCGTATCCGTGGGCATTTCCCCATTCAGACAGACACACATATAGCATCCTCATCATCAAAAATTTTGGCATACACACTTCACTTATTTGATACGAGTACATTGCAAATTACATAGTCATGAGTAATCATATTAATGAGACTTTGGCGGGCTCAAAACGCGCCAAAAACGCTCGCAATGATCCACTTTTTTGAGAATTGTGCTCACAAATCACGTAGCGTTTACGATTTGGCTAACTGTTTAGTGTTTTGGCTTCTGAAACTGTTTGGAGCTGCTTGCTCAACTATTGTAATTGGGCATTGAGCAATATAGAGGGAGAGCGAGAGACGACAGGCTGGCATAATTAGAACCAGTTCGCACATCGTGGCCAAAAAAAATAAAATAAAAACTTTAAAACTTCTTCAATTGTTGTTTTTATTGTTTTTGATTTATTTTATTGTTGAAATTCGCAAAATGGATTTGAATGTTGTATAACATTGACAAGTGACACGTGTGGGCGTCACAAAACAAAAACAAAAAAACAAAAACTTTATTTTATTTTAATTTTGGGGCAGTGTTTTGTTATTGTTGTTGTTGACTCAATTTACAGTGGGTTTCATATGTACAAACACGTATGAAAAATTGTCTGTATGTTCGACCCTCTTTTGCTAAATGCATTATTATGTTTTATGGCATTTAATTAAAACAAAAAGCATAGCCCATTAGTCAAAGCTGGCGACAAAAACAAAAAACCCGCGCCAGCTTAAACTAAGCATGTGCAGCTGCAGCTGTGGCAGCGAATCGAGTGAAATTAGAACGCTTCTGCCTGGCAACAAACTTGACCCCAAGAAAAAGAGAAATTTGTGGCAAGCTGCACACAAAAAAAGCGAAAAAAAAAATAAAAAAAAATGATGCTAACATAAAATCAGCGCACGATCTGCTGACTGACCCAACACCAGCAGCAGCAGCATCCACATAGCCACATATGGTGTGGCAGTTGCATGCTGCAGGCAAGCACACGGTAGCTTGCATCAAGATTTGTCACAAATCAAAGCAAGCAGCCAACTAATCCAGTTCAAGTGTTGGCCAAGCGAGCACCAAGCCAGAGCCCGTGTTAGCCAAAATGGCAAATTGCCTACGAGCATCAGTTGCAGTTGTTGTTGCTGTTGGTCTTTGGCGTTGGCGGCAGCACTGGGCATGCTGCTCGTGTTGCTGTCGTGTCAGGCAGCCTGAGCAGCAGCAACAGCTTCCGCATTGTCGCCATCGTCGCCACAGAGCTGACAAGTGACTCAGACCTGCACCCAAAAGACTGAGACTAAGACTTAGTCTAAGACTAAAACTGAGACTGCGACTGAGGCATAGTTTACATTTGGCGCGATTGTTTGTTTGCTTGTTTGCCTGGCCTGACTTTGCCACTAGACACCGTTATGTTTGTGGATCGTGCTCAACAGCGCGGCCAGAGCTTTATTAATTTTGTTGCACAGACCCCAAAGCTTCAATTCCTTCGCTTCAATTGGCTGTTGATGTTGCTGCTGCTGCTGCTGCTATTGCTGTTGCTGTTGCAAGGTCGATCATTTGTAAGGCCAACTTTAACTTCACATGAACTGCTATGCGAGAGTTCAAGTTAGTTCATTGGACTAACGATTAGACGACATTCAGAAATACTTTGCAAAAGTTTCAATTTTCCTTTTGTATGTGTGTAAAAATAACGATTTGCCATTTTATACTCTAACAGAGAGTATAGTAGTTTTCTAGCGAATTAAGCTATGAACTTTCAAAGTCTTTTTATGGTCTACATATTAGCTGATCAAATTAAATAAAAATCCATAGCAGTATATCATAAAAATAATCTGGAACGAATTAATTTGTTAGATACTTATGTGAGATAAAGTTATAAAATTTGATCCCAATGCCGACTATATCGAATTATATATTCTTTTCCGTTTTTCGTTTCGATACGATCTTTAAATGATAATGTGAATATTATGATCACTTATAAAGCTACTGATTGAGCATATTTGTGTTAGTTAGGGTCAGATTCTTATGTCATGGGAGAAATTTAATAAACACTTTTGAAAGGGCCCTAAATCTTTCATATCCGTTCTATCTTGTTAAAACATTCTTGTGGTAATAGCTAGGTCGCAAATTTCTACCAAAGTTCTGCTAGTTCAAGCCACAAATGCTTGAATCAAGAAAAAAAAAAAAAACAATTGGCCAAAACTATGCGCGTTTATTGCGTTAGTCGTTGGCCAATAGAAGTACACACACACTGAGAGG
Source organism: Hirtodrosophila alboralis (assembly GCA_035043045.1). NCBI lineage: Eukaryota > Metazoa > Arthropoda > Insecta > Diptera > Drosophilidae > Hirtodrosophila > Hirtodrosophila alboralis. Next base: position 472,157 of record JAWNNH010000191.1, on the reverse strand, counting down.
TGTGAGGGCCCCGTGGCAATTGTAGATTTATGACGATTGACTTTGATGTGGGCAACATGGCAAAGGCGGCCAATTTGTGAAGAAAACAACAAAAAAAAATGCAATTTGCAATTGCCGCCTCACCGTTAAATGGCTGTCGAAGAACACAAAACCAAATTAACGCCAAATAGCAACAACAGCAGCAACAGCAGCAACAACAGCAGCAACATCAACAACAGCAACAACAGCAACAGCAGCAATCAAAGTGTAATGCGATAAGCTAGCAATTTCAATTGGCAACAGTGATGCGGATACCAATGTCGATTGCCACTCTCCTCATCTCTAGCTAGCTGGACGCATGAGGTTAGGTCAGCCAGCTGCCTGGCATTCTGATGGGGATCGGGATTGGGATTGGGATCGGTATCGATATTGGCATTGGTATTGGCATGGGGTTCAGATCAGGTTCGGTCTTGTGTGCTAAATGTCAATTTGATACCACAGCAGAATCCAATTAAAGCCGCATAGCTACACAGTTGCAGTTGCAAATTGCCATTCAGCCAACCAAGTCATTCACATTCATAGATGGATGCTGCAACGATCTATGATGCTCTGCACTCCCTGGGTCGTCGTTAGATGCGTGCGCCAAAGTATATTTGTGGGTCATGGTACAAATCTCAAGATGCAACACAGTCGACAACCGACAACAGACAACAGACAGTCGACAACAGACAGTCCAAGTCGAAGTCGAAGTCGACAGTAGAGAGCATACACATCAGACAACAGACAGCTAGTTCTCTGACAAGAGACACCTTTTGATACATATGCTAACGAAGCATTTCGCTTGCCCCATTTGCCTCTTCTCCCTTTTGCACTGCGGCTGTCAAAATGTTGCGCCGCATGTGAAATTTTCCCACCCTCCATTGAGGCCGCAGTGGCTGGCAGTGCCTTTGTAAAATGTAAATTTTACAGCGCTTCGTCTCTCTTGCAATACATTTATATTAGTGTGCAGCAGTAGCAACAGCAACAGCAACAGCAGCTGGGGGCACACTTTGTGGCATGGCAACTGCTCAGCTGGCCACGCATGCTCACAATCAGCACAATCACAATGGAGCCCGATGCAGACAGTGCGGGGCACAGTCATAGAAACATACAAACATACATATGTACATACATACAGCCTCTGTAATTTTTCAACCTTAAACAGTTGCCTGTCCAGTGCTTACCCTTTGTGCACATCCAGGAGGAGTCGCATTCGCATTCGCAGTCCCAGGCCCACCATGGCGGGCGGCTGTGCAAACATTTGCATTTGGTGCCGGCGGTTCGTCTCTTCACGCATGAGCCGCCTGCGTCTGCATCTGCGCCTACAGAGTTGGAGGCGAGTCCAAGTCAGAACCTGCATGCATTTTTCATAACGCATATCAACGGCGGCCCATTGTTGGTCAAGAGGCTGAAGCTGATGATGATACATTGCCATTGGCCCTAGCTGGCGGCTTTAACTTGTTCAAGTCTTTTTTTGTAAATTTCCCATGACCGATATTTTTTGTTGCTCTATGTAAAAGTGTGTGTGCGCGCTTCCTGATGCAACCGCCCCAACCCACTCTGCTGTCGCCGTCGTGCCTTGATTTGGGCAATTGGCATGGGTAAAAGTTGTCTCTACACAGTATACAATAGTCAGAGCTAAGTTTTGGCTGCTTCATTCACAAATTGAATTTGTGTCACACACTTGGCCAGCTGGTGGCTGCTGTTGACCACCCCTTTATTTGGTCTTAACCCAAATACTGAATGCTGTTGCAAAGAAATTGTTTACCATTTAGCAAACAGCAACAACAGCAACAACATCTCGCAGCAACAACAAATAGTAGAATAATTACCGCAACAAGTTGCCAGTTGGCAGGCACATGTTGCCGGCCTGTTCGTGTGTTGCTAATAGCTTTGGAACAAGTGCCATTTTGGCCAACAACTAATAGCCAGTTTGTGTCGCTTCCGTTGTCAGTGTCAGGCAGCATAAGCATCAGCATCAGCATCAGCATCATCATCATCATTATTATCATCATCTTCATTATGATCATTGGACCGGCCCGTGTGAGATTATCATTATTGTTATTGTCGCTCGTCATGTCAACTCGTCATCAAAATGCCGCAACTAGTAAAGCTGCGCCTGCATCTCGGCGGAGCAATCTTTCAACTTGGTCCAAGGCGGTTTTCGTGTGTTGCATACACCTCGCATTGCTTGTTTGTTGTTGTTGTTGTTGCTTTTGACATTGTCGTTTGCCACAGCACGCAGCAATGCAATTTGTGGCTCCCGGGGCTGCTGTGACTTGGACTCCCGACTCCAACTCCAACTTCAACTTCAACTCCAACTCCAACTCTGACTTTGACTCGCACTCGGGGACTCGAACTGCGCGCCTGTGCCGTTTCCCTGCATTTTAATGAGCACATTTCGCGCATTTATGATGAGACGCGCTCGGCATACCCGCTGCCTGGCATTAGCTCATTTTATTTGCTTCTTTCGTTAGCGAGCAAACGACACTGCCTGCCCCAAAAGGGGGAGCGTAACAGAAACCACTCAGATTTCGAAAGAAGAGCAACAGCAGCAGCAGCGGCAACGGCAACAGATCGCTGTGGGGGTCATTGTGACCCCCCAGAATTAGCAAATAATATATATACCAGGTGGCACAGTGGTAGAAAATTGTTGTTTAATTTTTACATTTGTCATATTTCAAAGCAGCATTAAAATAATAATTTACGCGTATAATTTTATATTGTTTCTTTAATTTTTACTAAGCATTTCAACTGTTTGATCGATTAAACATGTTTGATTTACTCAAGAAGTAATATCAAAATCTCTTAAAAGAATTTAAGAAAATTTCCTGCTGTATCTTCATTTTAGGGTCACACTGTAAATAGAAAAAAACTCCGTATTTCAACAGGCAAAAATTTCCCTAAATCTGATCCAACAACTTCGTCCAGTTATCCCACTGTTTGCTATTATTTTTATTGCCTTTAATGTATGAAATTCTATAACTTACGCATGCACGGCCCATACTCCAACTCTAACTGGAACTCCATATCCTGCAACACCCTCATAGGCACGTCCTGACAAAGCAACAACCCCCTCAGTGAACACTCACGTGTTGCATCTCCTGGGACTTGATTAAAGCCGCATAAAAGCAAATAAAAAACTTGGCTAATAAATGAAAATATGAAACATATACAACGTCACTTGTAATATATATAGCTTTTGTCGACGTCTTTTATGGCATTATGTGCTCAAATATAGTATATTTGTCAACTGATAGGCTGTGATACTAACTTGCCCCAGCTAATTATAGCCGTTGTTTGTTGGGTGCGGGTTGGATGGAAGTGGAAGTCACCGGAAAAGTCGTGAAGTTTCTGGGCGTGTAGCTGACATTTTCAATCAGAAACGAAAAACTTCACAAAACTAAATATATCCACATTTGGGATACATAGCCACAACATGACAACATTTATATGTTTAACGTATTTGGACCTTTTTTTTTTGGGGGGAAGGGGGCCGCTGTCATTCGGCAATTGAGCCTGCGAGCCATGTCAGGGAAAATTGCACATCTGTCAAATCAGCAAACAAGTGATTTCCGCAAACCATTGAAGAAAAACAGCCAGTCAGGATCTGTACTATATAGTCAGCAGGGGTGCCGACTTCCACACCCATCGAACTTTGACCATAGATGGTGGTGGTGGCCGCCCGCTCACTGTCAACAGTCAAACCACCCACCCAAACGAAATTTTTAGCTGTTTGTGCACGTAAATTGCTTTTGTCGAGCAGTTGAGGCTATTGAAAAATTTAACAAAAAAAAAAAGCAAAAAAAAAAATTAAATAAATAGAAAGCAAGAAAAAAAAACTCCCCAAAAGGACATGTGCCTTGTCATGCTTTTTTAATGAAGTGCCGTCGTTTAAGAAACATATTGTGGCTCGATTTGATTGTTGTTTGTTTTTTTGTGTAAGGGTTAAACGGGCGGGTGTCAAACGTCTAATGGATCAATCGTCTCTGTGGCAAACAAATGATATATATATATATATACTTGTACTAAAGAACATTCTCGTTTCCTTTTACCTCTTCCATTGCAGTTACACACACAAACAAAGCCATGACAAGAAAACGTTCGAGTCCGCTGGGACTCGAGGAGCTGGTGTCTCTGGCCGTCCTGCTGATGGTGCTGCCAGCTTTAACGCAAGCCGGTAAGTGGTTTATTATGTCAACATAAATTACAGTTAGGCTGCTAAGTATCTAAGTGCTTCAAGCTGGACCACAACCCTCCGCCAATATGTATGCCTCACAGGGATTCTCACATATGCGCTATCATTCTGTCTATTATGATTATTTTGGCCATAAATTTGCACATTGAGCCACACAGCGCACTTGTCGATATTTTGGTACAAGTTCGGGTAATTAAAGCATTTTGTATAGAACCTGTGACAAATTGTCATCAGATGGCACTGCAGCTGCCATGCTCTTGTCCGGGGTCAGGGGTCAACGCAGAGTGCATTGCATTTAGCTCTGGCAAAAATTCAATTACGCGCAATGAGAAAGGCGAAATGCGAAATGTGAAATGTGAAATGCGTGTTGGGGGCTGTCCAAAATTCAATTGAGTCATGCGTTTCCATTTAAATTGAAATTGAAATAAAACGGCAAAAGTGCCATTGACCATAGGGGCTGTTACAGATACAGATACAGAAACACAGATACAGATACAGATACTTTGCCCTGCTATAAATAAGGTCGAGTGTTAATGGCCTGACTGTTTAAATGGGTGGGCTAAATATCTTTTGGGTGCATCTGCTCAAACAAGGTGTTAACTTTCACATTCTGAATAGCGCTTAAAGGTGCATGTCTAACTAACGCCTTTTGACTTGCCTTTTGGGCAAACGCGACGCATATACATATAGATTTTAACGACTTGGTTAAACAAAAGTTTATGGCAAATAAACCCAAAAGAAATACAATTTCTCATGACTGCAGAATATCGGTCAAACCAATGGCTCAAGTGTGTTCTTATGGATACCGATGTTGGTAATGGGAATGCTACAAGTAATCACATGCAAACACAGAAAGCACAGCACAAAACCCTAACTGAAACTCAACCAAAACCAAAAGCCAAAAAACCAAAACCGAAACCGAAACCAACAAGTTGGGATGGCATTGTGGCATTCTTTAATGGGCATTCAATAAACAAGCCAAACGACTGCAGCTCTGACTGATTTGGCCTAGTCAAAACGATAGCCAAACTGTTGGGCGACAATAGTTCGAGTCCGTCAGTCAGCTTGTTGACCCACATTTAGCACCGCTCAGCGGTTCGACACAGCATTTGACTTCTTGGAATTTTCATTAACACATGCCACATTCGGTTTTTTTTCTCTCCACACGCTGCTGCATATGGAAATCTGGCTAAAGAAATAGAAATAGAAAAGAAAAAAGTTTAAGAACATTTTCGGATGGTATTTTGTGAATGGCAGAAAGAGAGCGTAAAACTTTAGAGTTGAGAAAACTGATTATAACCTATAGATCTATGGGATTTTTCTCGCCTACTTACAAGTCTGCTTAAATCTGTTACACTAACAAGCAAACAAAACGGCTCAATGAATGATGTATGTATGTATATAATATGTATGTACACATATGATGATGTAGCTGGTTGGAGAGTTTACCACTTGAGTTTGATGAACTTATGACGAGTTTTAGAGAGGGAGAGCCAGAGCTCAGGCTTACAAGAATTTCACAGCAAACTGTGGTAATTGAATTGTTCCATTATAATAATACATACATATGTATCTTCACGCATGACTCAACAGTTGTAAGTATCTGAGTTATACATTTGTATCTCATTTTGCTTTCGACAGCTGCCCGCTTCAATATAATAAATAATAAATCAATAAAGCTAGCAAAAAATGTCAGTCGAGTGCTTGATATAGCCATGATTAATATGCGCAGATCGAAGCATGTTAAGATGCTTCACAACAAGTGGCATTTTGCGTCATAACAATTGCCAATTGTTTATTTTGCTTTAGCAAATAGTCAAAAAATGTTTTTTAAGCTCAAGAGTTTTAATATTTGGCATCATGTCGTGTCAGAGCCAACAAGTGTACTACCCTTTACAGTTAAAGCCCAGTCGAAATCGCAATCGCAGTCACAGCCCGAGGCGCCTTATGCAATTTTGCAAGCTGCCAAGTTCAAGTTTTAATTCAAGCTCAAGGTCGATCAGTTGGTTTGCCTGCTTGGCCAACTTAATGGACCAACAGTTGCTGTTGCTGTTGTTGTTGCCTGTCGTCATCGTCTGTCAGCAGCTCCGGTAGCCACAACACATTATCATTATTTTATAAGCCACAAAAAAAAGAAGACAGTAATTTTGAAGACTCCGATGTCTTCTCACATCTCTCTTTTTGGCTTTTGGGCGTTTTCATCAATCAATTTCGAACATGAGTTCCTTTTATTTTCTCATGCTTATAATTGGAAACTATGTGCCACAGGTGTTGTCTGTATATATCTATAACTTGGCAATTCTGGAGGCTGGGCAATTGACACCAATGAAAGTACTTGTATTTATATATAGCAAACAACAGTCACTGAACTTCAGATTTATACTTAGCAACGTCTAATTGGCAATACCCTAACCAGCTATTGCCTGAGCCTTTTCGGTTGAGTTCTTTAAAAGAAAAAAAAATACATTCGTAGATACTTATGGGTATTATATTTTTTCTATATGTAAGTTTTGATGATGCTTTACTGATTGCTTAATTTATAACCAATTACAAAGGCATTAGTACGTTTTTTGAAGAGAGCTTCAGACTTTTGTTTATTGCGCATATAAATCGCCTGTTTATGACTAAAACTTAATAAAACTTAGACTTGCGGAAGTCAAATGGCATTTTTGGTTTTATTGCCACTTGCCGCGCTTAATTAGCTTGTATTAACCGCCTTTTTGGCCAGACATCTTTTCTTTTTATATTTTTATTTATTTTTTGTTTGTGTGCCCAACTATCGAGTGATGTGATGTGCTTTACGAGCCAGAAGGTTCTCTGGACTCTGGCTAAGTTTTAGTCAGGTTGAGGAGGCACACACATCATTATGCTCAAGTATTAATTGCCTGACTGGTTGCTGATGATATCAGCTCCATGGCAGCATCATCAGCATCGCCAGAACTCTTGACAGCAGCAACAGCAGCAGCAGCAAAAAAGCGTTAATCAAGATTTGAATGTTGGCCAGTCAGCAGCTTAGCCACGCGCATATAATTAACATTTTGGCCAACAGATGCCCCGGACGGGGTTCAATGTCAAGTGCTTATCAGCTTGTTGATAGCCACAATGCCAACGGTATTTGACACTCTATATGTATGTGTGTGTGTGTGTGTGTGTGTAGTAGGCGTGGCTTGCCGCTTTCCACATGCATTATTATGCCGCGATCGTAAATATTTCGTATGCAAACACACTGGCACCTGTACCTGTATATCTGGCTGTACCTGTGTAGCTGTACACATACTTATGGCTGTACCTGTAGCATAGCATACTACATACCAATAACCATACTTTGTAGTCGAACTTGGCTTATTTGCCTGGCAAACAACAGGCCAACAGCGGCTGACCATTGACCGATATGGCATTGTGGCTCTTGTGGCGTCGAGGAAGAGATGTGTTGGCTGCGTAGTTGTGGAATTTCATAGCCACTTGTGGCACAAGTACGCGAGTTAGAGATCACGAACTTACGGGTTAAGCAGTTCCAGACCCACACGATGCGACACGTTGAACACGTTGAGCGTGAGAGGCGGCCAACAACAGGATGAATCTGTGTCTATTGCAGATTTGGCCAACTTTCGACGGTGACACAATTAGAATCCGCCCAAGTCATGTCCAGGCATTAAGCCGCTTTTGCCCCTCCAGCTTTATTACCGCTTTGTATTTATTTTTTTTTTGGTCATAAATAAGCATCAGCATTTTGAGTTGTGTCGACTTTCATTTCGGCCCACCAACGACGCCTCAGTCGTACATCAATTTGTCAAAAATGAAACGTTTTTTAAACTCTTCTAGCTCAAGTCAAATCAAAACTTTGTCTTAGCTAGATTTATGATAAATTGACCGTGACTTTGGAGACACCACAGTGAGTGTTACACTCGTAGCAACAAGCAAGAAAAACCATTTATATAACTTAAGTCAGAGCAAAGAGCCACTTAATTTGTTTTGATTAAACCCACGCGAGCCACAATTTGTTGGTATGAGGCCATTGACCAGATTTATTTAGCCATTTGTGGGCAAAAGCCTAAAGGGCCCGACTCATCTCACTGCACTTGATTTCAATTAAATGGTGAGTACTCAGTACTGAGAACGTAGAATTGTAAATGGTATCGTGTGAACCGGCAAAAGAATCAACATCAAGTGGAGATGGTGCTGGAGCTGGAGCTGTCAGGCGGAAGCGCTGCCAGACAGATTCGATATTTATCAGCGTTAAAATTTTCAACTTCCTGCGACAAGGTCGGGGGCTAATTTCATTAAAGTAAATAATCAGTGAGCGAGTGGCATTTGCGGTTAACGCTGGCAAACAATTTGAATTGGTAACGGTAACTGGTTGGTAGGTAGCCTTACTTACATTTGACAGTGGCAAGCCACATCATGATTTTGTTGCCTGGCTGCCTGCCTCTCTGCTTGCCTGCCCCACACTGTTTTAGCCACTAAAATTACTTACACAATTTGGCCATTAACGCCTTTTGGTTTGGGCTTGCTTTCCACCTCTAGTCATGGCAATGAAATGGTTTCTTTGATTGCAGTAATTCTATGGCAAGTTGCAAGCAGCATTACACCCCGAAAATGACAGAGAAAAAGCATAAGAAAATGCCAAGTTTTATAGTGCCGCACAGTTGTAAATGCAAATGCAAATGAAATTCTGTTTAGTAGAGCAAAACGCCGGCAGGCGTAGAGTTAAGTTAAATAACAATTCTCAGATTTCACATTATGATAGACTTAGACATAGACAACAAACCTACAGACTGATATATATATATATGTATGTATGTATACTTAGAAGTTTGTATGCCATAACCATAGCTCATATTATGTGCGGTGTTTTAGTTTTTTTTATTTTTTTTTTTTTTTTCTGTTATTGTTTGATGTCATTGAACTTGAACCTGTTGGCCAGACCAAGCCCGAGAGACGTCACTTTATATCTATTTCTGTAGTTTGTATATTTTTTTTTATATTTTTTTCTTATTTATTTTTATAGGTGTTTGGTTGTTTTGGCATTTTATGCAACCTCTTGGCGTGAATATGCTAATTTTTTTCAATTTGTACAACACATTGTCGCTGCCGTCGCTCTAAAAACGTGTTCAAAATGCTAATTAATAGCAAACCGTTCAGCAAACATTTGTGTCTTGATTCATATTTATGGCAATTAGTCGAGATTTGACCCAATTTGTTGTGGCAGTAGTAACCAGTAGTAGTCGGGTAAAATGGCAATGCTAATTGGACCTTATGATAGCCCAGCATTTAACCACTTAATGCAAAGCCCTTTAATCTTGGCCAAGTCAATGGCCAAATTGTTGGCAATTTGACGTTCCTGGCCTGGCGCCATCCAGCCAGCCACTAATCGCTGTCTTGGCCAACAGCACGCCACGCTAACAAGTTGTACACGGAAACAGGAGCTGCTGGCCATTGGCTGAGAGTTTGCGGTTCGCTGAGCCGATGCGGCAAGTCAAGTTCTTGGCCAAGTTTGGAGAGTTGAGGGCTGCGTGTTAGAATTCATTTTGACACTATTAAGACGAAAGTCTAGCAGCGAAAAGAATGGTAATTAGCCATGTCTTCTTGGCTGGCTACAACGCTGTCGGCTCATTTTTACACAGATCTTAATCACATGGTGCAATGACTTCCCACAGCTTTTCAATTGTGTAACTTTAGATCTTCCAGTTCTAATGCCTGGCCAAGCAGGGGGTTCAATCAACTCGCAGCCTGGCACCTTTACGCATGGCAACCTACGAGTCCAAGTCCAAAACTCTCAGTGTTGTATACTCCAACTGTGGGTCATGTTAAGTCACCACGTGGTTAAAGATAGACAGGGAGACAGGGGAGAGAGAGAGAGCTAGGAATGAACTAATACCTTGTATAATTATCGCTTTGCTGATCTTTTGTAGTTGTTGTGCGTTTGGCAACATTGAATTTTACTCTACTCTTTTACTCTCTACTTAATTCTGCACTTGGCTAACACGCAACTACAGCATAGTATCTGCATTGGCCAATCATTAGCTAAATGCCATGCCTGTCGTGGGAGTTGAGATACAAATCGCCAGCACTCTCCAAGAAGAACGAAGGGGCAACATATCTTGGGGCGGCAAGCAATTAGCGCTAGAATGCCACGTGAATGTTTTACCAAATGAGGCAGGCACATGGGCACATGTTGGGCCTGAAAGTATAAAAACGTATCTAATTGAAACGACCACAAGTCGCATGCCGCCCAAAACGTGAGAATTTGTTGCGGACATTATCATCAATCTTCCATTTGCTGAGCTTGTCAGCTGAACACGCGCTGGAAACTGAACTTTTGGCAGTGACTGTGACTGTTAACCGCTGTTTAAACTTAAATTCAAATTAATAAACAGTTACGCATGCGCAGCTGAAAACTTGTTGCAACAATGATTGCCAGCAACACTGCAATAGTGGCAACAGAGCCAACAGTTGCAACGCTTGTCAGCAGCGTTGATTATACATCTTGTCTGTTATTTTGGCAAACTCAACTTGATTCAACACGACTGAACTGGACTTGACTTGCCAACAATTGCAGTAATCAATGCTCTGTTATCAATAACAGCTAGCGGTCGAATAATTGAATGCAGAGAGCTTTGTTTGTCTGCTACTATATATACTACCTAACGGACCATAAGAATTTGTCTAAAATTGCACAGAAATAAATTTATGATATACTAGTATACATATATACATAAATGGCTGACTCGATCTGTGATTAGCTATAGCCCCGACAAGGTATACAAGAATACACAAATGCGAATGCGAACTGACATACAGATTGATGGCCCGATGGGGGCTCATTAAAGCCACGCAGAGCAATCAAAACAAATCAAGCACTGGGCAGGACACATAAAAAAAGAACCAAAATGAAATGACTAGAACGTCTAGAACATACATAACTGTGGGGAATTGTGTGTCTAGGATCAGAACTGTGGGAAACTATGCAGTTTTTAGCTGCAGTACGCCTTTAACTGCTTAATTACAGCGCCTGAAGGCCAAAGGCTGTAACTCGAACTGCAAGTTAAGGCTAAGCCAGGACTCATTATTATCTATTAAGCAGTCAGATTTGCCAGTCGATGGCTAAAAGCAAAAGTTGGCCCCAACTGACAACCTGACTGACTGACTGTCTAATGACATTGCCTTGTTCAGGGCTCGCAATCTGCGCCATAAATATGCATATGAGTTCCCTACCAGCCCGAGCCTGAGGTGGAGCCATCCAGTCAGCTAGCACAGCAATTACAATGCTCACATATAGACGGGTAAGGATTGGGATTGGGTCTAGGCCTAGACTGTGCTGCGCATGTCTTGGTAATTGTTTCATATGCACAGCAGCAGCAGCATCGGCAGCATCAGCAGCATCAGCAGCATCAGCAGCAACAGGCAGCAATTTCACGGCATCCTCGTCATGACCAACGGGCATAATTTACTTAGAACGAATCATGTCTAGGCTGCCTGGTAATAAAACACAGCGTCACGCGAAGGCAGCGCCCAGAAGAAGCAAGAGCCTTGCGCAACTGCGTCCAATTTGGCTAGAAAGGAGATCTGCAGTAACGACGCGACGTCGACGTCTACATTGCTACCTTGTCCCCGACATAATCATGTTAAATTACTCGCAAATTCATTTGCTGTGCGCGGCTGCTGCCTCTGTTGGGCGCATTGTTAGGGCGCCCCATGCCGCTTGCCCCCTTCTCAGTTGGATGTTGCAAGTTACCTGTGCTGTGCTGTGGCAGTTCTTGGCTTCTTTCAACGCTGATGCATGGACATGATACGGCGGCACACACAGAGACTATGATGGCATAGGTATGGGGTATGGGTATTGGGTATTGGGTATGGGCATAGCCATGGGCATGGGTTGTTAGCTTGTCGCTCACTCCATATTGATCGACTCGGCATTATGGAAATTATGTGATCAAGGCCATAGAAAATGGAAATTGTTTTCTCAACAACAAAGAATTTGCATACCCTTTGCAGGTAGTTGCTGTTGCTGCTGTTGGCATGGCATAATTTCTGTTTTCCTGCCATTGCATAATTGAGGCAGCCTGCGCAATTATAGATCGATTTATTACATGTGCAATCATAGGGTTCCAAAGAGGCATTGTTCTATCTACGACATGGACAACTGAGAGCTCTGTGGGCTCTAATTACGTGCATACATGTATATCCATGCATTTGCTATTGTCACCCAAACAGAACAGACCCATAGAAACTCCGTTTTGGCCTTAACGGCCTTATCATCTAGCCATATATCTTCTTGCACTGCTGGGGCGTGCTGTGGGTGTGCTGTCCGTTGTCAAGTAGCGGTAAAGTAGCCGCACACACACGCACACACAGACACACATAAAAATATCGCATTGGGAGACCATGACTGGACCCAAGGAAGATTTGTGTTTATTTTGTAATCTTTGAAATATTTGTGGCATGGCAAATATTTCACTGACTGCGTTTCCGCGTGCCGCACGAAAAGAGAAGAAGAATTGAAAAAAGGAACGATTGCTATCATCGAAATATTTAGCGAAACTTCCACTTTTCACAATCCAGGCGCTGTCTAGCTGGCCTCTCTAGCTGTGAGTCTATGCCGCTGCCCCCACATCCGCCTGCAAATCCACCTACAGCACTAAATAATAAAGCGTAACCAGCAAAAGGCGTGCCCGTTGCCTTAGCCTGGTCAGAGCTGTAGTTGGAGACAGAAGACAGTAGACAGCACAGCCAGAGACAGAGTCAGAGTCAGAACCAAAGCCAGCTACGGCACCTAGGCCTAAGCCTAGGCCTACTTATGTAAGTAAAGCCTGCTAGTGGCTTGTATTTTATGGTTTGTGTACACATTTTTGCACACATGCGCGACCGGGTCATTCAACTTGTTGCTGCAACAGCGGCAGCAGCAATGAGGAGGCAGCAGCAGCCATCCAGCCATGGCCATGGCCAACAAACGGTCGGGATGCGACGCGCGCGCGCTTTCCTAGAATAAACAAAATGCACGACTCTTGCGACAGCAGCAGCAGCGGCTGTTGCAGCGGCAACCAACGCCGCCAACAACTTTGGCTTGGCCTGCAGTCATGTGAATGTAGCTGTAAGCTGCAGCCAAATCAACACCAACAACCAACAACAACAACAACAACTGACTAACTGACTGACTGACTAACTGACTGACTGACTTCTGTTTGTTGGACCGACACGACCATGTTTGATGTGTACCATCAGCAGTCAAACGACGACTCATGCGTCTTGGTCATCATCGTGTTGATGCTGCCTCATACTCGTACTCGTACGTTGTATGTGCCTTGTTTTAGTTGTTGCACTTGCAGCGGAAAATTGTTGCATAAGTTTGCATTACAAGGCGGCTAACTGACTGCAGACTGGGGCGGGGTGGGCGGCACTGTTACTGGTACTGGTACTGGAAACTGGCGGGCAAACTGACTCTGGCTGCGAACCGGCTGCATGATTGACTCCCATTGCTGGTCCAGGTTCGGCCAATGTCGCCCCCTCCAAGCCAAATACTTAACACTGCTCTCAAACTTCCCTCTCTCTCTCTATATATATATACATCTCCTTGTCCCTCGCAATCCTTAACAGTTAATGTGTGAATTTTTATGCGTTGCCAGGTTCGGTCGTGGCTGTTGTTGTTCTTACCGCATAAAATGTAATTTACATCCGTTAGTTTGAATGAGTGAGACGTTGGAATAGCAACAGCAATACCAAAGCTCTATGCTCCACAGCAACTGTCTGGCCATTGAAATTGCTACTCTGATTTCTTGCTGCTGCTGCTGCTGCATTTAGTTGGACGACTTTGGCTACCTGGCCAATATCATGCTTATGAGCACTTGCCGTTAGAATTTGCATTGTTATTTTGGCTGCATTTCGTTACCGAATTGTATGCATTGTAAATTATATTGCTGGCAATTTCCCCTTTCCCGAGGGAGCCCCCTATCATGCGGAAATTAAAAATTGATATATGTGCAAAATTGTCAACCCTAGAACTGGGCACAATTAATCAAAGTTGGCCTCACAGTTGGACCAACAACAGCAACAACAAAAACCATTCATAACAAAATGCAATTTGTCAAATCATTGTTGCTGCTGCTGGTGCTGCTATTGCTGCTGCTTTAGCATGTTGCTGTCGTGCTCGTAAACGCCACCGCAGCAACAAGTGACCGCCAGTTGGATGCAGCTCGCGTTGCCGGTTAACTGTCAGCTTAAACAATTTGTTTGAGCCATTTTTTAGCGGCTGTTGCTGCAGTTGGCCCAGTGTGGGACACACACAGGCTAAGATCCTCGGTGCATAGTCCATGCCTAGAACCAGCTACGTGCCATTATTTCTTGCATTTTTTTTGCTATTGCTGCTGTTGTTGCTTTGCTGAATTTTGATTATGTGGTAATAACACGTTGCACGCACACAAAGCCGAGCACAGCAACAGTTGCTGTTGCGGCCGCTGCAATTTGCTGTTGCTGCTTGTTGCTTGTTGCCTGTTGCATGTTGGCCAGCGGCGGTCGGGCCCTGTTATCAGACGTCGCTGGCCTATCAACAAGAGCCACAACAGGCACGAGAAACACGAGAGAGCCAGTAGGAGAACTAGGATGCCTTGCTGGCCTACGCAAGTTTGCAGCCACGTCTAATTTCAATTGCATGCAGGTACAATTAGAGTCTGGCATTTGCTGTAATAGATAAATTAATTTATTATAGTCATGACTAACGGATATGGTCATCATAAAATTCTGCTGTAATAGAGCAAAATACCTACGCCATTTCGTAAAATAATAAAAAATAAATTCATTAATTTTTTTTCTTCTTTTCTTTTTCTTACAGCTCCATTGCAGGAATACACTGAAATCCAACAGTACTCAGGTAAGTCGGACACAATAGAGCTGTAAATAGACAATTATCAGTTGGATAATCTCATTGAAACCAAAAACCAATAGCTTTTTAAGAAAACATTTAGTTAGAGCTTATAATTCAATTATGTTATTGAGCCCAAAGAATTAACGATAATTAAGTCTCAGTTTGTGTCCACTTATCATAAGCTGCTAATCGGCTACAAAATATCTGACCAATAGTTGGCCTAAAGCTGTCATAAATCGAATGGCCACAGGGGGCGTCGAGGCAACGAAATCACTACGCATTATTAAGCAGTTAGATGAGGTGTGAAAAGACACACGAAAAAATAAAGAAACAAAATGAAACATAAAGACATAAACGTTGTTTTATGAGCTTTATGCTCAAAACGTGAGCACCAGACAGCGACACCAAAGATTTCAATCAAAAATTGTCTAGCCAGCCAACGAGTCGGTCACAAAGGCCATTCCAACAATACTACAACCAGTCAAAGTCGGATTCAGAGATTCAGACATTGATGTGGCTACTGCAAGTCGCGCTTAACGTGTTTATAATGTGATGTGAAATTTATTGCGGGTGGACGCCACTAAATTAGGTAGTGCCCCGAGTGCACACAGTACACAATACCCCAGTATGGGGTATATGTATGCTAAACGTTTCCCAGCACTTACTTTACTTGTGTATTTAACGACTCGGATGAGCAATAAAAATTATCTATTGCTCTATGTATTATGACAGTTGATGGCGCTTAGTATTATTTATGACCGAAACGACACAGTAGCACACATGAGCTACTTAGAGCTTGACTTGAATGCATAACAGATTCTAGGGAACTACTTACACGTACTATTACCTATTATTAAGTAGATAAAGAAGTAGTCATTGTTTGAGAGAATTGTTCTCAGGGCTGCTCCAGTTCTTAACTGTATATAGCTGGGTCTGGTTGAGGCAGACGTTGGTAATGAATCGGAATTTTCATTTGGATTATTACAGAAGGCTGCTACTATAACTATGCCCATTACAACGAAGGTGACCGCATCATGACCAATGAGCCGTGTCTTAACTGCACCTGCCACAATCGTATGCTCATGTGCTATCTGCGTGTTTGTCCATTCACAAAGCCCATTGGTCACGATTGCATTGTGGAGAAGCGCGAGGATCAGTGCTGTCCTATTATTACATGTCCAGAGGGTAAGTTTACATTTTTCGATTTTTACCAAAGGTTACAATAGCTGAATGTTTGGTCTACGTGTCGCTATTTCAGTACCTGTGAATGTGCCTTATCATACGCCCGAGCCAGGCACCGAGTTGAGCATCCCAGAAAAGTTTGGCTGCAGCATTGAGGAGAAGTTCTACCCGGAAGGCGCACAAGTGCCATCCAATCCCAACAAGCCATGTGAGCTGTGCTACTGCATTAACAATCAGACGAAATGCGTTATGCAGGAGTGCACCCTTCATGTGGATGGATGCACGCCCATTTATAACAAGGGCTCTTGTTGTCCCGTCCGTTACAGCTGCGGTAAGTGATAACGAATTGAATTTAATCAATATTTCTCTACAATATAATGCGTTTTTGTTTAAATGCAGACCATGAGAATGATGTGCTTGAGCTGGAGGATCTCTCAACAACAACAACAACTGTTCGACCAACGCCTGGATTTATTCTAACAACAACTATGACTCCAGCAGTTTCCACAGATTGTATTCACAACGGCGACTTATTTGCAGATGGCGCCTCAATCAAGGGAAAGAGTGCCTGCGAACATTGTTATTGCATGCGTGGTGATATTGTGTGTGCCGTCCAAGAGTGTGAGATACCAATGAGTACAGCCAGTGGAAAGATCTGTCGCGCCATGCCGGCCGCCGAGGGCGAGTGCTGTCCCAGCAATTACATTTGCGAGGATGACAGTGCCACTACTGAAATTGTTGAGATTACCACCCAGGATACTAGCCGAGATGAGGCCATTATTACCACTGCGGTGCCAGTCAAGGATATTCACGGTGAGATACCTAAGGAAGATGTCGACCTTCAAGAGCATATTGATGACGAGGAGAAGGATAAGGATGTTGCAACTGACTCTCCAGTGGATGAAGATGGCAGCGGTGATCTTGCTACAGAAGCTCCTGTGCATGAAGATAAGATTAAGGAGAAGGAGCCAGAGTCATCTACTATTGTTGCTGATACTAGAATCGATATTCCAGTGGAATCATCTACTGCAACATCTGATGAAGAAGGCAGCGGCGAGGAGGATATCATCAAGGCCACAACACCACGCGTACAAGAAGCTGTCAAGCCTGTCGAACCAACAAAGGAAGGTAGCGGAGAAGACAATATCACAAAGGCCACGACTCCATCTGAGGAAGGTAGTGGTGAAGTTGAAGAAGGTGGTGTCTCGACTCCATTGCCATCTAAGGAAACCAGTGCAGAATCTGAAGAAGAAATTGTCAAGCCAACAACACCTTCGGATATCAGTGCTGAAGAAGATAGTGAGAAACCTACAACACCAGCTACAGAAGTCAGCGATAAAGAGGATGTTGCCAAGGGCACAACTCCTTCCAAGGAAATTAGCGGAGAAGAAGATAGTCTTAAGACGACAACTCCAGCTGCAGAAGATAGTGATAAGGAGGACGTTGCCAAGGGTACAACTCCTGCCAAGGAAATTGGCAGCGAAGAAGATATTGTCAAGGCAACAACTCCATCTGCTGAAGATACTGACAAGGAAGATGTTGCCAAGGGTACAACTCCTTCCAAGGAAATTATTGGTGAAGAAGATAGTGAGAAACCCACAACTCCAGCTGCTGAAGTCAGTGATAAGGAGGATGTTGGCAAGGGTACAACACCTGCCAAGGAAATTAGCGGTGAAGACGATACTGTTAAAGCGACAACTCCAGCTGCAGCTGATAGTGATAAGGAGGATGTTGCCAAGGGCACAACTCCTGCCAAGGAAATTAGCGGTGACGAAGATACTGCCAGACCGACAACTCCTGCTGCAGAAGATGTTGATGAAGAAGATATTGTCAAGGGTACAACTCCTGAAAAGGATATTGGCGGCCAAGAAGAAATTGAAAAACCCACAACTCCAGTTGCAGATATTGGTGATAAGGAAGATGTTGCGAAGGCGACAGCTCCTACCAAGGAAGTTAGCGATGATGAGAATGTTACTAAGGCAACTATTCCGTCCAAGGAAATCAGCGGTGAAGAAGATGTTGTCAAAGCTACTACTCCAGCTGAAGAAGAAAGTGTTGAACAGGATACTAGTAAGCCAATTACTTCTCATAAAGAAGAAAGTGGAGATGAAGATATTGTCAAGGCTACAACTCCCGCTGCAGATGTTAGTGGAGAAAAGGATATTGTCCAGGCGACCACTCCTTCCACGGAAAGTAGTGATGAAGATGAAATTATCAAGGCAACAACAGTCAAAGAAATCAGCGGTGAAGAAGATATTATCACAGCTACAACTCCACGGGAAGAAATTGTTGAGCAACATACTGACAAATCTACAACGTCTGGCGAAGAAGTTAGTGATGAAATTATTGTCCAGACTACAACTCCAGCAAGAGAACTTAGCAGTGAGATGGACAAGGATATTGCCAAGCCCAGTGAAGAGACGAGCGATGAAAAGGAAATCATCCCAGATACAACTGCCGCTATCGAGACTAGTGGTGAAGAGGAAACGACCAAGGCAACAATTCCAGTTAAGCCAGAACAGCCAGAAGAAGAGACTATTAAATCAACCACCTCCAAAGCTGTGGAACAACAAACTGAATCAACGGAGAGCGCCACTGAATACTCAACTGAGAAGGATGTATCCAAAGACGAAGATGTGCACTCAACAACAGCGGCTTCACAGATTTCTGTCTCTTCTACTGAAGGCATCAGTTCCTCAGAAAGCTATTCGGAAGAAGAGAAGCCTACAGCATCCCCCATACATCCTGCAGATAAAGAAGAGCAACCAACAACTGTTCCCGTCATTGAAAGTGATGAAAAAGAGAATGGTGAAAAAGAACTTCACGAGGGTCAAACTGACCAGCCCAAAAAGGATGCAACAGCAACTACAGAAAAGGCAACGTCAACTGAAAAGACTGCTGAGGATTCAACTGAAGCACAAACGGACATTGGTTCATCTACCAGTAAGCCACTGGACACGACGAAACAGCCCCTTGATGTCACCGATAAAGAAAAGGACGATGAACAAACTACCCAAGCAGTTCCTGCCAAGTCTGATATTGCTCCTTCTGTCGTTGAAGCTGATCAAAGTACTACCCAACCAGACAAAAGTGAGGAATCCTCAACCGATAAGCCACCAGCAGTTTACTTACCACCTTCTTCAGAGCACACTGACTCTACAGAGAAAGTTGACATCAGCACCGATATTCCAGAAACTGATAAAGATGCCACTACATCTACATCTGCAGAGGAATCGCCAATACCAGCTAAGGTTACACCTGAAAAACCAGACACAACTGTTGAAAACCGTAACGACTTTGCACCAGAGAAAACCACTTCAGCTCCTAGTTCAGAGGAAGAGACCACTGCTGAAGCACTTCCCGACATGCAACTGCCAGCTGTTATACCTGGAGAAGGCGACTGCTTGGTGGAAGGCAAAACCTATGCTAACAATACCAATGTACCAGCAACAACACCATGCGATATATCCTGCAAGTGCATTAGCAGCATTGTATCCTGTAAACCAATGGAGTGCAATATCCCCGAAAACCGAGAGAATTGTGTACTGGCTACCGATCTACTTGATGGTTGCTGCCCAACTTACATTTGTGAAACTGATAGTTCAACTTCAAAGGCCGATGCTTCTACTGAGGAGGACAAGTATACAACTGTCAAGCCTGATAAAAGTGAGAAACCCGTTGACAAAGCTGATGAGGAAGAAGTGGAGTCTACTAGTACTGAAGAAATTCCAAAGGATGTCATTATGCCTTCTGGTATTACTGAACAGCCATTATCTCACGTTAAGCCAGATGAACAAATTCCACTTGTAACTACAACGATTCCCATACTGGATGAAACAACAACAGTTAAAGATATCAAGAAACCGACTGAACAGCGTCCCACAGAAGAAGAAGAGAGTGAAATTGTGTCGTCTACTAACGCCCCTAAGATTGAAAAGGAAATTCAAAAGCCTTCCGACAAAGAGCCTTCACCTGAAGATGAAGATCACAAACGCACTGACAAGCCACCAACTGATGAGACTGTCAAACAACCATCACAAGAACAATCTACAACACCCGCACCAATTGCTGTTGATACTCAGACAGAGACTGAATATAACTTGTCTGCCACTACTGTCACTCCAGATTCAAAGGAAGAAGAGAAACCAACCAAAGAAGAGAAGCCGGCTCAAGATAAGATTGATACACCACCAAGCCAAATTGATGACAAGACATTGGCAACAACCATTACTCCAACATCTGAAGAAATATCCACAGAATCTTCTGCGGAGGAAGTATCGACCACTGAAGCACATATTGATGATAAGAAGCCAACTGATGCTGATGAAAAGATACCAGCATCATCGACTAGTGCCCCGTCACAGCCTGAAATTACCGACAAAATCACAACATTGGCTCCTTCCACTGATACTTCTAAGCCTTCTGATGAAAAAACTCCATCCGATAACGTCGAAGATGGTGAAACCCCAGAAATTACTGATAAAATCACAACATTGGCTCCTTCCATTGATGCTTCTAAGCCTACTGATGAAAAAACTCCATCCGATGACGTTGAAGGTGGCGAGAGTACTGAAGAAAGCATTGCTGGAACAACTGGTCAACCAGACATCGAAGAAGACCAAGACACGAAGAAACTGTTCGATGAGACTCCATTACCAACCACCGCGGCACCTGCAGACAAAGAAACCAGTGCCGAGGCTGATATTGGTAAAGAACCATCCAAGGAATCCGACTCTACAACCAAGGCTCCAACTTCTGAAGAAGAGAAAGAAACTTCTGACGAGGTATCCACATCAGCCCCTGAAGTCAGCAAAGATCAGAGTGAATCTACTACCTTACCAGTTGCACTTGATCAAGAAAAGGATTCAAGTACAGACAGAGTTCCAGATGAAAAAGAAGTTGAAGAGAAGCCGACAACTGTTGCAACATCCACCGAAGATGAAGTTTCTAAGATTTCCAAACTTCCTGAAGATATATCCGAGCCAACAACAACTTCGGCTCCATCAGCACAGGAAGATGCCAAGAAACCAACCGAAGTAGAGCCTACAACACCTGAATCCGCAGAAAATGAAATTGAAAGTGAATCTGAGTCCCCAGCAACAGTTCAACCGTTTGCTGCTGACAAAGAATCTGATAAGCCATCAATTTCTGTCGTACCTTCTGAGGATGACAAAGACAAATTTGGTTCAACTACCATTAGCCCTGCTCATGAAATGGCACCATCAACATCAGAAGATAAATCTGATGAGGAACAACTTACAACTCTTGCTCCTACTTCTGATATTTCTAAGAAACCGGCGGATGAAAAGGTTCCAACTGAATCTTCCTCTACAGAAGCTGACTTTGAAAAGGCGACTGAAATTCCCACAATCTCATCACCTACTTCGTCTGATAAAAAGGATGAGGACATCGAGACTGTTACGGATGCTGTGCCCACTGATGAAGAGCAAATATCTTCAACAGATAAGTCAGTATCTGAAGAACCTGAAGAAGGGACACCATCTACTTCTAAGCCCCAAATACCTGAGGATAAGATTACAGTTTCAACATCTGCACCATCTGCTCAAGACGAAGTTCACAAAGTTCCCATCGATGATATCGAAGATGATCTGGCAGTCACAACTGGAATTCCCTCAACTCAAGACGACACCAAGAAGACATCTCAAGAAGAAACAACTCCAACATCCTTGGAGGATGACTCCAAGCTTGCAACCACCATACTTCCAAGTATTGCTGATAAAGAAGATAAGAAACCGACTGTTGATAGCACATCGACATTGGCACCATCCGCAGAGGAAGAAGAGGAGACTCCAGAGGACAAAATCGATCTTACAACCGTTGTTCCTATTTCCGAAGATGAAAAGCCAGCAGACAAGGAGAAGCCAATTGACATGGGTGTTTCTACACATTCAACTGATAAACCAATATTGGAAGGTGTCTCTACAGAGTCTGAAGAGCACCTCCAAGATAAGCTACCATCAACGACTCAATCGGCAACTAAGGTACCAGCCGATGCTGAATCTGAAGAATTGGACAAATTCACAACAGTTGCGCCTTCCTCTGATGAGGAAACTTCGGTACCAACTGATGAAAAAGTACCATCTATCTCCGAAGAAAAGGAAACTACAACTACTCTGCCACAGGTTACTGAAGACAAAAAAGAGCCTTCATTGCCTAGCATCCCACCATCTTCTGAGTCAGAGGATGAAACCAAGAAACCTGTTTCTTCTGAAAACGAAATTGAAGACGACACAGCCAAGGAAACTGATATCACAACACAGACTCCGTCATCAGATGAAGAAGGCGAAAATATCTCCAATGAAGTGTTCCCAACCACCACTCCAGCTGCTGACAAGACCAAAGTCGAAGAAGAAGATAAATCCGATTCAACAACTATTGCACCAGCCAAGGAATCTTCAGAGAATGAAATTAAGCCAGAAGATACCTTACCTGCCACTACAGATTCTCAACCTTCAGAAATTGACACGCCATCTGAAAAAGAACCTTCAGCTACTGAAATACCATCTAAAGATATGCTTGAAGATGATGAATTTGATTCAACAACCAGACATCCATCAGAAGAAGCAGATACAGAGCCAATTGATAAGAAGATTTCAACCACCACTGCTCCGATTGAAGAGAAACCTGACCATTCAACCACAACTACTGCCACTTCCATTAAGGCAGATAGTACGACTCCGGTTACTGATGCTAAGGTCGATGTCAGTACTGACCTTCCGTCTGCACAGGATGAAACAGAGGACACCACAGCGCGACCAGCTAGCGATAAAACAGAAGAATCTGGTGTGCCAGTTCAAGGAGCTATTGATGATACTATTGCATCAACAGAATCTGAAGAGGAAGCTGTACCAATCCCCACCACACCAAAATCTACTATTGCAACTGACACTACGCTTACTCCAATTCATATTCCTGGTCCCGAAGAAATTGACACAAAGCCAATGGAAGAAGTTATGTCTCAGACAACTGCCCCTCATATCGAAGACAAGAAAACTCAAACTGATGACACCGAGCCTGCTACAACTTCTGCAGAAGATGCTGACAAGACTCCAGTTACAGTTGTTCCTGCTGCCCATGACACTGAAGCAATCAGCGAAGTTAGTAAACAGCCATCAACTGCAGAAGACGTGGGTGAAGAAACTACAGAGCCAAGTATTGTGGAGCATGAGGATACCACTGATCAGCTTGTTGGTTCCAAATTGAAGCCATCTCCAACTGAAGATGAAATTTCAACTAAGGCACCTGTGGAAGAGGGCGAACTTGTGGCTGAAACTGTGAAACCAGATCTTGAAAAGGAGACTCCAGTGGCATCTACTGAAACGCCAGATTCTGAATTGCATACCTTCAAACCATCGGATGTAGAAAAGTCCACAGCTGCCCCAGCTGTTGTAGCAAGCTTAGATTCCACCGAAGAGGGAGAATCAGTTGAATCAGAAGAGGAACACACTCCTGCATCTGAGGATACTCACAAGGGAGAGGAAAGTGATGAGTCCACTGAGCTAGAGGAGTCCGTAACAGAAACTCCTGCAAAGAAACCTGAACATGATGAGCCAGAAATTCCTGCCGTGATCTCAGAGATACCACAAACTGTTGCACCTACTACTCATGCTGAAGCATCCACAGAAACAGCCAGCGAGGAAGCCGCTACAGAACACCCAGATATTGCCAGTGTTACAACAGTTCATCCACTGTTCGCACAGCACTTCACCAGCACTACAAAGGCACCATCCATTGACGACAGGCTGGGAGAAGGTGAAACTGAAATTGCACCAACAAAACAAAGCACTGACACAACGACAACAGAATCGCCACTCACCACTACGGCATCATCGAGTCCACACCACGAACCCATTACACCGCCCTCTTATGGTCACCAGCCCCAGTATCCATCTTATCCAGAAGATGAATACGACGAAGAGGAGGTATTTGGACCAGGCACCTGTCGCTATGCTGGCAAAATCTATGTATCTGCTCAGCAAATTCCACGCGACGATCCTTGTGACTTCTGCTTCTGCTTTAGAAGCGATATTATCTGCTTGCAGCAGTCTTGCCCGCCTCCAATTGCTGGTTGTCACGAGGAACCCATCTCTGGCTTCTGCTGCCCACGCTACGAGTGTCCCGTGTCTATGGCCGCTGTGCTGAACATTACAACAAGCACAACAACCACAAGCACCACCCTGCCACCACACTTCCTGAACTACTCCCACGGAGAATCTGTGAAACACACTGGCTGCCTCATCAACGGCCGTTCGTACAAGGTGGGCGAACGTGTCGAATCGACGAGTGGCCCATGCATGAGCTGCTTGTAAGTATACAATTGATTATCCAAATGGACTCTTCTAATGAATTCTTCACTAATTCTAGATGCGGCGATAATGGCAAGATGGATTGCAATCCACAGCAATGCATTCCAGAGCCAACAATGCAACAAGTGTTGGCCACATATGCGACTACCCGTAAAAGATGAACCACCAGCCATGCACACTAAATATAATTTTAACTAATTTTTAAGCACTGCAAACAAACAATCACAAACAGAAGACGAACAAAAAGCCCAAATTGCACCCACAGAGCTGCAATCCTCACGTATTTTAGATGGAACAAGATAATAGACTCAGAAACAGAACATAAATACTACTTACTAAGGTGCCAAAACTGGTGAAAATATTGCGACACACTTGATAGAATTCGACTAATATCAGATCGAAAGCCAAAATAGTAACTTTGGGTTTGCCGATAAATATTCGCACTTTTTCAATTGGATTCCAATTTGTTTCGGATTAGGTTACGTGACGAAGCAACCAGTGATATTGTACTGTATACATAGTATAGGTGCAATTAATTTAGAACGCGCTCACTAAAAATGAATTACTTATGTATTTGAAACCCCATGTAACAATTCATAGCAACGTACGACGTGCCTTGTAAAGTCATTCATTGTGTCGCCAGGCAATCGCTTTCAGGAGACTCATCCCAAAACCCAATATATTGGTTCACAATCAATGACTTTACGAAGCCGCAACGATTGACTATGGAAAAGCCGTTTCTTTTTTGTTTGTTTTAATAGCAATACTTTCCTTTAATGCGCTTTTATAGTATTTTAGTCACTTTATTTTAAACATTATTATTTTTGTGTATAATTGTTGCTTCTAGTCTTCTTTTGTTGTAAGAGCAACTAAATCCGCCTAACATACATATGCGCACAATGAGATCAAATCAGATCAGTTGAATTGAGTTGAGATAATGATATCTTCTAAAAAAAACTTTTCCAAGCTTTTATACTTTTATATACAATATGTATAAAATGAAGAAACGAACGAAACTAGTTTTTATAGCAATTTTACAAACGATCCACGAATTGCATAGTTTTAAAGGATTGAATTTACAGTTTACGTCAATGCATTTGCGCTACCCACGCACAAATCCATCTGTGGTAGAAAAGAAAAGTAAATTTAACTAGTGTTTTTTAGGTCAACTGATGACGGAAACTAAACATGCGATCGAATCTAATCTAGGCTATTGCTATTGCTCGACTGATTGAAATGTATACAAGATCCACAGATACTAAAGTATTGTAAACTAATTTTTTTTTTAGAATATCACGATGCCAAATTGGTATTTAAATTAACCATATAACATCAATGAATATCAGAAGGTTTCAGTCGCTTGAGCTTTAGAAATATGCTGAATATTCGAAGCCGTATTAAAACACACAATAAATATGAACAACAATTAGATTTATATAATCTCTAAATATAGTTACAGTTTTTAAGTATTTAACTATAAAAATAAATAAATAAATTTTAATGTAGAACTTATTTATTTTATATGTCTTTTAAGAACAGCTCTTGTGTTTCCATAATTATCGTAATTTATATGCAAGCTTTCTTTGTAATCTTATAAATAAATACAACGCTTTTATTGAAATGTACACCTGGGCGTGTTAATAGCAGTGAACAATTAAGAAAATTCAAAAAGAGAAAAATGTGGATCGAATAGAATCTCCATTGGCCTTTTCGAAAATATATTCTTATAATATATTCAAATGCAAAGGAATTCGATCTATTGGCTATATTCTTGAAAAATTGTATATGCCATGGGCCTTGCGGTGATGATGGAAACGCTACTCACGGCACAGCCAACCGACACCACCGCCTGCTTGTGGCCATCATACCCAATGCCCACCGTTAATAAATGCCAAATGAAGGAAAACAAGATAAAAATATAATGTTGCGTAGGTTCAGTTTTCGCAAAGTTATGGAAATTTAATATCTAGGAAGATGTATTACTTGATATTAAAATATACGTTACGTAAATTTTGTTAGAATGAAAATCGATATCGATAACTTTCGACGATTGCTATTGCCAGCTATCGTTGAGACCCTCATCACTAAGAACTGCCGAAAACAGCTGAAAGCCAACAACCAAGTGTGGCACCTGCACTAAAAGATATATAGTTACTTATCTTATGGCGTGACATAGTACATAATTAAACTCCATATTTAGTATTAGATTAACATTAATGAAAATGGCTAACATATCAACCATAAATTGGCTCTTCGTTTGCGGCCTTTCCTTTTGCCTGGGCGGCATTGCAGTGCTCAGTTTTATGCCGCTTAGCTCAGGTAAATAACAAGAAATATGTACAAACGTAGCGAAGCATAGTTCTAAAAATAAAAACTGACATGATTTTATTTTAGATTGCATATGCCCAATGAAGAACCCATTGAGTAGACTGGGTAACGAAAGGCAAGCGACGCCCAAGGCATTTAATTCTCAATCTGCACAAAAAATGGCCGTGTTGGTGCCTTTTCGAGACCGATTCGAGGAGTTGCTTCAATTTGTGCCGCATTTGACAAAGTTTTTAAATAGACAAGGTGTCGATCATCAAATATTTGTGCTGAATCAGGTGGACAGATACAGATTTAATCGAGCTTCATTAATAAATGTTGGATTCCACTTTACCAGCGATGTCTTCGATTATATTGCCATGCATGATGTGGATCTGCTGCCACTTAACAATGATTTGCTGTACGAGTATCCCAGTGGCTTGGGACCGCTGCACATTGCGGGACCTAAATTGCATCCAAAATATCACTATGACAATTTTGTTGGCGGAATCCTTTTGGTGAGGCGCGAGCACTTTAAACAAATGAACGGCATGTCAAATCAATACTGGGGCTGGGGATTAGAGGACGATGAATTTTTCGTGCGCATTAGGGACGCCGGTTTGCAGGTCACACGTCCCCAAAATATAAAGACTGGCATCAACGATACTTTTAGGTATTTATTAAGGGTTACTTTTCTATAATCCATCTATTAATATCAGTAATAATTTCACAGTCATATTCACAATCGTCACCATCGCAAACGGGATACACAAAAGTGTTTCAACCAAAAAGAGATGACACGCAAAAGGGACCATAGCACCGGCCTGGACAATGTGAACTACAAAATACTGAAGGTGCACGATCTGATGATCGATGGCATAAAGGTTACGGTTCTTAACATATTGCTTGAATGTGATGTAAATAAAACTCCTTGGTGCGACTGTTCGGGGACAGCAGCAGCTGCATCCGCCGTACAAACCTAGTTTTAAATAGAAACAAAAAGCGTTTTTGTCCGTTTTGCCTACTCGAATCTTAAGCTATGTTTATTTGTCTATTTGCACAAATGAATTGTACTTATTTCTAGTACACGTGAACCATGCCGTATAAGAATGTCCAGAAGAGCACATAGGTGCAAAGGCCGCCCATGAATTGATTCGTCAGTAGATTTCTGCGATTAATAAAATACTTGCGCCACTGTATGCCTGACTTCATCAATACAAGGATCCAGAGCACAAATACTGACAGAAAGTAGAATAAAAAGCCAAGCGTTCCACTTAGTCCCAAAATGCCTATCAAAAAATAGTATAATTACATGTAAATTCTAATATGTACGTAAATTAAGTTTAATTAAATCATTTTACCAGCAGCGCAGCCCGAAATTGCGGCCATTGAAGTGCGACAATACTCGACGGCAGAAATATTGTTTCGAATGGCGCCTTCACTGTAAGCGATAATATCGCCGGTTTTCGACAATCTTGTTTTAACGCGATTCATTTTAATTTAATTTAAAATTTTTCAGCACACTACTCCAAATTACAACTATTTATCTGCTGTTTCTGGCACTCACACGTATAGCAAATTTTGACAATCACATTTGTAACTGGCTGGCCAGCTGCGAGATATCGATAGTTTTGTGTTGACGTAATATGTGAATGGCCGTAGACACAAACACGGTGCGAGCACAACACAGAAGAGGGCACCATTAATTAAAATATTTGGTGATAACGAAACTTTGTGATTTATACGTGTAGAAACTGAAGGGCATAAGGTGCAATTATCCAGGACGCGCAATAAAAAAAATGTTGGAGAGCCAAAAGCTGCCATAAGTGTTACTATAAGAAACAAATCAAAACAAAAGTTGGGCAAGTTTTCGCGGTCAGTCCATAACAAAGCAGAGCAATTAAAAAATCAATCAGAATTCTAATTGAAAGCTGGGTAGGCGGAGACAGGGCTAGGCAACATGTCACCCCCTAAGAACTGTGCCGTTTGCGGCGACAAGGCCTTGGGATATAATTTTAATGCTGTTACTTGCGAAAGCTGCAAGGCGTTCTTCAGACGTAATGCTCTCGCCAAGAAGCAGTTCACCTGCCCGTTTAATCAGAACTGTGAGATAACTGTAGTCACCCGCCGTTTTTGCCAAAAGTGCCGTCTGAAAAAATGTCTAGACATTGGGATGAAAAGCGAAAATATAATGTCCGAGGAGGATAAGCTAATCAAGCGTCGAAAGATAGAGAACAATCGCGCCAAGCGTCGGATGATGGAGCATGGTGGATCCGATGCGGACGCAGATCCAGATGATAACAATAAAGTATCTGGTGCTGTGGCTGATAGCAGCTGCAACTTAGACATGTACGGTGGATCACAAGATTCGCAAAGCTGTGGATCGCCAGACAGTGGAGGAATCAATGGAGCCAATGGAATGGCAATGGGACCAACAAGCTCAACCACCACAAACAGACCACCGACTGATCGATTGGCTGACATTAATCCTCTATTGATGACGGCCGATAAAATAGTAGATGAGATAGTAGCTGATCCTGATCGCGCATCTCAGGCTATCAATAGACTTATGCGTACCCAGAAGGAGGCTATCTCGGCTATGGAGAAGATTATTGGATCACAAAAAGATGCCTTAAAGCTTGTATCGCATCTAATAGACTATCCAGGTAAATTCTATTTTAATTACAAATTTGCATGTTTAAAACATATATATATAAATTAATGTTTAATATTTTACAGGTGACGCCCTCAAGATCATAAGCAAGATTATGAACTCGCCATTTAACGCTTTAACAGTATTTACCAAGTTTATGAGCTCGCCAACAGATGGCCTTGAAATCATTTCAAAGATTGTTGACTCACCCAAAGATGTGGTCGAGTTTATGCAGAATTTGATGAGATCGCCAGAGAATGCCATAGACATAATGAATAAATTCATGAACACACCTGCTGAGGCACTTAAAATGCTAAATCGCATCTTTAATGGCACAAACACGACTACAGATGGACGAAAATCTGTTGAAGCAAATGATGCTGATGCTGCCGTTGCTGCTACTGCACCTGCTAATGAGCCCGAGGCAGCTCAGACTCCTCAGACAGACAAACAAGCGCAGAATATTCGAGTAGACACTGTCATACAATCTATGCTACATGGCAGTCCATCAGGCAGCAGTGTAAGCAGTATAAACACAATAGACACTGGGGTTACTTCGCCTCTAAGCAGCATTGCAAGCCCAACCAACAATGTGCCCATTGATTTACATTATCAGTCACCGAGAACGAATCACGTACCGGATGAGCAGCCCAGTCCATCAGACAACCATCCTTCGCCTTACATAGCCAATTCTCCGGATTGTGATATGAAGAATTTTATGCAAACCAACTACAACGACGAGCTCAGTATGGACGGTGGAAATGTCAGCATTAATTCGATAGAGTCTGTACTCTCTGAAGTAATACGTCTTGAGTATCAGGCATTTAATAGTTTACAAGCAGCCGGCTCTCGCATTAAAGATGACATGTATCATGCTGCTGGCGGCATGCCATCATCCTACATGAGTCAGAATCAGAACCAAGCATACGGTGGGTGTAAGCCATCGAATCAGCAACATTTGCAACATCAACAACCCATTTGCGCACCGTCGAGCATGTTCATGGAGCGCGACCTTAACGAGGCTGAGCAAATGAAGCTGCGCGAGCTACGAATAGCCAGTCAGGCTCTCTACGATCCAGTTGATGAAGATCTCAGTGCCTTGATGATGAACGATGAGCGCATAAAGGTAACCAACCAACCAAGCACCCATTCTTCTTTTACACTCACACCTGCATGACCCTTATCTAATCTCGCACTCGGCTGTCAAAGGCGATAGACAGTTAGCACCTGGCGTATGAGTCAGTGCACCGCACAGTTTCTGTGTGCCCAGCACACATTTCCTCTTCAATGTAAACAAAAAACATTAAATTGTATCGAGACAGGTGTTTGCATTGGCCAAACCAGACGCTAACGGATAATATGTATAAATTGTAGTTTATTCAAACACCTATGATGGCTTTATCAATATTTTGGGCTATTATCAAGAGCGGTACTATCACCAAAATTAACAGGCGCGCATAATAATTCTCCAGTGTGGTTGAAGCAGCAACTAGTTTGCTTTCGCTGTTAGCCTTTATGGCCATTGAATTGACTGGTTACTGTTGCTGTTCCGACTCAATTAGCACATTTTTTGTTGTTAATTAGGAAAAATGATACAATTCGAAAATTGTGGAACTCGCAGGTGTGCAGCGCCTTGATAAGCGCGGCCCCTCCATTATTATTGTTTATATTAATATTATTATTGAATCATACCCTATAGACAAGCATATTGATGTGATAATTAATACTATCATACACTTTTTACCCTGCTTAACCCACAGCCCGACGATGCACGACAAAGTCCAAAACTTTTGCAGCTGATCAATCTGACTGCGGTGGCTATTAAGCGTCTTATTAAGATGGCCAAGAAGATCAGTGCATTCCGTGACATGTGCCAAGAGGATCAGGTGGCCTTGCTAAAAGGTGGCTGCACCGAAATGATGATAATGCGTTCAGTAATAATATACGACAATGATCGTGGTGCTTGGAAGGTAAGCCCCATTATCCTGCACGTTTTATTTACGAATTAAATTTTACCAAATCATCTTTCAGGTGCATACTAAAGAGAATATGGCGAATATACGCGTCGATCTACTAAAGTTTGCCAAAGGTAATGTCTACGAGGAGCATAAAAAGTTTATTTCCACCTTTGATGAGAAGTGGCGAATGGATGAGAATATTATTCTTATAATGTGTGCCATTGTCCTTTTTACACCGGCGCGTTCGCGTGTTATTCACAAAGATGCCATTAGATTGGACCAGGTAAAATTATTTTTTTAAAAGCAATTAATATGATAATTAAACAATTCTTTGTTTAACAGAATTCCTACTATTATCTTCTGAGAAGATATCTGGAGAGCGTATATCCCGGCTGCGAAGCCAAGAACGCGTTCATTCGATTAATACAAAAGATTTCGGATGTAGAGCGTCTGAACAAATTCATAATCAATGTTTATCTTAATGTAAATCCTTCCCAGGTGGAACCTCTATTGCGTGAAATATTTGATTTAAAAAATCACTGAAACAATTTTGAATTGTGCATCAAATGCCACAAAGAATAATCGCTGTGCTGCTGTTGTTGTTGTTGTTCATATAGTCTATCAACTGCAATTTTGTTTTTGTTATTTCGCTTTTAAAGTTAGATTTAAATCGAATGTGATTGTTAGATTTGCCTACATATATTATATATATATATAACACATAGTTTTTATATTTCTACATCAAAGAGAGTATATTTTAGGTAAAACAAATGCAAAGCAAAAATAAATAAATGTACACATTTTAATTAGTTTTCAATAAAACTAAATTTAAAACGAAAATGTATGTTCCGTCTTTTTTTGTATCCTGCAATCTGTGGCTTCAAAATTTAAGGATTTCACGTCAGTCTGCGAATTCCGATATCTATTGTTTTATTCCAGTTATTAACAATTGTTCTATTTGATAACAAATGAAATTGCAATCGTCATCCGAAAACAAATTAAAGCCAAAAATTACAAATCTCCATTAGACCATAGATAAACAACAAATTTTAATAAACAACCTTTTAATATATATATTTTTTTTGTTTTAACATAAGAAGAAATTTTGGAAGCAAATGTTGATATGTCTGTTGGCCAAATATTTTGTTCTGACCACATAATTCGATTCGGCAATAGCCTAACGCGAACAACAGCACCTAATATTGCTTTGACTTCCAGCGCAGACCCACGTCCTATTTTAACGTGTGTTGGGGCTGTTGGCCTCATCATACATAGTCAAATATGTCTAAACATGTTAATATTGAAAGCACAACCTCGCTCTTCACAGCAGGCATGCGCTGGCGGATGAACCTTGTATAGTTGTCAGCACGGTAACGCAATTCCCAGTCTAATTTAGCGCTCAGGTCGATTCGCGACAGTCCTTGGCCCATTGCAAAAACTCGTCCAAAGCACTTACTGCCAGATTACGCGCTAATGCTTTAACGCGCAGATTCCTATCGGTGGTTATAAGCACCAGTTCTGTTCGTATGAAACATTTGCCATCTGTAAACAAACAAAGGTAAATTAGTTCACAAACGAAACTAATAAAAATTACCAACTTACCCCTGCATTGCTCGGAGCTAACGTTCTTTGAAACAGAAACTGCTGTTGCCAGAATTTTGTCATCATTTGACGCATACTCTTCCTCAACAAGTGCAAATAGGGAAGCATGGATAACGGAGCCCTTTGTGGTTGAACACCTAAAAAAAAACAAGAAATTCCTTAACTCTAGCAACAGGTATTTGAGATTGGATATTGTATATTGATTGCTTACTTCACATTATTTTTGCCCGATTTAATGAATTCAAGTGACTTTTTGGCGCGTGTTGATACCTCGTCAAAATGATGAATGCGTTGTGTATGTTTCGAACTGCGATACGAATCCAGTTTGACGCCCTTGGATAGTCCATCCAACTCCCTTACCACCGTCAGCGGTATAATAAGAGTATATCGCTTGAATTCCATAGATAACTTTTCAATATCTTCCAGACAATCGATGAAGCAGTTCGTGTCTGGCAATAGATATCGTGGACGCACCTCTATATAGAGTTTGGAATCAACCAATTTCAATATTTCTTCCATTTTGCTGTTACAAATCTGTTTCACTCTGGCCTTGGCCTCAAGCTGTTTTTTCAACTTGCATAACTGTGCCACATCTTTATTTGCTGTCAAAGAGCAAACCGCATCATCATCATTTTCCAGCTTTGGCTCCTCTGCTGGAGCATTAGTACCACAGCTATCCGCATCAAAGTCTTTAAGTGCCACTTGCATGGCTGTATTTAAATCCTCAATGGTGAAACTTGCATTAAGTGGCAACTGCAATGCATTCTGATGCTCTATATATAGCTGCTGAAATTGCGAAATTCTTTGTATGCGCTCTAGAAACTGCACACGCTCAGTGCCACGTTGGCTGCCCTCTCTGCTTGGTAAATCGCGACCCAAAGGTTCAAAACCGCTCAGCACAATGTCCTCGTCCAAAATGATGTTGGCTACTCTGCACTCTGTTTCCCTATCAAGATTGTTGTATATGCTTTCAATGTGATCAAAAAGGGTCTGCAGCTCAGCCCAGCAGTCTATGAATGAATGCCTAAATACAAAACAAGTTATATAAGACGAATATTTATTTTGACACCTTATTAACTTACTCTTCTGTGCGCACAGGCTCCCAAAGATCCACATTGATGGTCAGCCACTGTATATAAATTTTCACAATCTGTAAATATGTGTTGACGCGTGTGCATCTGAAATAATACAAATTTTAATACTTGGACATTATCTATTAGCACTATTAGCACATACTCTTGATCTGTGAAGCTCTCCAGCTCGCTCGCATCCTCCGTGAGTGTGGCAAGTATTTGATTAGCCTTGCACACCATTAGACCAAAAAATGTATTGGCAAAATTGAAACTATGATAACGCATCTCACGACGATCGGCTATAAAAAAAAAATAAATAAATAAATTTGAGTTAAAAACTATTTTAAACGCATCGCAATTTCGAAGAAGAGTTAATAATTAGCCAAATTAAATACAGATAATACATAAAAAAAACATTTAAATTTAAATTCCAAGATGATACTAATATGTAATCCATCTGTATTTTAGCGCTAGGCAGAAAATAGTTACTAAGCGCTTCTCTGATTAGGCTTATTAACATTGCAGCTTACCTTTGAGCTTGTTATGCTCCAACACAAACACATTAAGGGCTACCATTTTTAAGAGTTTGGTACGCGACAATAGATTGTCGTACTTTAGAGCCGCAGTAAGTTGATTTTGAAGCTTTCCCAGCTGCTGGTACATGCACTCCATGCTGTGGATGGTATATAATATTAGTCGCTAGTTAAATGTATCTACTATATTTAAAGCTTACTCAGTGGCTGTAAATAGTTTGCCCACTAAATACAGATAGAGTGACATAACCCGGGGCTGCAGCTCCTCTGGTGGCATTTCATCGTATCGGTTTAGCTCGGCAATAGTTGCCTTGTTCTTAATCTTGCCTTTAACATCAGTCCGATGCAAACGCCTTATGCCATCCGGATAAATCCAGACTTCCCTACGCATTTGCTTTGATTTTTTTGATTTGCCAGCTGCACAATGCATGGGCGATTGCTTCATTTCGGTTTCCTCATATTTTCGTCGGATCTCATCAAACAAATCGAGCAGGCTCTCCTTGGCCGACTGTATGGCATTGGAAGTCAAAAGGCTGCGCATATAATAGTACACAGCATCGAAGCGCTTGTGCTGTAAATTGACAAGCTGGTTAGAACCTTAAATAATTTCATTATTTTCATAATTACATTATAAATGGCAATAATGGCCAACTGATTGTAGGGGGCTCCATTGCCTGGCACCAGCTCCTGAGCACGCTGATAATACTTGCAAGCCTCTGCAAAGTCCACCAATTGCAAATGGTTGGCACGGTAGCGGGACAAATCGCCCGAGCATATAAGTAAACGCTGAGCGACAACTCTGACTGCGCTTTCACAACGCGAGGATATATACTTGGTCATCAGCTTGTCATAGAGTTTTCGATAAAACTTAATAGACTGCTCGATGAGCAGCAGCGTGTGATTGTGAGCGACATCCGTGTGCTGTCGCTTCAAATACTCGCGCACATTGTAGAAAAGTAATTTCCAAAAAAATGCATCAATTTTGTGTTCGCACACAAATTTCAATTGCTCCAATAGCAGACCACAAAACACCTCCTGCAATTGCTGATGTAAGCTGCAAAAGTTTTTCCAGTTCTACAAGCAAATAACAAGCAAATTAATTTCGTATGATGAGTCATCTATTTACAGCTACTTACGATAAGAATTAGATTACGTTGCTGTAACACCATCAACTGATCGTATAACTGAACAATTATCTTGGCATTGGGCATATCCAAGAGCTGCTCAAACCATGACGGATGATCCGTGGTGAGACGCACACGCGACAACGGTGACAATGGCGTTTGATCCTGCAATCGAGCAGAATGCGTGCGATTCCGTCTACGCGTACCCCTGACGGCTTTTGTTACTGCCGGACTGGCATTCACTCGTAATATGCCTGGTATGCCAGCATCCTTTGATTTAAACTCCAAGCTGGTGCACCCGCTGGTATCCAAAACGGGTGATGGAGACACTTTCACCGTATGCCCAGCACTTATCTTCGGCTTGCACAAAATTTTAACTGAAACAAAACACACAAACAAATACATAAAAAACAGGTTAAAAATTTTCGCGCGCGCGTTAAGTTGTGACTCATTTTTTATTATGTATATATTACCTGGCCTTGTAGCGACTGCTGCTGGCGTTGGTTCCGCATTTTCAGCATCCTCTGCTGCGTGGCTGTGGTGACTACAGCTGGCAGCAAATTTGTTCTGTAGCCGTTTTGGTAGAGTTCCAATGATTAGCGATATATCATTTTGTTCGATTGTTCCCTTTCGACTCATATTTAAAAAGTTGCTTTTTCAGCTGCATTTATTCCGTTTTGGTGCAGTTGTACGTGATTTCCCTTTGTTTAACTTTTTGTTTTTTTTTTTTTTTTATCAAAATATCACGATTGCAAATTACGCAGAAAAATATACATATGTATGTCAGTGTAACCAGTTTATAGTTGGAAATGCCCGGACATGAGAGCGCAGCTCATACGATGGGTTGCCTATCGATAAATCTGCAATCTCTAACTAGCTGCAATAAATCAAGCTGTTTGCTATTGTGTTTAAAGTCCAAAGGTTTTGGTGCTGGTCAACTAAGCCCACTAAAAAGCTTGCATGAAATTGTTTAAACAGCATTTATCTATTAATATTTTGAACGATCAAACGATAGTTTTCTTATCAATCTCGAGCACCTACACCACGACCAGTGTGACCAGTCCACAGTTCAAAAAAATCAACGGCGAATTAATTTACCATTCACAGTCTGGCGAATTTGGTTTCCATTCAGCGCAGCGAATAATAAACACAAGATTGACTTTCATTAAAAAGAACATAAGATTACTCAGTGAGATTTTAATTTGTGTGTATTGGTGTGTATAACTACAAAATATGGCCCAGGTTACTTATTTAGACAGCATGCTACGTGAGTACCTGGTGTTTCGAGGATATTCGAACACATTGAAAGCACTGGATGTAGAGCAGCGCAATGAAAAGGATCAACATTTTCGTGCAGAGCGTTTAATAGACCATCTCAACAGCGCCGTGCAAGCGTCCGATCTCACAGGTTTACGAAGTCTATGGCTGCACCTAGACAACAATCTTTTCAGCAAACTTGATCACGCCTATGCCGTTGGTAAGTCATCGTCCTGCTTCCTTTCGACCTAACTTCGATTCTCTTAATGGTTTCACTTGTCTTGCAGCCGTCAAGAAGCTGGAAAACAGTCTGTTCAAATACTATCTGGTGACGGCGTATAGCAATAATAAAGCGGACAAGATATCCGAGTTCTTCAATAAATTGGCCAGTGAGCTGCAACAGCAGAGCGAGTGGAAGGATTGGTTCTGTAAGACACAAACAATCACTTGCCGTATGTTCGTTTTCATTGTAATATTTTGCAGTCTTCTCATTTTGCAAAAACGCTGAGGAATCACCAACATTTGCACTATACTTTTCTAAACAATGGCAGGACACCTTACTATTATCGTTGCGCAACTTTTTGACCACTGTCTACCAGTGCCTGCCACAGCCAACATTTGTGCGCGCCGAACAGGAGGCTGCGCATATGCAACGGCTACAGGATGATAATGCTCGTCTGCGTACTCGCCTTCTGCAGCTACAGCAGGAGCAACAACAGCAGCTGGCCAGCGCATCTAGCTCCCAGAATCTGAGCAACAGTGAGAGCAGTACTCGACGTCGCAGCACCTGTCGACAGCAACAAACCCTCAGCGATATCTTGCCCTTTGATATCAGTCCACCAGGACACATACTCGATGACTTTTGTATTATTGCCTCCGAAGCGAACAGCGTGGCACAGGCAAGTGATGCACAGGCACGAGGACTTAAACTACTTATACGCAACATTGGATCCGGCAGCTCCCCGGTGCTGTCTCGCAAGGATAATGGCAGCGACAAGTCATCGTCGTCCAAGCGACGATCCGGCAGCGTAGGTCGTAGTTGGATTTAACTTAATTAAGACAGAAAATTAAATGTTTATTTGCTTTTTATATTTTATTTATTTGCGCTTCCTCTTAATCCAATAGACGTACAAAATAAAAATAAATAGCAAATGCATTGTAAGGTATTATTTAATTGCAATAAATAACGTAAAATTACAAATAAATATTGACGATTCGTGTATAAAATATCTCGGTCTATACAAGCAGCACAATTTAAAAAATACAATTTATTGTATAATGCGTATAATTGTATATAGCGTTCATATAATGTATCTAGAGCTGTATATATATGTGTAAATTTTGCATAAAGTAGCATCGGTTTTTGACTCGGAACATAGATCCGTTCCATCTCCTATATAATTAAGTGTAAATGCGTTTTCAGCGTCCTTTTTGTGGGGATGTGAGGGTGAGTTGAAGCCAAATGCAATTGCTTATCTCGATTATCGGTATGTTTGCTTATGGAATATGTATATATGTTTTTATGTATTTATGTATGCATATGTATATGGTTACGGCCATTTCCTTTTGGGACAACAGGGACGGGTTTGACCCGCAATTGTCGTCTGCTCCCATCTTACAGCGCCGTCTCGAATGCCGGCAGTGATGTGGGCCCGCTCGCATATTTATTGCCCTCCGTTGTGCTGGCCGCTCCAGCTGTGGCAATGCCACTTCTGCCAAAGCTGTGCTTTAGCTCACCACGCATAAAATTGTTTTCCTCGGTTTGCAGGAAGAAGTTGCGTTTCAGATCAAAACTTGATACGGCAACGGAGCTGGGACTGGTGCTGGTCACGTTTTGTGTTGCCGTTTCACTTGCCTCGGAGCTAGCACGCGAGCCACCGCTAGTATTGGAGTGATCCTCCTCACTGTTGGCCTCTGGTATCGTGGTGGACATGATGTCCGTGCGTGGCACAACTGATGCAACAGCGGTGCTGGGACCGCGCATCTTTGGCGCAAAAGTCTTAGATGGCGAGCCAAATTGGCCCTGACGCAACATTCTGCGATTGGCAAAAGTCTTTGGCGAGCCGCTCAAATCGAGCAGCTTTAGACTGGAGTTCAGCGTTGGCTTGGACGCACCAGGCGTCGCATTGCTTAGCGTTTGGCTTGTTGCAGTCGTTTTGGCTGCCGGCATCGATGACTTCTTGAGCAGCTCTACGGCCGAAACTTTGCGCTGCACAGGGCTCGTCTTGGCAGACTTGGCCAGCAGCAGCTTCTTAAAGTCCAGCAATGTCGTCTTGCTCTGTCCAATGCGATCCGCGCATGTATTCAGTCGCTCCGGCGAGTTATCATTCCAATTGCGTGCCGGCTGCTTCATGGGCGGCACATTCTCCGACACGTTCGCCTCGACACGCGTAGGCGTGGAGGTCAGAAAATTGCCGCTACTATTCCTTGGCACAATGGGTGATATGTTGCTTTTGCCATCGGTTGTGCTGCCATTGCCATTGGTACTGGCGACGCCAGTGTTGGCGGCGGCGGCAGCACGCGCTAAACGATCCGCACGTCGAATGGGCGTGGCATACAGATCATCCCGACAGGTAACATTGCCGCTGGCCAACGGTTTCGGCTGGCTGCGTCGGCTCTGCAGTGTCCAATAAATGGGTGCATTGCGTTGAAAGGGCGTGGCATCAGCGGGCATCTGTGCTGTGTTCAACTGTGCTGGCTGCACTTGCTCATAGATATTAGAGAAACGTTGATACCCTGCAGAAAAAGATAGAAAATACACAATCGATCAGTTTATGCTGCATATACAATTGGCATTAATTTTTTTGACTATTTTAATTTATATTATTTACCAAAAATGGGAAAAACTCTATTAAATATGCATTCAAGCTAGCTGAGTACCGTACATACCTGTCGAGATCGAGATTTACCTGCCTGGCACTCCGATTAATTGTATGCTTGTGTATTATATACAGGGTGCTTTGGATGCGTTGGATGCCCAAATATGAATATAGTGCTGGGTGCTAGATGTTTGGATGTAGTTGGTGTTGGGATAGGTGCAATGATTATGGAATACAGCCCATAAGCCCATGTTATGCAGTGATTGGATATATATAGTTTATATTCATATTTTTTTTTTGCTGATGTACAATGCCAATGATTTGATGCGAGTTTATTTTTTGGTTTGTTTTCTATTTTTTTTTTAAATTTATTTCTTTTTTTTTAAATTACATTTACTTACGATCGCTGGCGTTTTTATGGAATGTGATTGAACTTAAATATTCTACACAGGCAAAAACTTAAAGTGAATTCGATTTTCTTTTTTTTTATCGATTTCAAATTAAGGCGCTAATTTTTCAAACTACTTTGTTATTGACGTTAGTTCAGGAGAGGTGCAAAAAACTACTACTACAATACGAACACACATACATATACAATATAAATAATGCAATAGAAGTTTTTTGCACACAAGTAAAAAATATCATTAAGAAAATTCAAATAGTTTATAAAAAATTAGCGTCATAATTTGTTAAATACTAAATTACTTAAATTGTTATTGTGATTTTTAATGTTTTCTATCATCAATTCGATGAAAACATAAACAAAACATAAAACGGTGCAAAAAACTTTACAGAATTTACAATACACATGTGTTGTTGTTGTTGTTGTCGTTATTGTTATGTTAACAAAATAAAAACTTAAATATTACAATTAGTTACAGTTAAAACTTGACAAAAAAAAGAAACACATAGGTACATACACATAACACTTAATTAATTGTATTTGTTATTAAAAACACAGTTAGTTAAAAAATAATCTATTAAACAAATAAAAATTATACAAAAGAGATTTGCACTTCAACAAATTGTTGGTATAAAAAAAAACACAAACAAATTTATAAAGTTTGGCAGCATTGACTGACTGCCTGCAGGAATATTAATAACAAATATTAGTTAATTATTTCAAGTTGGGCTAGCATTTCAAGTGTACAGCAAAAAAAAACCAGGGTTATCCCTACAGATAAGTTCAATAATCTCCTTATACCTGATTTAATGTAGCAAACAAATATCATTTCATATCATTAAGTTAACAGTCGCATTTCTATTATTAACAGCTGTTAATATTCACATAAACAGTGCAATAGATGTTACCAGACGCAGATTATTTTATGATATTCAAATTAAATGAATAATGACTGGACTAGTGTTACTGCGTTTAACAGAAAAAGGGATTTAAAAAAATTTTAATGTAGCGAAACCTTGATGCCTTATAAGCTGACTGCTAAATGCAGTTGTGAATCGCAAATTACTATTTAAAATGTTGAAATAAACAGAGCCTATGAGTATACTTTGCATACCCATTTTATTATGGTAAAAGTGGAACAAAATATAATTCCATATAATTCTATATGCATTTGAAATTGTATAAAAATTCCAGCTGGACCATACCAACTGGCAACAATCATAATAACGTTATAGAAAATGGTTTGATTTTTTTATTTTTTGTTAAAGTGGGAGCGTAGCAATGCGCGCCGAGAGAGCTAGTATAATATATTTATTTCCAGGAATTTTCATGAATTGAAGCAAAATTCAAAACATATTTTCGTATGTTCTTAAATCAAGCAGGCTCAGCAAAGGCCTAGGTTGGGCATTGAACCTAAGAGCAGAGCAGGAAGGGTCGGTCTTTTACTATAAGAAACCCGCTGGAGGCAAACACTAGCCCATTGAACACGCACGGGACACAGACGAAGGAGTTGCCTGTCTGTCCAATGAGCCTCTAAAGACTAACATAAGAAAAGGATGTGAA
The DNA here is from genome assembly GCA_035043045.1 of Hirtodrosophila alboralis. Classification (NCBI taxonomy): domain Eukaryota; kingdom Metazoa; phylum Arthropoda; class Insecta; order Diptera; family Drosophilidae; genus Hirtodrosophila; species Hirtodrosophila alboralis. The sequence continues at coordinate 430,285 of JAWNNH010000191.1, read as the reverse complement.
GTCGAATAGGTTGCATGTATGCCTGGCTAAGATTGACAATTAACTGTGTAGTGTGTTTGCTCAAGACGTCCACTTGACAACGTGCCACAAGAGGCAAGGCAACGAAAGGGTTAAAACTGCAGTTGGGAACTGTTATTTTTAATATTTTTTTTGTATATCTAAAAGGTCAAGTTAAAGACAAGTTAATGAGCTGAGACATTAGTTGCAAGCACTTTTACCAGATTTCTGTCACCTCAAACTTTTGCAAAATGCGCTGGCGTCGTCCGCCGTTATCCTCATTGGGTAGAATTATTTTAAAAGGACGCAGCAAGACGCTCTCCACAAAGGACTTGTGGTATTTGTGTGGTGTGGCTGGCACCTGCATGGGCAGAGTGCCATCATCATCATCATCATCATCCTCTGAATCGTTGGCAGAGTCATTGTCTGGCTGCTTGCCACCACCAATATCTAGCAGCTCTGGGTCTGGCTCTGTCTTCGATTCACCATTGAGCAGACCGGGTGAGTCATCAAAGTTCTCTAGCGATTTGTTCTTTAAATAGGAGGAGTCAATGCAAGTTGTCGATAGTGAAAACTCATCGACAAGACGCTCAAAGGATTTGGCTATCTTGCGCTCACCAGCTGCAGCTGGGGATGTGGATTGCAGGTTGCTTAAATTATTGAAATTGCGCAGCTTGAGTGAACTTGTTGCATGCTGCATGGGGGGCAATGTACTCGTTAGACAATTTTCTTTATTCATTTCCAGCTTCAACTCATCGTTGGCCAGCCTATAGCTGTTGTTGCGCTTGAGAGCGCCAGCGCGAGTTTTTCCATTACATGAAGAGCTGACAGTTGCATTCGAAATGGAAAACTGCGTTGCAACAATTGGGTCAATCGATAAACTGGCGGCAGGTGGGGGCAATGCGTTGCATATAGTAGCGGAGGCAGAGGTAGAGGCAGCAGCAGCTGTTGTTGTTGTTGCCACAGCTTCATTTACTTTCATTCGAGGCGGCAGGGGTGGTGGTGTTGGGGATGTTGGGGTTGCTACATTGGGGCTGAATTGGGGGTTAGTTGTCATGGCAGCTGAGGCTGTAGCTGTGGCAACAACAACCCTCACTTTCGACTCACAATCTTTGGGGGGATTTGACTGTACACTTGAAATGCTGCCCATTGATGCGAATTTTGACTTGCACAGCAACAAATTTGTATTAATGTTGTTGTTGTTGTTAATAGTTGTTGTTGCTGTTGCTGTTGTTGCTGTGGTAGTAATGTGTAGTAGCGTGTTATTTACAATAGCATTGGATTTGGGGTTGCTGGGTTTGTTGTTGCATATTGGGTTTGTTGGGTGCGACAAAGCATTAATATTATTTAAATCGCAAGCGAATTTGCAACTAGCATTAAATTGTTGTTGTTGCTGTTGCTCATGTTGTTGCTGTTGCTGCTGTTGTTGTTGTAGTTGTTGTTGTGTTGTCTTACCTTCTTCAGCAGAATTAGCCGATGCTGTTGTTGCCGTTGTTGACGATGATGATGATGAATTTGTTGCCGTTGAGCCGGTCGATGAATTTGATTTGGCTGATGGCGATGGCATCATGTTAGTTGTGGCAATTGTCTCATAGAATGGATTCGTATTGTTGGCCAACAATTGCTTCTGCTCCTGATAACTGCCCGGCTGACAGGTAGCCATGGCTTGGCTGCTGTTGTTGGGCGTCTTGCTGAGCGGCGATTTGGATACTATTGGACGCACATTGGCCACTTTGCGATTGGCCGCAATACCGCCGTTTAATAACAATAATTTGGCGCTCTTTGTTTGAGTTGTTAGTGCCGCTGTAGCTGCTGCTGATGTTGCACTTTCGCCTGTCGCGTCTCGTGTTGCACTGAGCAGGGCACTTTCGGTTTCCTTTACATACGGCCCAGGTGCGAAAGTGGTGTGCGCTCCCTTGCGTCGTTTTAGGCTATCCGAATCGTATATGATGCGACCCTCGGCATTTGTACGCACACGACGCTGAGCGCCGCTTGGTGAAATGAGCGATTTTTCCTCACGCAATTCGCTGATCTCTGCATACATGGGCACACTGTTGCCGCTCTCCACCCTCCTGGCAGCAACAGCAGCAGTAGTAGTAGTAGCAGCTGGCAGCTGTGGCAACTCTGCGCATGCCTCGACACTCTCAACGGGCCGACGCCGCAAATGCTGTGGCAGCTCATTGAGCGACACATACTCTGAGGGGTTGCTCGTTGCCTGTTCGGGCACCGCCGCCACCCTTCGAACTATGTCATTGGAATAATAAATGGCGAGATTACTGCCAGCCGCTACTTGCGCCTTATTGTTGTTGCTAATGTCAGCAATGGTAACATATTCCCCAGCCAGGTCATAAAGCTTATCATCGTTCACAGCACTCGCCGTGGCGGGCTTTATACTAGGCGAAAAGCTTTTGCCTGGTGAACGCTTTATAGCGGGCAACACAACCCTTAGTTTATCCAGCATACCAAGCTTTTTCGTTGGCGTTTGTTTAAGCTCATTGAGGTTGTAGTCCTTGCTGCTGTTGTTGGTGGGCGTCAATTGTTCCGCCTGCTCCGGCGGCACATCGGATTCAACGTCAACTTCCAGCTGCAGACTGGTCAATGTACGATCCGCATCTGCCTGCGATTGCAGCTCATCATCATCGCTCGTTGTGGGCGTTATGATGCACATGGATGGTATACGTTTCACATTAATTGCCGTCTTCTGTTTAATGCGCTCAATGCGCTCTACGCCCTCCAAATCCGAACTTTCGGAATATTCCAAATCGACGGGCAAAGGCAGCGCTGTGCGTTGTTGCAATAGTTGCTCATCCTCCCCCTGATGTTGCTGCTGCTGTTGCAGCTGTGTGGCATCTTCCGACTTGGTTGACAGCTTTACATTCCGCTTGATGGTGCCAGTGCGTTCCAAGGTGCTTCCAATGGTGCTACTGCTGTAGCTACGCTCCAAGGTGCTACTACTGGCGCTATTGCTATGACTCTGGCTGTGCTTGCCCAGCGAACTACTCCGCTCGGGCACATCCGGTCCGGTGAAGGCGGCAGCATTCATCAATGTGGTGCATACTGTGCCCGCCGAGCTGGTCGTGGTGGAAGTGGAGCCGCGTCCGTATAGCTCATACTCATTCTCCGCATTGAGCACCGTCTGATTGGACTGACTGCCAAAGGAATAGCTGCTGGTATGCAAACTCTGCTGCAGCGGCGTCATTGGCGGCTCCTCCTCCTTCAAAGTGCGAAGTCCGCTGTCCATGTGAAACGATGTATAATAACCCTCCGTATCGCAGCTATAAGCCGAACTGGTCTCATCATCCAAATGATTGGGATAGGCGCCTGCATCAGTTTGCAGTTCCGGCGTGGCGGTGCCCTCACTGGTCACACTGCTGGAGGCCGAGGTGTTTAGGAAACGCCGTCGGCTTAGCATCGATGAGGGCGGTCCACTGCTGCTGCACGGCTGGAAACTGGACACATTGAGCGAGGTGTTCGAGGCGCTCGATTTGGGTTGCATGGTTATCTCGCTGCCAATGGAGGCGCGTCCCGATTCGGAACTGGCACTCCAGTTGCCACTAGACGAATGCGGCTGTTCCTCCTTGCCGGCTGCATCCATACGATGCAAACCATTGCGTCGCTGTCTGTTCAACGTTGCCGTTTCGCGCATCTTGACATGTGCCGCCGCCAGGGAGGAAAGTTGCAACTTGCCACGCAACTGACCGCTGCTGGAGACGCTCATGCTCTTCTCCGAGGAGGAATACGAGGGTTTTCGTTCGTGCGAAAACCTAGATTCACTCTTCTGCGCAATCAGATCATGCACCACGCACTCATCATCAATATCTCGCAAAGCTTCGCGCTTCGACTTGTGGCCATTGGTCAGGACGTTGCCTGGAGCGGGCATTAGGCCAAGGCTGCTCGATTCTGGCTTCTCTGTGGAACTGTTCTGGGAACTGCAGCCACTGGTATCCAACTGATCTCTCGTCTCGCCCACGCCATTCAGTTCGCCGTTGCGTTGCATGAACTTGAAGCGATTCCTGCCCCATTGCTTCAGGGAATTCAATCGGGTCAGTGTGCTCTTGCCCTTGTCGTAGGGCAAGGCAACAGATTCCTTTTTTAAGATGTCGCTCGATTTGCTGCGTCCAAATTTCTTGGATTTTTTTGTGGCATCCACAGTTGCCGCTGGCGTTGGCGATGTGGCATTTGATGCATTCTTGGATGAATCCGCCGCATTGCTGTTGTTTATTATTTTTTTTGGTTTTTGTGGATTTTTGGAAATATGTTTTGTTGTTGTTGTTGTGGTTGTTGTTGTTGTTGAAAAACATAAAAAAGAAAATATATATATATGTTTTGGTATTTGGTTAGCAAATTTGTAAGGTTTTTTTGTGATGAAAATGTGTTGTGCGATTTCTGTTAGAGAATTGTTTTTAGAGAGAAAAAGAATTTAAACAGAGACAGGAAGAAAGATTGTGGGAAAGAGAGAGAGAGAGAGAGAAAGGGCGGGTGGGTATAAAGAATTTGCCAATCTATAAAAATTATTGTGAGTCGGGCGCACACAAAAGATTTTTGTTTATATTGATTTTATATTTGTTTCGATTTTGGTTTCTGCTTAATTTCAGATTGATTATCAAAATGCTACACACACACACACACATACATAAAGAGAGAGAAAATGTAGATTAATTAATGGCACAGTTCAAAGTTTAATTTTCCAAGCAAACATTTTTATTTTTTTTCTGCTTTTGATTTGATTATTAAAGGCGATTACAACATCTATATTTTTTTGAGTGCATCCAACAAAAGATTTTGTTTTTTTTTTTATGGGGCATGCACTTACGGACAGGGGTTGCAGAGGGGCACACACACACACAGCCATGTGCAACATTTATTCTGCTGTCGATAAGCAAAGCTTTTCATTCATTTCTAGACCCAACAAAATAAAAATCTTTCTAGGGAATTTAAAAGCAGGTCAGTTTAATGCTCTAAAGGCATTTTCCTATATGCATTGCAAAAAAAAAAAAAAGTATTCTATTTCAATTATAACGAGGTGAGTTCTATAAAAAATTAAGCTGATTTAAGCTAAAAATTATTATAAGTAATATAATACGTGTATTATGAAAATTAGATTGTTAAATAACCAAACGAAGTCAATTTCTTTTTGTATATTTTATTTTAAGGTTCGAATTTCTAATATTTGATTATATTGAAGTTTTTACGAGGTTGGTTCTAGTAAAAGATCTAAAACTAATTACAACTGATATTTTTATTTTTTTTCCGTTTTTAGCTATATTTTGTCGATAAAAAGATTTGTAAAAGAATTCTGAAAATCTGTCTTATTCCAACATTTTTTTAAAATTACGAAATTGTAACTCAATATAGTTAAAATTTCTTTTAAGAAATAACATTTTTTTTATCGAATAATGCATGAAAAATTATGCAATTTAGAATAAATATTCTTAGATTAGATTTTTATTATTTATTATTTTTTTTAAATCGAATAATGCATGAAAATTATGAAAAATAGAATTAAAATTCTTAGAATTTATTTGTAGTTGTTTTAGAAAACAATTTCCTTGGAATATAATAAATTTTTCCTTTATTGCAATGCAAAAATTTATAATATAGTACTTGGGTCTTAACAAAGTTTTGTTTTTGAAATACTTTAGCTGAATACAACTGAAAACTAAGGATATAAAAAACTATGTTCAATGTTTTCCTATATACTCAACAATTTAAATAAAATTCCTTGAAGTTAAAAATGAAGTTATCTTATAATTTACTAATTTGTAGAAGATACTTTCGATATTTTCGATAAAATTCTCTTAAGGATAATTATACCTTAAAAATCAATTATCTCTGTTGTATTATTTTTTCCACCGTTGGTGATTTGGTAAACTTTTCAAACTGCCCACCGCATTATACAAATCGCTTACAGTTTGACGAGCAATTGGGATTCAGTTCGATTTGGCCTGCTTTGCATTTTTAGTGCTGATCGCAACAAATATTGAACAACATTGGCATATATAACATGAACACACATATATGTGTGTGTGGCTGTGTGTGCCATTTGTGTGTGTGTTTGTGTGCAGTTTCATGTTGCATATAAGTATAAAACGCAGTCAAATGGAATGACGACGACGACGGCAACGTCGCAATCGTCGTCGTTTGGGGTTTTGTGGGCAGACGACGCGCCAACAAAAACAAATAAGATTTATGAAACTTTTAAGCAAAAGGCGTCAGCAAAAAAAAAAAAAACATCTTATTGTTGTTGTTCTAGTTGTTGTTGTTTTTTGGTTGTTTGGCAAATCCTACAAAAGAGTGTGCAGATTTCCTTTGCCTGATTTATGCTGATGATGATACGCGCAGTGTGGGCTGCACAAAATGTTGCTGGGCAACATGTTGCTAAGGCAAATGGCACAATGTGTGTTGTGTGTGGGTGGTTTGTGACTTGACTGAGTGCACATGAGGTGAATGTCTTAGATATGAATGATTTTTCGTATGATTTATAAAGGCAATGTTTTGACTGTTGTGTTGAGTGTGTGTATGTGTGTGTGTGTTTATTGTTGTTGTTTTTTTTTTTTTTGATTTCAGTAATTTGTTAGGCTGTTTTTTTTTTCAATTAATTATTTCATAGGCATTTCGCAATTGCGCATAATTTTCAATTAGCTTGGCTGAAAAAAAATTAATTATATTGCTTGCATTCTCATATCATATCAATCTATACAAAAAAAATAATAAACTATATATGCAAACATAAACAACAGTTAAATAGATTATTTACAATAATTGTATTCTTTTTTACAACATTCAGTTTTGAAAAAAATTTTGAATTTCATTTAGTTTTTGATATTTTCATGCTTTTGTGTGCAGCTGCTAAAACTTGGCAAAAAATTTTAAAAAAAATTAAAAAGTTAATTACAAAATACATAATACAAAAATCACAACAAGGCACGAGAATTTGTACAATTTTTGATAATTATCTAAACGAAAAAAAAGTACAAAATTTGAAAAATTTATAATATGAACAACAAATACTAAAACAGCTTAACAAATTTTTTTTTGCAGCTATTTTTGAATTTCACAATAATTTCGTATAGGAAAATGCAATATTGATACGGTTTATACGTTTATATAAGGGAAATGATCATATGTATTGTAGTATATAGTATATAGACAGTATATATGAGAGGTCTCAGTATGTATTTTGTACAGTTTGAAAATTGGCAACGAAAAGTGTTAAAAGAAAAGTTTTTATAATATTTTTATTAGCTCTATACATACCCATTGGCCGCATCCTGTATCTCCTTTTGATCAATGCCCGCTATTGTATTCCGACGTTTGCCACGCACCTTGCGGGATCTGGAACGTCTACTGACCGTTTGCACATTGTCATCCAAATTATTGGACTCCGTCTGGTTATCCTCGGGGCTGCCACTGCTGGGAGTTGCGGTGCCAGCACCGCCGGCATAACATCCTGTCGTCGATTTGCGTGCGGCACACATGCGCTGGAAATGTTTGCCGGATGTGTTCACCGAAATCACTTCGGCGGGGTATCTGGGGAAAATAATTTGGAATAATTATTATGGATTATTATTTAATAATTAATTAAATATTATTGGATATTTTTGAAAGCTTTAGGCTTAATAAATCTATTAAGAATATGCCAAATTGTGATCACTTTGTAGACTCTCTACAAAAAGGGGGTTTCGGATAAATTAACGAATATCGAAATTTATTTGACTTTGTAGAGATATTCTAGAGTTTCGTATGGTTTGGTTAGTCTATCTGTAGTTTCATAAATTTAAGAGTTATGAATTAAAAAAAAAAACAAAGCTGAAAGAAATTATCTAGATTCAATTCAATTCAATTTTTAATTCACTTAAATGTTGAAATTTTGATTTACAAGTGGGGTAATAATATATATTCTAGCGAGTTAGACTTTTCTACTTGATAATACAACTAAAGATTTTTTAAATTATAATTAATACTACAATGTAACTTTTCAGAGCGGGGAACAATTTTACAAACAAAAAAAAAACCCATAAAGCAAATTATCTAGATGAATTAATTCAGGATGCATCATTATAAAAATTACCTTTGACTCTTATATAAATAAAAATTGAAAATTAAAATTTATTTTTCATACTTTAAGTAATCCTAATATTGGCCCTTGAGGACATGTAATGTATCATATGAAAGATATTTAAACACATCCTATGTTTCTAAATTTTTTGAAATACAGTAGCAGCTGGTTCCAAAAATATTTACATTCAACTTTTACTTTTAATTTTTATAAAAAAAATTGAAAAAATAATTTGTATATTAAAATATAAGTTATTTTTTAATGTCTTTTAAAATTAATCAATAAATTATTTTTATTTCATCATTTTTTCTTTTTTTTTGAATACCTAGATCATTTTTTTTGATAAATAAGTGAAAGATTTGGGAGGGGATTGTAACTAGTTAGTGTTCGATTAAGTAAACTGCTTAATTATATCCTTATTCCAATATTTATTCAGCGGATTGTTTGCTAAAAGATTTCGAATGCTTTCTTCGATTCAGCCTAAATTTATTTGATTTACTAAAGTTAACTTTTTGGCCACAAAGGTCAGCTTTAAAGTGCATTTTGTGGTATTTTCAACGCTTTAATGCAGGCCAAACATTTGCGCTTTAAATCAACGGAGCGTAAACAATGTTTTTCTGTCTGTCCGTCCGTCTGTCCGTCCGTTTGTTTGCTTGCTTGCTGTAACATTTTGGGGCTGGCGCATTAAACAAATGAGCCATGGCTGCCAAAGGGGCATACGGGGTTGCAAGCAGGGGCAGGGGCAGGGACAGGAACGGGGGACCGTGACTCCGGGCTTGGGCGTGGGCGACACTTGCATAATTCTGTGGCCACATTGTAAATTTTTACGTAATACGCAATTGAATTAATTTATTTAGCTTTTTTTACGCTGCGGTTTCTGATTGCGTCGCAATACCCCGAAACATTAAACTTAAAAGGCCAAAACATTGAATCAAATGAAAACTAGATAGAGAAATCTGTTGTGGAATGCCGAAGATTAAATACCCTAGCAAAGTCATTATTATCCAAATAACTGAGTAAAAGAAACAAAGCCTTCGCTACTAAAATATCCAAACACTAATTTTATTCAGATATTTTTTTCTAAATCGACAAAAAAAATTAAACTAGTTCTTTTATTATCAAGCAGATAATAAAGTCCTTTTTTTTGCATCCTAAAATATACCTATAAAGTATACGCTTATATATTATTTATTTGATAGAAATATATATATAACAAAAACTTTTAAGTTTACAAAAAACGCGACAAAGTCTGAATACCCCGAATTCAGTTTGCAAAAATAAACAAACAATATAATGTTGTTTTTGTTTGCCGCTTGGCAAACTAAATAAAATAAAATAATAAAAAAATGTTGTGCATATTTACATGAAATGCCAATAAAAAGGAAGTTTTAAATAAAATTAGCATATGAAAATTTGTTTGGTTGGGTGATTACACAGTGAATATGAAACTGCAAAACTAATTATATTATATTAACTATTATTACTATAAAACTTCTGATCACGCAGCCACATTTAAACTGCATTTGAATCGTATTTACGAATTTAAATTTTACAAATTTCAAGCATATCTGGAAGAATTTTGCTATACCAAACATTCAAAAAATTTGCAAATAATATTGGTATTTCTTTTTCTCTTTTGACAAAATGAAAAGTTGAAAATCTAAGAAGACAATTTATTAGGTAAACGAAAAATTCCCAAAGTAATTTCCTGGATTTCCAACTTTAATAATTTCACTAAAGCTATATAGATTTTTTTTGTCGGATTGCCACTTTTCGTTCATTAAATAATCTGGCATTTAAATAATATTCAAAATAGTAGGAACATACAATTTTAGTTATAGTCTTTAGGAAAAAAAGCTAAGAAGTATCTACTCCTAAAATAAAAAAATTTTAATTTAAAAAAAAAAATTTGTAAGAAAAAAATAATTTTTAGGAAAAAAATTTTAGTAAAAAATGAATTTTCAAAAAAATTTTCAGAAAAAAATAAATTTTCAGAAAAAAAATAAATTTTCAGAAAAAAATGAATTTTTTCAAAAAAAAAAAATAATTTTCAGAAAAAGAATGAATTTTCAGAAAAAAACATTTTTTTTTTAGAGAAAAAAGTATAAATTATATGGTCATTGTAAAAATTTGTTCAATTTTAACAACGCTACCTCGGGAATTTAAATCTAGGAACACTATTTACTATAATAACATTCTATCTCCATTGAAAATACGTTTCTTGGTCTTTCAAGTCCCATAAGATTCTCAAAAATTAGCAGAGTTGTGGAAGAAAATCATATTAGGGACTGGCGGAAACTGAATAAAATATTTAATCACCATTTTAACTTTAGTAAGAAAAGAGATTTTAATTTAAAAATTTTAATCAGTTGTACTTACTTTAAGGCAATTATTTTGGTTTGTTCTTCGGGTGAAGGCAGTCGATGATTCAAAGGCACATCTTTATTGATATCGTTTGGCAGTAGAAGCTGCTGCTGCTGTTGCTGATGATGATGAAGATGATGTTGCTGATGCTGATGGGCACTATCCGCCGTTTGGCTAATATTGAGGGCATAGAGCGCATCGGCCGCATCGGCGGATAGGACGGACGGAGAGAGTGCGGGCGTTAGGACGCCATTATCACCAATTACCATAGATGTGCAGATCGATGTATCCACATGGTGCATGCAATCGGGCGTGACGGTGACATCACCCAACGCTTCGCTGGATGTCCATTTACGCAAATCCTCAATGGCAGCGGGCTGCAAAAAAATTAAAATAAAAAGAAAGGGTTTTTTTAGACAAAGTTGAGAAACATTTATTTAATTAGCAGTTGGCCAAATGCTAAACATGCAAAATATATATGTTTATTTTTTTATGCCTGCTCGGTGGCCTAATTGACATTCCAGGCAACTCCTGTCACGCATATCCTGTATAAAGGAGCCTCATGTATGCTAAAAAATATGAGTTTTTGTGTTTGCGCAAACATTTGTCATTGGCTGACCAGCAAAAAATAAAAAAAAATAAAAATTGGAACAAGTCACGCGATTTAAACTTAATAGGAAGAGAGAGAAAACACGCGTTTGCTGAATTTGATTTCGATTTTTGTTTTGCTTTTTCAAATTCAATCAGTCTAATTAAAAGCAATCAAATTCAACAAATTCCCCTTAAATATAGAAATAGAAAAATAAGAAATTCAAGTGTATCAATCGCAATAAGCAAAAAGCGCAATCGTTTTCATTGATTTTGTTATTTTTTCTATTTTTTTTTTTTTTTTGGGCAACCATTAAAATCAATTGTAACAATTGAAAGTCAACTTTATTTTTTTGGGGAAATGGTCTAGGGTCTGCTCGAAGCAATGATATGAAGTAACCCTCATACTACACCCACACACACACCAGAAATCTACATAATAATCCACTTCAGCTACATTTTTCCACTAGCCAAAACATTTGTGCTTTGAACTTTCACATGGAATCGGATTCTGTGCACATTGGTACAAAGTTTATTTATTTCTAGTCATTTTCTTATTTTCTTAATTGACAAAGTCTGTTACAAATAAATCCACAACTCTTGTTATCTGAAATGGAATTACTAATTCATTAAGCTTTGATTTCTTGTTCAGTTTAACATTACAGTTTAGGCTTTTATTATACAACCAATATTCTAGTTGTAATATATACATTCAATTGCCTCTTTTTCCAGTATATACTAATTCCTAGTCTGTATATTTACATATCTTAAATTTGATTAATTGGTTAAAGATTACCAAATAAATTGTTAAAGAAAATTTTCTAACTGGGTCGATGCTCACAAATTAAAACCAGTTTGTTTTGAAGGTAATTTTAATTTCTGAAATATTTCAATTTTATGACCTTTTTTTAATATAAACAAAAATAAAACATTTTTTTTAGTTAATTCTTTTAATAAAAACAAGAAGACGAAAGTTAAAAATTCCATGTAATACATATAAAAAGTTATTTTTGTAATAAAAAAATATATGTATGCATTTAAAGAAAAATATATGCAACAAATATATTACAAAACTCCAATTCTAATTTCCGAAAATTCTAAATAACTGAACGTGAAGTGTTTATAAGTACATTTTAATGATATTTCCAATAGCATAATTATTCAACATTAAAAATGTTCTTTTGTATGAAAAGCTAGATTTTTTGAGGATAAAAAAAAAAAATTATAATAAAATTTTGATAAAATCTGGTCAGATTGTATAAATCATAATAAAACTTCAAACTGGTCAATTTGGTTGCAAAATAATTAAAAATTTGAATAAATATTTGCAACAAAAATAAAATTAGCTAATAAAATTTGTACAGCTTACAGTTTAAATTAAATATTTTATTTAGTTAATACTTTAAGCAAGTGATCGTGAGCATCTGAATATTGCTGTAAGTTCAACTTGTATTCGTTTAATTACCATTTTAATTACTTTCAGACCATGAGACTACTTAAAGTCAGAAATCTTAATGTATATTTTATGTTTAGTCGTAACATATATATATTTAGTGACAGTGTGTATGTGTATTTTTGTGTCTAAATCCTGTCTATAGCTGCCAATAATTTGTTGGTTTTGTTGTTTACGGTTCGGCAGCTCTTTGTTTGGCTCAATTGAATGCCGAAAGCAAAGCCAAGTTTGAATGATAAAATATTTGCACATAAATGTCTTGCCATATATAATAAAATGTTATTCAATGTGCTCAACTGGCACAGACGACAACAAACAGTAAACAACAAGAAGAAACCAGAATCATTTTGTGGCCATAAGCAATAAGCCGCAATGCGCTAATGCGACGACTAAAGTTGAAGTTGAAATTGAAGTTGATGCCACAAGGATGCGACCAACTGTAACGACTGTGGCAACTAACGTCAAACGCAATGCGAAAAGGATTAAAAGTCATTCAATTACGTAGCAGACGGAGACACATAAATATATATACTACAGTTTGCACGGATATTGGCAAGATTGGATTTCAGCTAACTATTGACAACTGGTTAACTTGACTTGGTAGCCAAAAAAAACAAGTTTGGCAAGCTTCTGCTGCCGTTGCTGCTGTGGAACAGGAAAGTTGCCATCGTCATCTATGGGCCACTGAATGTTTGTCTTTGGCAGCTTATCTAATGGCATGGATAAACAAGGAAAGACAACGATGACGATGATGTTACTGCTGCCTCCAGTGGTAAATGGGGACAACTCAGACAACTCAAAAGCGCGTTAGCTCAAATTAAGTAACTGCAATTTTCCTGATATCACAAACGAGAGAGTGTGAGCTGGGTTGAGGTGGAGAAGCTAAGATTTAAGTGCCATTTGCCTGGCGGGGCCCTTTTCTATGTTTGATTTTAGCTGGCAATTTTCATCAACACAGCGTGGGACGATACAAGAGCAATTAAAATAACGAAAGAATATTGTCAGTTGATAATTAACGACTGTAGTATACTCTGTTTGGTTTAAGAGCAGGGTCGTTTTAAGTGTATGGCGTGGCCCCACTTAAAAAATTAACCTTAAGACGACCCTATGCTTGATTATTTCTTCCTTTGAGTTGTTTTCAAAAAAAAAGATATCTATGTTGAATTTAATATATATATATCTAGCCCTAAAGTCTATTCTATATTTTTCAGTTTGATTTGATTTTTTTCAATTTATTGTTTGCATTGTTTTAATGAATTTGCAACTGTTTTAAGTTGTTAAAATTATTTATCTATTTCTAAAGGAGCCGGTTAAGCTTCTTCTGATTTGTGAATATTCCGAATAAAAACTTTAAACTGTGAATAATCCCGGAGAGCCTTCTGACTTATGTTTTACTGCTTTCTGTTGCAAAAACCAAGACAGGCTATGTTTCTATCTAAGTAAACTTAGAGACCTGCGTGAAGTTGAAGTTTTCGCTTGGCATCATTGTGTTATTCTCCTCTTCCTTAATTTGTAAAAAATGCAAATAAAATGTTGTACATTGATAAATTAAAATTTACAATTCAAACTACAATTAATTGACACGGCTAGGTTTTTTTTTATACTTCGAATTTCCATCGCTTTTATTTGTGTATAAGCGATATTGAAACATACAAATTTAAACCTTTTGGAAAGTTTATTTAATTACCTTTATTTTATTATCAAAACATGTACACTTTTTATTTAAAAAAACTAAAAAAACATCAATTTAAAATAAGCAAGCTAATTAATACACGAAATATTCTTGACCAATATTAATTGACCGTTTTTGAGTTAATCGAAAAAAAGCTAGATTTTCGACTTGAAAAAAGAAAGCTTTGGTTTTTTTTTATTTTTAAATAATTTTTGGAGTTTACTTCAAACTTTTAAGACAGTAAGAAAAAGCTGCAGAAATAGGTTTTTCTGGGAATCTTAACAATTGTCTAAACAACCCAATTAAATCATTAACCGAAGCTACTCCATTTCAGCTTTTGAAAATATAAAGTATAACAACTCAACTCAACTGAACACGAAATGATTTTGGACTCTGTGGTGAGTCGAGTCGTTAGCCAGAGGAAGGCCTGGTGTGTGGTCTTTTGGCTTGGTTGCAGCTCTTGGACCAACTTGTTTGACAACGGCAATGTCTCGTGTCTATGTGGAGCACACATTGTTGGGGAAGATGCTTTGGCCATTGGCTTTTTGTTGAGCAGACACACAGCTGGCAAATACCAGGAAGCAATGGCCACAACGTCAACCGCAAAGACCACACACATGGTGCTGTGGTCTGCTTGGATCGGGTTTGAGAGTTCCGTGTGTATCTACACATAGTATTATTTATGTATGAAGCAAAAATAGTCACTAACTTGGCTAAAACACTGGCTAACACATATATTTCTGACACTTACCAAACGTATTTCAATCTCAGCATCGATGCGCGTGCGCAACTTGCGATTGGCATTGCCAAAGTCCGAATCGGAGCATAACAGTTGATGATCCTCTGACAAAGCGCCATCCATTGTTGAGCCATCCAGAAGGTCATCATTTGATTGAATATCGCCGTTAAAGGATATGGAACGTGGCGGTGTAGCTGCCCCAATTGGCAACAGCACCACCTCCTTGCCAGCGTCCTTATAGAGCTGACGTACACTCTGCGGTCTCGAATCGCCCGTAAAAAGCTCCTGCTGGAATGACTTGTCCGAATCAAAATGTTGCTTACGTTGTGCAAAGGTGAGCAGGTCGCTTTCAGCTGGAAAAAATTTAAAAGAAAAATTGTTAGAAATATAATTAAAAGAAAATTAAACTTAAAACTATAAACCACAAAAAAAAAAATGGGCTACAGGATTCCAAAGACTTTCACAGTTATTAAGTATTCGGTACAGACTTAGAATCAACTTGGCCTGCCGATTATAAATAGAATAAACACCAAAAAAACTTCTTTAATTTTTGCTACAAAATACCTCACAAAACAATAATAATATAAGCTTATTTCGAGTTATAAATATTGGAGTTATGTGAACTTTGACAGCCGATTAAATATTTAATTTAAAAAATATGACTTTTGGGCTAGTTCAATATGAATACTATTAAAATATATATTAAACAAATGCCAGTTAAATAATATTGTATAGAAACACACTAATAATATATAAAATTTAATTAAAATCTTGATTTAATAAAAAGTCAGCAACAAACTAGAAAAAATTGATCAAAGTCAAAACTCTACCCCAAGTTTGTGCTTAAACCACTTGAGAATTCCAAAGCTTATGTTTTTAACACACAATTAGTTGGAAGCTATTGATAAAGTCTGTATTAATTTTACAGCTGCAGCTAGAGTAACTAACTATAACTATATTCTTAAGAAATTTAATGATATATGAGCTGTCCAAGTATTTCATTTAATTTCAAAATTCTGTAATATGATAGCAACTGCATTAGAATAACAAATTCAAATCATATGGAATGATTTATTTCAAGTGTTGCATGAATGATCTATTCTAAATCCATGGCTGTTTGTTATTTATAACATAAGTGAACTATTTGTACACTGCCAAGCATGAGTCATAAAAAACTCAAACTCTAAACAACCAGATGAGTGTGTATTGCATTATAAATGCTTCATAATCAAAGTATTTTCTTTTTTATGCAATCTAATTGAAACAGTGTGCTTCAAACAGCTGCGTATTTGAATCTTTCAACTGATTTTATATTCTAAAATTTTTAATGTAAATGATCCTCCCTCACTTTTTGTGGCACAGAGCCGATTGCAAAATGATTGCAACATTTGCTGTTCGATTTTACAGTCAATTTCAATGTTTACATAATGACGCAGCAGACAATGCTGCCTCATGCTGCATGTAAACAAAACAATACAAAAAAAAATAAAATAAAAATAAAACAAAAAGGCAGCCGCCCCGCTTATAAATCAACACGCAAATTAATAGAGTGGAAAAATCGGCAAGAAGACCAAGGACATTGCATAAATCAGAAACAAAAATAATGCTCATAAAGGGGCAATAATGAAAATACAGCAAAAAAAAAAGAAATATGTATAAATGATATGAGCCATGAAAAATATAATTAACTTTAATCACCCAAGCAGGCCACAACATCCAACTCCAACTCCAACTCCTACTCCAGGCCCAGGACGGCACTTGCATATTTAATTCATATGACAGTGCTCCGGAGAAGATGCGTAATGAGAAATGGAACTTGCTCTGAGAAGGGGTTGAGAAGTAAGTTGGGGGTTTTATAGTAGTACTATATATATATGTGTACTATGTTACTATATGCTATGACGACCGTTTGTCTTTCTGGCTGTCTGCACATTTTGCATTTAATAGGCGGCCATGTGGACTATAATGAAAACAACAAAGCCCGAGGAGCACCAAGTACCAGGAACAGAAACAGCAGCAACTGCCACTCGTAGATTAACAAGGCAAAAGCAAAGACACTCGACCAGGCAGATGCTGGACCGCTGCCAGGCACTAGTTACTGCACTGAGAGAAAAGAATGAACAGAGCACTATATAATAATTTGATACAAAATATCAGTAATATTTATGTCCTCTGTAATTATCACCTAAACATTACTCGTAACAATATATAATCATATTTTGATTTAAATTAATTTATTAAAATAGTGCTAATCCTCAAAAAAACCAAAAATATATTAAAAAAATTTTTTAAAAAAATCAAAATCAATTTAATATCAAATATCAAAACTTTCATATCAGTTGGACACTTAAACACAGCAATATATTAATTAATATTTTATTAAAATTTATTAAAATAATATAATATTTACATATATTAAAATCGACTTGATTAACCCGACAAACAGCAAATAAATAAAGAAATGAGTTTGTTAGGCTGTTGGCTGCCTGAGTCTTAATTATATTCCACCTGATAGCCAATAAAATTTTCAAATATCAATATTTTAACCTAACCTAACCTAACCTAACCTATTATTTAAAGCCAAATCAAGAAAATTTAGAAAAACTTTGATCAAATAGCATACAATTGATATTTAATAATAAGAATTATAATATATTTTGTTAAAAATTAAAATTGTTGATAATAAAAAGTTAAAATTGCAAAAATTTGATAGTCAAGTCATTTTAATGATTGATATCGATATAAAAATAAATGAATAAAAAAAAATACTGTTCAAAATTTATGTTTGATATAAAATAGTTGATCGTTATAAATATCGGAGATAAAAATAAAACTGATTTTCAAATGATGTCATATTTTTTCCACTGTATATTTTACAGTAGCCGAGAAGAGCTGTGTCCCCAAGTTGGGCAGCCCAGTCGACGACACAACAAGGAGTAGCAGCGCCTTGGAGGCTAGCGCTAAATTCAGGCAATTTTATGGCAGCCGGGCAACATTTTGACGTTGAATGTGCCACTGGAAGATGCATGAGTCTGGGGCGCAACGGGGTCAGGGCAGCTGAAACAGATACAGATACTTTGCTTCATTTTAAGTTGCAATTTCAAGAACGCAGTCATTGGCACGCAATGTCTATTTTTTTAGCTTTTTTTTTTGGCCATGTTGCACTTGACAGTGAGCACATGCCGAACGTAGCCAGGCAACAATTTGCATGCCCCGCGTCACATTTTGGAGCCAAAATGCAAAATTCAATTAAGCATGCTCAGGTGCATTTTTGCTTTACATCGCCGGAAGCTGCCAACAGCTACGGAAATGACAAATTAACTGTGCAAAATTATATTTTCCTTCATTATAATATACATATACAATTTGTGCATTTTTTTTTCGGAAGGCGTCATCAAGTCTGGACATTGTTGGAATGTCTGTCTGGTTGTCAATTATGGACGTCCGATTGGGCGCTGCCGCATTTGCTGGCCATTTAGGTTCAGGGCCAACAAATTGCAATTGTTATTACCCATACCGCATTGCAAGATTAAAGACAGAACAAAGGCATAATGCAGATGATATCTCAAGACAAAAAATAAAAAATCACTTCAATTCTTTGCCGACAAAAGACAAAAGATTTTTATATTGCGTTTTCAATTTATACAGTTGCAATTGCAAATTTGCAATGTAAACAATGAAATGTAATAAAAAATCAGTGCACAACAATTTTAAATAAACAATAAATTAACAATTACGCAAGAAATGAAACTTTGGACTTAAAAAAATATTAGTTTCAAAAGGTCTCAAGTTAAATGTGACACAATCATTTAATTAAACTCTTTAAAATGTTTTTAAATATGCAATCATCTAAGGCGAAACTGAAAAGGGTATATTAAGTTTGTATTGAACTATGGAATTTAAAAAAATATGTTCACAAATCGAACTTAAAGGTGAACCAAGGTTATAAAGTTTATAATATATAATAACTTTTACTAAAAGAATTGGATTGCAGCTATGATTTTAATATCATTTGTACTATAAAATATATTTAATTAATTTTTATTCATTACATTCAGATTAAATTAAAAGTTTTTCTTACTCTCTATTATCCACGGTAGAATACAAAATATTTATTTGAAGTTGAAGATTTGAGTTAACTAAAAGAATTTTTAGTTTGAAACTGAGGTTCTGACTTTCTAAAAAACGCAGAAAAAGTTTCATGGGTCTTCTTTTATTTAAGAAAATGGTAAATTATTTGTGTCTTAAATAAATATAATAAATGTTATATTAAATTGTAAAATTGCTACCGCTCAGTGAGTTCTACGTCGTTTTAAAATTTAAACACAATAGACATGAGTTCAACATATTATATTTCAACTTGGCGCCCGCCAGTTGACAATTGACAATTGTCATGTCAATCTATGAAATTTATATCAGACAACAAATCAAAATTCAGACATGATGAGAACGTAGTAGCTCGTCGCGTGTCTGACACAACCAATAAACGCAGAGCAAATATATATATATATATATGTGTATCTACAGGGTAAAATATATAGTAGATACTACTTATATAAGTGTGAAAACATGTGTACACATATATATCAAAAATGCATTTGCTGTGGCACATTGACACCAAAGCCGCAAATAAACGAGATTTGCCCAAGATGCCAGGCGAATCAAATTGCAAAAGCCAAAAGCAGAACCTCAAAAGCTGCTGCTGACATTTTATTAGAATCTATCTGTATCTGAATGTGGCTCTATCCATAAATTGACACCGCGTGGAGGAGTAGGAGGAGGATGAAGTGGGCTTTTCGGTTTTTGGGGTCTAGCAAGTACGTGCTGGGCCAACATGTCGCCATAGACTGCAGTTATGGCCATGTAGCTGTAGCTGTATCTGGCAGATACAATCTGTCATAGACTAGCGCGTTCTCTAGCATAATTTGCACAAAAATCAAGTTCCACACAAGGCACGTACCAGTTCCAAGGAGTTTTCGCACTAAACTTACGATAATGTCTAAGCAGAGTACATGATTTATAAGCAGCAGCATAATGTAGAACTAGTTGCAGTTGCACTCCTAATTGCAACTGGTAGTTCAATGCACCCCACAGCATGCCCCAAATGGAAAACTCTGTGGCCAACTAAAAAAGAAATAAATAAAACCCTAATTGCATTGAGTACCAGGAGGCAAGAGGCACAACAGCTTGATATGCGGCTCTTAATTAGAGTTGATTTGAATTTAACAGAATTTGTTCAATTGAACTGCAAAGTAAAGTGAATGAATGAATTATGATTTTATTCGTTTTGTTTTATTTATGTTGCATTGAGGAATTCTTATATTATATACGTATATAAAAATAATGATAGAAAATAATGGAAAAATTATAAATATAATAATTAACACGAACCTTTTTATATGGAACGTATCGAATGAACTAAAGAAACGACGAAGCTGAATCATTCAACGAACCACAAAAAGGAATGAACCAATAAAACGAACGAATTTAATTTGTTTGAGCTTATTAAACGAACCTAAAAAAAGAACGAACTAGAGAATCTAACAAACTTCCCAAAAATAATTAGTGCGAATTAAGTTCGTTTTTTTAATGTTACATTTTTTTTTGAAAAATAATGAAATTAATGATGAACAAGAAACTGTTCTTCTATGGAACACAACGAATGAATGATGAAGCTGAATCAATAAACAAACTTTTGCTTATGCACTACAGAAAAGAACGAACCAAAAAAAAGATAGAATCTAGTTTGTTTAAGATGTTGGAACTTTATAAACTTTATAAATAAAAAGGAACGAACTGATGAATCGAACAAACTGCACAAAACGAAAGAATGAACCAATGATCGTTCTGTTAGTTCATCAAAAATTGAACTACAAAAATGTATTTCTCCCATCTGAACTGTGCAATGTGCAACACAGCTGCAATCAGTTGACTGGCCATTTTAATTTAATTATTTAAAGCGAAAACAATTGCAGGCCAACAAGCGCGACAGTCACAGTCACAGTCAGAGTCACATCTGCCCTTGGCCCGGCCCTTGGCAACTTGCCAGATGAGCAGACAACGAGACGCCATCGCCGTGACTGTGGCCATCATCAGCTTCATCGACTGCATCATCAGTGTTGCTCCAGGGGTCTCTCTCCAGGCTGGACTGGCCGCTGTGCGTAAGTGTCATAATAGCATTTAAAGCAATTACGGGTCACATTTTGGTCGCACTCGAGTTACGATAAAGTAGAGTGGAGCGGGCAAACGGGAAATGAAAGTCCTGCGACATCCGATGCGATAAAAATAAATATAAATGAAAACCAAGTGATAAATTATTAATAAGAGAAACGGCAAAAAAAAAACAAAATTGAAATAATAATAAAAACACGTTACAGCACTGTGCGACTAAATGATACCCTTATATAATAAGGTTGTCAACTTTTTTTGCAATGCACAGGGTTACCTAAGCGGCTTAAAATATATTTAAGCGGATGATTATGTACCTTTTGTATATAATCACATAATAAATGTAGAATAAAAATAATATATTATTTATTTAATTGATAAAGGTATAGTTTTATCTGGTTATCATCTGTGATTATAAATATCATAATTTTTCGGTAAAGAAATGTAGTTTAAAATTTTAAATTAATTGGTTAAGTTTAAAATCCAAAAACCAAACTATATAATTTATTTATAGTCTAAAGATAGAGACGATATACAAAATTTGATTTTCTAAGAATATTCATGCTATTCTTCTCGTTGCTTATATAGATTTCAAAATATTTATATTTTGAGCATACTTGAAATTTGATTTTAACGCAATTTTGAAAAATATTGCAAATTTTTACAAAATGTTCCAAATTTGACAATTCCAAAGATATTTTATTAAAATTGTCGGCTTTAGCGTTCAGTTTGAATTTTCTTTATTGACACACTTTATAACAATCGATTACTAAGCTCCCAAGGCTTTTAAAAAAACTAACAAAATGTATTATTTATTATCCAATGCATGCAATTTTTATGTAAAGATTGAAGAGTACACATGTACAATATATCTACCTGTTTTTAAAAAAATATATGTATGTTTATAAAAAACCTTTTTATATTATTGCTGCTGTCAATTTATCAATGCTGCAGAGCAGGCTTATCAAAAACAGCAACAAAACGAACCACACACACACGTGTTATATTATAAATGATGAGCTCAGGCTCTGAACTGAACTGAACTAACCTATAAATGATGGTCTGAGTCTGAGAGTAGCCCGACAACCTGGCAAAGGCAAAAAAATAAAACTACGCTTATCACATTGTCTGCTTAGCTTTAGCAGCTGATGATTTATGAGGCAACAGCCTTTGGCTGAGCTTAAAGCCAAATTGTTAAAAACAAAAAAAAAAATTTGTAGCACAGAGCTTACATTTTAGACGTAAATAGCATGCGACACATACACCGAAACAGTTATGTGTGTTTCTGTGTGTGTGTGTGTAAGCACATTTTGTAGTGTAGTCACATGTGCTTTATGGTTAGCGGCAACAACAATCACCCAAAAAAAAAGAAGAAAAAAAAAACTTTTTATGCGGCAACTCTGGCTGCTATTTTAGCAAATTTTCGCATGCCAACAAAAGGCAGGCGACGGTTTTCGGGGGCATAAATTGTAAAACCACCAACAGCAGCAGCAGCAGCAGTAGTAGCAGCAGCGCAGCGGAGGCAGAGAAGCAGCAGCAGAGCAGCAGTAACAGCAGAGCCACGGCAGCAGAGCAACAGCAGCAGAGCAACAGCAGCAGAGCAACAACAGCAGCAGCATATACAAGAACAACAACAAAAGCTCGACAAATTTATGCTATGTAACAGCGACAGCAGCAGCAGAGCATAAAAAGGTAAGAGGAAGAGCGCAAGCTAAAGAGTGTGAGAGAGAGAGAGAGTGCAACCGGGTGACAGAATAGCGGTGCAAAAGCAATCAACAAGCAAATGTTGCTCGTAAAGACAGACAGAGAAATGTTGCTAGCAACAAAACAAGTAAGAATTGCTTTAGGCAAGTGTGCGTGCTAATAGGATACCCTGTGAGTAAAGCTAAAGTAATAATGGGATCGGCTTATATTAAAAAGGTACATTTTTATTTTCATTCTCACATTTGTTGAGCTTAATATACAAATAAATACATTATATACAAATGCATAATATCTTCTAATTTTTACACAAAATTCACAGTCAAAAAATAAATGTTTTAATCAAATATAATAAGAATTATTTTTGTGATTTTTATTTTGAAACTCTTGAATGATAATTGTAAGATTTAAAATGGGGGATATGTTAACAATATAAAAGAGATTTTAAACTTCTTTAGACTGAGGTGAAATTCCGGTAAATGTTTGCCCAAAATGAAAAACGGAACAGCTCTGATAGTTCTACAAATTGGACTGTTAAAACAGTTAAAAAAATATACCTTACAGGGTGGAACTAGGTATTTCTCTCCTACTGTTACATAAGCTTGCTTCATTTTATTATACCCGCAATTATCAATTTTTTATTGAATACAGGGTACAGATAAAAAATTGTTGACAACGGTAACAGGCAGCTAGAGTAGAGCCACAGTAACAAAGTGACAAAATTGGTTTTCGGCCCGTCACTTAGCCCGTTTCAAATCTCATTAAAAGCGTTGCTAAAACCAAGCTGAGTCCCAGTTTCAGTCCCAATTCGAGTTTCAATCTCAATCTCACCTCCGGGGGCACACTGATCAACGAAGCATGGGGCAGGCAACAACGTGCATTTTGCCAAAATCCGGCGATTGACTTCTACAGCTGCGCTATTAAAACTGATTTATGCGATTCTCTCTTGCCTGCATCGTATGTACTGTCGTATCATATATGCCCCGTGGCACCACACCCACGCACAATACGGATTGTCCCAAAAATGGGCAAGTCACGTGATTTGCTGTCCATAAACCCCATAAAATTTCGATGCGGCTGCGGTTTGGGCTTGCCAATCAATGGGCTGGCGGAGAGTGTAAGGGCGCTAGCAAGGGGTTAATCGGATGCCTCAGGGCTATAGCTAATCATGTGACTTATGCGACTGACTTTTATAACTACTTATTATGATGGAAGATAACGCACGGCAGCCCATCATTTACAGCACTCGGTAAGAAGATAAAAATACGTGATTAGAATAAAGAAAGAATAAAAAAATATTTAAAAAAAACGTGCATATATAGAATTTATATAAAATATGTACGAGTTTTGTAGAAATAAGTTAAATACATGAATATTATGCTTTTTAACCAGGGATTACAAATAAAAATCAAAGCTGAACAAAATTATCTAGATTAATGGGAAAATATTAAATATATTGATTCAGTTAATTTTTGTTTGTAATTTTTATTATTAATCCTTAATATTGGTTCTTTAAGAACATGTTGTAACATTATATGAAAGGTATTAATCAGACATCGTGAAATTTTTTTAACAGAATCTAATTCCGAAGCAATTTACAATTAAATTTTATTTTTGGTTTTTATATTAAAAAATTTAAAAATTAATTTTATTTGTATTTAAAAAAATATATATTTTTTGATAAAAATCAACAATTAATTTTTATTTCATAATTTTCTCTCTTTTTTATTATACATGTTACAGTTACTTTTATTCACAATTATAAAATTAATTCAGTAGCTCAAATAGGGAACTTCCCCTTTAATTGAATAACACTAGTTTACAGCCAAAAAGGAGCTGGGCTCTCATATACTTTTTTTGATGTATTTTTGGGCGCTGATTTCAAAAATGCAAACCATTTATTTTTTCAAAGAATGGTTTTCGAGAAAACCGCGAATAGCTAGTTTTTTGGCAGTCTTTCGACTTATTTGTTCATATTTACATCAGAGCTTATTTGATCTTAAATAATGTTACACAATTCAACAGATAATTGTATCTCCTTTCTAACGGTATGCCATTTATACGGATCAAGTAAGAATTAAAGACATTTCAAGCCCTCAAAGTTGAAAAATGTGAACTTTTATTGCATTTTTGAAAAATTGCTGAATTTCAATTGGTCTTTTAAAAATTTAAAAAATTCGTTTAAATACTTTTTAAGATTTATTATGTTAGATAATTCTTTTGTGAATATTTTAAGTATACATTTGTTCAAATCGGTCAGTAAATGTGGTAGTTATTCAGCAATTAGTAAAAACACCCAAGAAAAAATTCACCTTGTTCATCACTTTTCCAGTCATATTTGAAGATGAGAAGTTCCAACTGACTAGAAATTTTAGCTATTGCAACGATTTTAATGGATTGTTTGCTTTATTTAGAGAGAATAATGATTCTGAAGATTGGTGTATCTTTATCGAATATTTTCTCTTTAATTTTTCCGTAGACAATATGCAAAATTTTTTCTTTTAATATACCAACGCATCACTGTTTTCTCTCTTAAATTGTAAAATTTTGTCAAATATGACTGGAAAAGTGATGAACAAGGTAATGAAATATTTTACAATTTTAACTAGTCTTACTTTAGAGGCGTGTTTCAAAAAACTATCTTTATTTCTACAAACGATCTTAACTACTTATTAAGCAATTGGCAATGCACGACCTCCCACACTATTAATTAAGGTCTTGATAATTTTATTTTCTGTTCGTTTAATTCTTTCTTTTTTTTATTTTTGTGAATCATTATTTAAATTAATTGACCTCTGTCGCTTGTCGTGACAGCAATTAGCTTTATACTTTTGCTCCAATTAATAAACATTAAGTAAGGCTTTAAGACTTCCGTTGAGGTCGAATAGTGTGTGTATAATATAGTGAGATATCATGACTTTACGATCAAAAGCGTTGTAAGCTAATTAAAACAATCCAACAGTTAAATTTGCTGCTAAACATTTAAGTATCTAGCAATAATAAAAAAAGAACACAGTTTCAGTATGTCCCTCTATCCCTATACATCTGTCTGACTGTCTGTCTGTCTGTCTGTCTGTCTGTTTGTACGCACCCACGCGTTTATGTTCAATTTCAATCATGAGTCTGTTCCGTCTATCAATCGATTTTACAGCCCCGGGACGAACATAAAAATTCAGCGACTGAAAATTGAATGAAAAATGCATTTCACACCGAAATGCATCTGACAGACTTTTTGAAAATTGTTGTTCTTGTAGTTGCGGCCAATAAATTTAAGTGACATGCGTTTTTCAGCGAGTACCCGCGGGATAAGTTCACTTAACATTCCAGCAGCTACGGGCTGTGAGAGAGACCTATAGCTATATAGTAGTATATATATATATACGATCAGCGCAACTGATATCATTAAGACCAACATCCTCTTCCATTCTTCTTCAAATCTCCTGCACCCTCTGCGGAAGTGCTTCGTGTGCTACAGGGGTTAAAAATAAATACAACAGCAGCTAACAATTTTATTGGGTTTTTGTTTTTTTTCTATCTGTGTCTAAATTTAAACAAAATGCCCAAAAATTTTCATCGTTCGGCAATCTTTCACGTTCCCTTGACTTGGTTTTTGGCTACCCTGGCTGGGCAACCACTTTAGTGTGCTTCCCCTGGCTCCCTCTCTGCTAAGGCAGCATTGCAATGCTGTGTGACATTCTCAGGGTTTTTCCGATTTGGGGACTTCTGCTCTCTTTCTTCTAATTTCAAATTTTTTAATACCCTTGGTGGAGAGTATCACAGTTTTGTCACGATCTATGTAACTCATAAAAAAAGGAATTTTCGCACATAATTCTAGAATTTAGTTCAGCACAACAAACTGCTTTTATATACATAGTTTTTATGAGATATGGAATTGGTATGGATATTCGGCAGATTCCTAAAAGTTTTTTGGAATTCGGATCGTTTTTGCATCGGAAAATCTTGCCTAAACCGGACAGTAAATCGGTTCCAAAATATTACTCGAATTTCGAAATTTTTCTAAGTAGTAAAAATGTTTATTTTCATCCAAATTAGAAAAAAAATATTATTCTTTTTATAACGCTAATAAAGTTGAAGGAAATTTAATCAAAATAGAAAAATGTTTTCGCATCGGAAAATCTTGTCTAATACAAAATCTATATCGGTTGTAAAATATTACTTAAATTTTGGAATTTCTACCGAGTTTTAAAAATGTTTATTTTGATCTAAATTAAAAAAAAAAAAATTTATTTTTCACGTTTAAAAACTTTAAGAAAATTTGATTAAAATGAAAAAACCAAATTTTATATCTTAAATACAACAAAAGCAGAATACGTCGATGTCAATGATTTTGAAACATTTTACTACTATCTAAATAATCCAAAAAATACTTTGTATTCATTGATTTTAAAATATCCTAGAATAAATATTAATAAATTCATCTGTAAGCGTATACAACTTTCGGTATTCCTTAGATAGTTCTATTCTTGTTTACAGCTCATTTACTTTGCACCTTTTTAGAGCCTGTGAGTGTGCGTGTGTGTTTGCGTTATTTTAAGCATATGGATTTAAAAAAAAAATAAAAAAATTTTGCCTTTTTATAAAAAATGATGCAGCTGACACTTGAAGATTATGGCAAATGTTTGATTTGAACTTGAAAAGGCAGCGTATTCACATGCGTTGTGGTAATATGGTGACTTAAGGCGGGAGATGGAGGCAGGAAGAGAGGAAGTGAAAGCAGCCTATGTGTGTGTGTGCGTGTGTGTGTGTATAATGGGCGCGATATCCGGCTTAGGCCTAGATTCTCAACATGAGCTCCACAAACAGTTTATAAAGTCGCTCAACGTCAGAGATCTACAAATCTACATACCAAACTGCTAGTGTGTGTGTGTGTGACTGTGTGTGTGTGGGTGTGTGCCTGGTTGTTGTCTGCTTCAATTGACTATAAGTGTCTGCTATAGAAAAAAAAGCAACAGCAGCAGTTGGCCCTAGGCCTCCTCAGCAATTGAGTTAGCATTGAGTAGTTCAATTGAAGTACACTCGACAAAAAATGCTGAGACCCAAAACGAGTTTAGCATTTCGTGGAAGACTTGTTCCAAAGTGGCCAGAGACTCAAGACTACATACTCTCTATCCCGCTGTGCCCAGGCCATATGCTGTACCAATCTTCAAATGTATCTATGTATCTACGTATCTTTTATCTTGCAGCTTGTATAGTCACATTACAAGCGAGCACAGAAAGCTGAGCGTTCCACGTCTTAGGAATTACATTAGCGTCTTGCCACAGCCTTGAACTATGTATGTGTGTAGAGCTTGGGAACATGACTAAAGCTTATTTTCCTATATATATAAACTTACATAAGTAGGTAGAAAAACAAAAAAATATATAAAGATGTCTCAGAGCTGGGAACTGAAGATAAAACAACATTACACAAAAAGTTATATATATAAAAGAATTGAGTGAATGATCAAAACAATGAAAATAGTATGTTAAATCACGCTTGAATTTTTATGTGATTTGTAATATTACAAATATAGATATTTTTCAAAAAATTTCAATGGTCAGTCACTTTTATGTAACTCGAATTTCAAATCAGTATTTATTATGCTGCACTATAAAGTAGCTTCAATTAATTACAATGTCATCAATCAAATGAATTAAATATGGGCTTGAGAGAGCGCAGCAAATTAAAATTATATGGAAAATATATAAAAAAAACACAATTAATTGTTAATATTGATATATTATAATGCTCTTTTAGGATTAAGGAACTTATGCGATATTTAAGTGTATTATTTTATATACTAATATTTTCTGAAAAGTCTAATTTTTTCACAAACAAATTCAACAACATTTCATGCAACTTACAGTCAAGAAATCTATTCAAAACAAAAAACCAAAAACTTGCTTTTAACCCCTCAACATTTTAACTCAAATATATTTTAGCTCTAACATTTTTTCACACCTTTATTTCCGCTTTTTATTTTAACTTTGTTTACTTTTGTTTAATAGCTCCAAAAATTTACCCAAAACTTTTGCATAGTTATCTCACAGTTAAAGTAATTTGCGACTTAAGTGCTTAACACTTTTACACTTTTATGTATTCATTATGGTTTTTATTAAGGTCGTAATAAGTACATGGAATCCAAAAGAAACTTGTATTTTAATTGGTTTAAGAAGTTTTCAAGTGCTTGACAGCTTGCCACAAACATACGCAGTGTTTGTTTTGTATATGAAAAATCTCAGTTTTCTAATTAGTAGTCTGAAGAATGTTTAGCATTAAAAGTTTTGCATAATTCTCGTCACAGCCAGACCCTAAGCTCCTATTCAATTACAAAGTCAGGAACTATTGAAAAATGAATTAGCATTTAGATATTTAGATTTATGCGAACTTCTTACTTCTGGCACTTATGATGATGTGTAAATGCGACTCCGGAGATGTCGCATAGGCGTGTCATATTACGGGGCCTGGGTTTTTACTTAGGCTGCTGGGTAACAACAACATTCCAGGTTCAAGCAGCCGCGTAATGCATTTTGCATTAACTTTTTTGCAGTAGCAGCAGCAAAAACAACACCAAGAACAACAACAGCTGCAACAGCCAGCCAACAATGCCAAGTGCCAAGTTGCAACAAGGGTGTGCGGCAAAGGACACTAAACACTAAATATGTAGCAGGGAGTAGGAAGGAGTTGCGGGTCACAGAGCAGGGACACTTTCCAACCATTGCCATGTGAGTGCCTGCCAGTCTGGTTACTCCAAATGCAACTCTAAAAGGGTATTAAATTCACTCAACACGCAGCACCCAAAGGTAGTTGCATTTTTTTTTATATTTTTGTTATTTTTTCTTCTTTTTTTATACATACACTTTGCTTATTTTGCGACAGTTTTTTCAAAGTTTTTTGGCACGTGTTAAAGTTAAATGAAACAAGTAAACAAAAGTGGAAAGACTTCTAAAAAAAATGTAGTTGGAAGCCGTAGTTTTTACTTGAATTAAATAAAATTACAGTGTATATAGAAGGAATTTTTTTTAATATATATATTAATTGGAAAATTAAACGACTTGGACATGATTAACAAAATACTTTTGTATATTAACTTTTTTTTCTTTTTAAATTTTGTATTTTTTGTTTGGTTTTATATCTATTTTTGCAATATTTTATGTTTATTAAATTATTTTTCATGGTAGATTTTATTGTAAGATTTTTTTTATTCAAATTTTAATTTTTTTTATTTTTTAAATAAAATATATTTTATTTATTTTTGATTTACATAATACTTATGTATATTATATATTCTTTTTATTTTATATATTTTTAGGTTTGTTTTAAATCTGTTTTTTCAATCTTTAATTTTTTTTATCAAATTTTATATTATATTTATATTTTTTATATTTTTATATATATTTTATATTTTATTTAACATTTTTTTTTTATTTAAATGTATTTTAATTAATATATATTTTTATTACCCTATTTATATTTTAGTTTACAATTTTATTTCGCTCTATTTCCATCTTTTTATAATGCTATATGTTCTATATTTGCTATTAAATTTATATCAATTTATATCTATATTAATTTGTTAATCTAATCTCCCAAAGCATGTTTAATTTTTATAGCTAAGACAAGCTGGTTTTCATAGCTAAGTTTTCAAGTCAAACAAAACTTATATGATATACAAAATATCCTTGACAACGCCATGCATTGCAAATGAAATTATGTTTAGACAGTTATATAGAAAAGTTAGCATATCCCTTGACATCTGTACTCAAGGGGTATAAGAAGCCATTCTGCGCCAGCGCCTTAAAGTAGACAACAGGAAATGATGCAAACATTTGGCAACACTTGGCCCAAAACAGAAAAAACAACTGAAGAATGAAAAAAAATAAAAATAAAGAAAGAAGGGACGACAGACAGGGGTTGAGTAAGTTCGCAACGAGGAGGGAGAAAAAAAACAACGACAACAAAAGCCAGCCAAGAATTCCCCTAAAAACAAAAGACACACAAAATATTCCCAGGCAGGTACAAACGGGAACAGGAACCGGGCAAGGAAGCGTTTCTTAAGGGTAAACAAGTACAGAGCGTGCTTCTGCTTATATATATATATATATAAATGTGTGTGTGTGAGTGTGTGTTAAAAACATGTCCTTGCCCTTCACAGTTGTGCGATTCTCTCCATTTCCAACTGAGCAGCAACTATGCATTCCTGTGAATGAAACTCGGGGCACATATCCACACTTTTTTTTTTATCATTCATTTCTCATATAGCTCTGCTGCTGCTGCTGATGTATATTTCTCTTAGGATTTATATGGTTTCCTGTATTGAGACGGCAGCCAACCAAAAGACATCACTGCAAAGAAGCCCTGCAGGCTATTGAATTACCACACCAAGGAGGCAAGGCGGCAAGCGGCAGGCAGCCAAGGCGGCAGGCAATACAAGTTGCAAGTACACAATTATTGAATGCATTTGCTGCACAAATATTTGCATGCAATGGCAAAAAGGATTTACAACTCATTAGATGAGATACTCAGCTACAATATAGATGCAAATTGCATTAGATACATAGATACAAAATGTGTTTACATTTCAAGTTTGTTTGCCAGTTAATTGTTTAAACAAATGTGGCACAAAAAAAATGCCTAAAATATCTTTTGGCGTTGCTTTATTTATGGACCCCAGTTGACTGATGGGGGGCTGGAAGGGAGCTCTATGGCTCCCCAGGGCCACATTGCAATTGTCAGCGGCAAATGTTTTTGTTATTTATGTTGATGTACAATTTTAGAAAGTTTCTTTTTTTTTTCTGCCTGCCTATTTTACCTAGTTTTTGTTGCCGCTTTGAACTTTTGAACTTGCGGTTTTTAGTTGCCCGGATATCGTATAGCCTGCAGCCTTATATCGGTTGACAATTGCAATTGCAGTCTAGAAACCACAAGCAGCTGCTGCTGCTGCCGGCGGTTAATTAAAGCCCAACGGCAATCAAATGTAACCAAAGACAATTTTGTGTGCACATAGAAAGTTGGCCAAGAAGCAAACAAACAAATAGAAATAAAAAAAGAAAATGTAGCGCATCCTTTTAAGCCCAACTGATTAAGTTAACAAAAAGTTAAAACAATGTTTAAACTACGAAAGTTTTTATACTCTTGTAGAGTTGTAAAATCAATTGCTCCCTTGGCAATCATAGAAAATAAATAAATAAATTCCATGTCAGCTATATGTCAAAAAATGCGATTTAAAATTGTTATTTGTTGATCAAAACATATCTTGTAAATCAAAAATGTTTTTTTCAGGCAACAACTGCATTTTTGTTTCTGATTTTGATTAAATTTTAACAAATTTATATAATTTAACAGCTACAGAATTATTCATGGAACAACTGAACTTTTTCTTTTACTAAAAAAATTTATTTAAAAAAAAAATCTACGTTTAATCGAGTATTTTTATTGCTATTATAAAATTGTGTTAAATCTGAGACATTTATAAAAAAAAAAAATTAAATAGAAAAAAAAGCAGAATTTTTTTGAGAAAAAAAAAACCTACTTTAATTAAATTTAAGCCTGCACTTTATTTAATATATAACTTTAAATATTGCAAACCTCTTTCAAATTCTTGCACATTTCAGGCCAAACTTTGTGCTAGACTTTTGTAAGGGTATAAAAAAAAACTGTTCTCATAACTGATGAACAGGCGGCGATTAGCGGCGAAGTCGATGAATGCCGGCTGCCGGTTTGCCGGCTTGCCACGAGTTGCATGCAGCAAGGTGCAAGTAGTAGCTGCCGCCAGTCTGCCTGTTTTTTGTCGCTGTGCACGACCAAAAGGCCCCCAAGTGAAAGGCCGGACTTGCTCACGGTTTTGGCCTCAGAAAATGCGAACAATGTTGTTGTGGGTTCAAATTGTGTCAACTTTCCCAAAAAACAAAAAAAAACAACAACAAAAAACCAAAAATAGCAGAAAAAATAAAATTGTTTAAACTGTGGCAGATATTTAAATGGAATAAAAAAACTTAACAAACTTCAGGGCACAAATTGTACGTCTTGAATCTATCTTTTAACTTTTATCTATTTTATCTTTCAACGTCTGTCGCTTATCGTTGGCCATTAAATGCAGACGACGTGTAGATAATCAAGAAGAGGACCACGTCTGTGTCTAAGAGATGCAAAAATGCTAAGTGCTAGGAAATGTGCAATTTAAGGTGTCTGTCAACACACAAGACAGACTGTCAGTTGGGGTAAGGTAAATCCCCCAAGGCATCTACTGAGCGCATTTAACACTAATCTCAAACAACTTAAATGCCACAAAAGTGTGTTGCATCCTTGAGTTTGCCAGACAACATCAAACACTCCTAACTCAAACATAAGTAATTATGTCTCATTATGCCCAGAGAGAGACATTGGACAACGTCTCGCGTTAATGTCTTTGACAAACAGTTCAATGGTAATGTAAACAACAGCAACAACGTCTAAATAATTGAAATTGTAAATAAATACATAAAATTGTAAACATTTGAACTGCGTCAGGCACAAATATTTGTGCCACAACTTGCGGCTTTAATCATGTTTTTCGAATTTTCAAACTGCGCTGCTGTCAACACTTGGCCAGACATTTCTGTGACATGCAGCAAACAAACAAATAAATAAAACTGATAAAAATCATTTTAAAAAAAAAATCTTTTTTTTTTTTTTGGGAAACTTGAGATGTTACAATAATGTCTTTTAAAATAATAGCTTGGCATAAATTATGAAACACCAAAAATGATAACATATTGATGACTGCATTAGGCGAACGTTTTAATGTTTCGGTCATAAAAAAAAAGAAATCCGAATGTGTAAAAAACCAGTTAGTTAAGTTGTCTGGATTGGCTTAATAACTGGGTATCATTATACAGTCGTTTAATTTTATCACCTGTTGCTGATAAGACCACACACACACACTTACACACACCCTTATCTAGCTTATCAAAGGTCACATGGGAATGTCAACAACAAATGTGTATAAATCTGTTTTAATAGTTATGCAGTTATAAAAGCGTATTATACTATAATACACACGCTAAATTGGAAGAATAAAAAAAAACCAAGCCCAAAAAAAAAAACAATTTTTATGTCTTTGTTGTGGATTTCCAAAGAATTCTTTTCAGTCAATAAACAAACTAATTTTGATTTATTACAGCGTTGATTAATGTAACCAAGTTCTGCACTCAGCGCTACCAGCATAGAGAGAAAAAAAGATACAAAATTCCATTCAAGCAAATTAATTTTACTTCTTTAACAATTATAAAAATTTAAATAAAAAAAACAAGTGTGCATGTTGTAATTGAGAGTGCTGAACTATGAGATATGCTGTAATAAATTAATTTGTAAGAAATTTTAGAGCATAAACTCAAATTGAGCTATTTGTTTATTGCGTTTTTCAGGATTACAGAATTTACTAGTCAACATTTGAAATAAAAGTGAGCTGAGTATCATTTATAGCTGCACACATATTAAATTTCATGAGTCTAGTCCTTATAGTTCCTGAGTTCAATGAGTATATACCAGGGAACGCAAATAAAAGTTATAAGTTCAAAAAAATCAAGCCTGTAAAAAATACCATAGATGACAGGGAAAATCTTAGATATATGAATTCAGGTTGCAGAATACTAGAAACAGGATAAGCTGTAATTTCTAATATTTATTAAAAAATTACACTTTAACTGGTATTTATCAACAAATTTAAATAAAATTGTGAAACAATAAGTTAATTGAAATTTTTATTGAAAAGTTTAAAATAAAGTGTTTTTTTTTTTCAATTTATATTTTAAATGAAAAACAACTTAAAAATAAATTTAATATAAAAATAAATTTAATATAAAAATAAATTTAATATAAAAAAAATTTAATATAAAAATTAATTTAATATAAAAATAAATGTAATAAATAAAATAAAAATAAACACAGCTTGATTCAGAAGACATTCAAAAATTATATATTGTTTATTTTTATTTAAGCTGTCTTCAGAAGATATTCAAAATTTATTTATTTTTTTATTAATTTTATTTTTATTTATTTTATTTTATTTTTATATATTTTATTCTTATTTACTATATATAAAGCATTTATATATTGTAATATAGTTTTCTTTACTCAAAAATAAACTGGCATCCTTTTGCCTGTTACAAACAATTTCCAAGCAACAGTATACTCTTCTCTCTCATTTTTAATAGATATATGATATAATTCATAAAAAGATTCTTCTATGAAACTTCCCCATTTCTATACTAACACAATTAATTATTTGTTGCAATGCATTTTCATTTGATATTATGACATTTTTATGTGCACTGAGAGGGCGTTTTAATAATAATTCTCGAATTGAAACATAAATTAAGCAACACATGTTCATAAAAACATTTGTAGGCACTTGTCATATCAGCAAAATGCTACAATATTTATGAGCACACTCAATGCTCTCAATGTCCAGGATGTGTCTGCTGGACACACAGCACAGCACTGATAAGGACCTTGGACCAGAGAACTGTATATCTGGAACCTGGGCACTTGAAATGCTTTTAATGTCTTTCTCGCATGGGCGTCTCTAATGCCAAATCAATTTTCGAGCGCATAAATCAGTTGAAATTGAGAAAAGAAAATCAATAAAAACGAAACGAAATGCCAGATGGAAAATAAAGGGGCAACGAGATAAAAGTTATAATAAATTAAAAAGAGGCAAAGAGATAAAAGTTATAGTAAATTAAAAAGCAAGCTAAGTAATAAAATAAATGTAACTTTTCCATTAAAAGCAGAGAGAAATACCCAAAACTAATGATAAATGTAAAACTAACAAATAATGAAAACTAAACTAATTTTTGGGAAAACTTCAACAGCTAGTGCTTAAAAAAAAAATGTAAAATTAGTTGGTAATTTGCTTCATTACCAAATCCATCAATTTATCTTGAGAAAAGTCCACGTTGAGTTTTATTTTTTCCCCCCAACTGCAATCATCAAAAGAAAAAACATTTTCCCACCACTAAACAACTCGACAAAACCGAAATTTTCTTTCTTCTGTTTTTTTTATTTGGTTCAGTCTTTGTCAAATTAGAAACAGTTATAAGCATTATAATAAGTCATGTCATGTTACGACTAGCAGATACTCTGTAAATGCATAAAAGCCTAATTATAATAAAATAAATTCCAAATTTCGGACATAATTTATGTGTTGGTTTATAAGGACTTTAATTTATATTTAAATTCTTTTTTAAATTTAAGAGATTGTTTTTATGGACTTTTACCTCATTAAAAAAATACTTTTACAAATTCTAAAAATTTTTAAAAATCAAATAAATATTAAGAAAATAAAATGGAATTTTTATACAACATTTTTTACCAAACATGCACTTTGGCCCACTGAGTATAAACATGATTTAACAAATTCCTACAAAATGTTTCCAAATGCAATAAGAATTAACAAAAACAGAAAGAGTTTTAGCCAACATGCCCTTTTGGCCTAATGGGTATTTGAAAGAACATTTTTGCCGCTACACAAAAAACACATGATGCATCAAAAAAAAGAAAGCCAGAAAGAGAATAGATTCAAACATTTGCCCCATTCGCATGTTGTGCAGACTGTAAATCAATGACACCGAAACTTCGGGGCCCACAAATTGCCAACAGGCCAAGACAGAGAGGGAGGAAGCTGAAGGGGGGACAGGGCAGAGGAAGCGGTTAAAGAGGCGGAGCAACAAAAATGAGACAACTGGCAACAAGCAGCAAAAGGCGACGCATCATAATAATTAAGAACAAATTCATTTACACTTTCAAATGTTGCCAGACATAGGATGCTGCAGCTAGGCGGGGGTGGTAGCTGCTAAGGAGGGGTGTGTGGGTTGGGCGACTTTATGTTTGAAGACTTTATGTTGGGGCCCTTTTCATTGGACTTGACATGTTTTGAACGCTTTGGAATTTATTTGTTGTGCATGCTGTGAATCGCATAAGAGCACTGACAAACAAGCAGGCGGAACGAGGGGGCGTGGGAGGGGGGAGGGGGGCATTACTGAGATTGCCGCTGAAGCGCAGCAACAGCTGTGCCCCTTTGGGATTATTTGTTTGTTTGTGTTCTTATTTTGATACCCTTGCAAAAAAAAAGGGGTATTATTAATTGAAAAAGAAAAATGCATTAAAAAAAAGTTTCCTTTTTTATAAAGAATATTGTCATAATCAGATTGATAAATTCATAATAAAAAATTAAATAAATAATCCGCTTCGTCAGATTGTCCAATTGTCTCAGTTTTAAAGCTATCTTAATAAGTCAGAAACGAATCAATTTTTTAAATTTTCTAAAATATTTGAGTGTAATTCACTTTTATATTTTTATAAAGAAAAAAATAGAAATTATTTTATTATATTTGCCAAAAATAAATCGCTCGAAAATAATTAATTTTCTTATAATAAATTTCATTTTTAAATTTAATTATGCTGCATAGAAGTTAAACAAATTAAATAAAAATTGTATTGGAAAAGGTTAGAAAACTAGGTAATCCATTTTTTATTTTTATCTGAGATAACTTAAGTAAATCTAGCAATATTAAGTTTTATTTGATTACAATCCGAAAAACTTCATTGTTTTCTATATTTTTAATAGTTGCAACTTTATTTAAAGGGCATTTAATCTTCGATTATCTATAAAAACAAAAATAAATATTTTCTTTTTGTAGCTGTCAAGTTTATTGAACTCCCGGCGTTCGGCAATTGCAAAACAATGCAAACTGTTCAGTAATTGCGACTGCAAAATGCTTCCCATATGTGTGTGTGCATATTATTTATGGAGTGGAACGTCTCTGTATTTTAAAACTGGGTCGCAGGTCATTAAAATGAATGCCATGAAACCTTTTGCTGATCTCTCGTCATTCCAATTGCCGCAAATTGTCGCGTTACGACTGCTTAAACAGTTTTTACTTTATATGTTTCTACTAAATATGACATTAATGCCCCATGTGTACATACGTGATGTGGCACGCCTACAACACGGCAACTGGTACTTTGCCACTAAATGTGGGCTAAACTGCTCGTTAACTTGGCATTGTGCGTATTTCGATGAAAGCGCTATGCAAACGCCGGGCTGTCAGGTTGCACTTCCGGTTGTGACAGTTTAAAGCGCCACAATACGCCGGAAGTGCGCACGCATAAATATAAAAAAGAGTGGAAAAAAAAGCGGAAAAAAATGAAAGCAAAATATAAACAGTTTTCAATATTTCAAACAAAAATTTCCAAACACACAACACTTGAAAAATCTGTAATACACCCCGAGAGCCGGTGGCACAATCTATTCATAAAATTCAGCCTGATTGCTTTGTGCATTTGATTTATACCCTATAACTGGATTGGCTATAAGGGTTGTTTAAGGCTGCAAGATGTTTCCGATTATATGCCCTTGATTTTAATCAATTTCTTATAATAAAAAAGGTTAAAAATGTATTTCAGCCTAGCGTAGGGCGTTTGCTGTTGACACATAATTTATGAGTTCGAATTTTAGTCAATAAATAGTTTTTTTTATATTTTTCAATGTCAATTAAAAAAAATAAAAAATTTTAAAAATATGATATCACATTATTTTACATCCACAAAGTTTCCTCAAGACTTTAGCCTATTCTTTCAGCTAGAAACTTCCAAAAATATAGATTAATCAATTTAAATTATTAATTGATTACAAAATAAGTACTCTAGTCGAAGATCATCGATTATTTTAACAAAAATCAAGCAATCTACTTAATTTAATAATTGATGAAAGCTTTTAATATTTAAAAACACAATTTCTGGTTTTGGATTTTATTTTTAAAAATTTTTTTTGTGGGATTTTCCTTCAATTAAATTGTGTCAGAAAGTTTATTTAAAAGTGATTGTATTTTAATATAATCTTTAACAATTAAATAAATGATTGTATTTTAATACAGTCTTTAACACTTAAATAAAATCAAGTTTTGTCTATGAAACATTGATTAATCAATTTTGATGGCCCAATTAATCAAAAAAAAATCTATAAATAAATTAATTAAAATCAATCTATTTAATTAAGTAATAATTAAAAGCTTTGAATTCTTAAAAATACAATTTCTGGTTTCGGGTTTTATCTGGTTAATTTTATTGGAGATGTTTCTTATAATTAAATTTTATAAGTAGGTTTAGTTAAAAGTATTTTAAGCCAGTCTTTAACAAGTTCAAAAAAAAAACGTTAATTTATCAATTTTTTTGTCCCGATCAAATAAAAAAAAATTAATAAATAAAATACGAATTTAAATGTAAAAATAATACTGAATTATTTTTACCCCCACTTTTAGCTAAAATTCTACACAGGGTATTCAGTTAGTCGCCTAAAAAATAGAATGCAGCTCTTAATTATGCGGTAGGCATTTATAATACACTTATTGTTAGAGAGTAAAGCGCAATCAGCAAACCATTTGATGACATTTTGAGTGCCTGTCAAATGGGTTTGCAACCCTCTAGGAAAC
The DNA here is from genome assembly GCA_035043045.1 of Hirtodrosophila alboralis. NCBI lineage: Eukaryota > Metazoa > Arthropoda > Insecta > Diptera > Drosophilidae > Hirtodrosophila > Hirtodrosophila alboralis. Next base: position 391,071 of record JAWNNH010000191.1, on the reverse strand, counting down.
CCCCTAAAAAAAAAGCAGGGACAGCTGTTGTAGGCCTAACAGACTGACCCAGTGCAAAAATCTATTGAAATGTGTCTGCAGACAGCTTCCGCATTCGCATTCGCATTCGCATTCGCATTCACATCCGCACTTCATGTCACTTCACGGCTCATTGATGTGCGGCTTTTTGGACAAAAGCAACGATCAAACGCAACAAAAGTTGACCCAATTGATGGGATTGTAATCGATTTGAGCGCATGCAACATCATTAACAATCATCATTACATTTGGGCTGTAAACAAACACAGTCAAAGGTTATTATAAGCAATCGTCGTATCTGACAGATACAAAAGTAGCTAACAGCTGCTGGCAGCCAGCAGAAGCAACATTCCAAGTCTTATAACATAATTTACGTCTCTTCCGCTTGGGCGCATTGTAATCAAGACTGCCAGGGCCCCGGATCTTAAGTAAACGTCAGCTATCCAGCTAAATATCTATCTCGATTCTCTAGACTCTCATCTGTTTGGCCAGACCAAGCCAATCCCATGCCACTTCCCATTTCGATTTGCCCTAATGTCAGAGCATTGTAATTGCATTTCGTGCAACTGCAACTTCTGCTTGCTGGCCACAAAAATACTTTTAGCAGACAAGTCAAGGCAATGCCAAGGAATGGGCAACACGATTTTAAGCTCACTGTGTTTGTGTATCTGTGAGATACAATTGCAATGTCTGCCAATATCTGAGCGTCGGCATCTTTGGTGGCCGCACTGAGGGGCCAATATTGCCTCAGATTTCAATCAGTTGGCAATTTTTATGCGAGCATCAACGAAATTGTGGCCAAAGTCATGGAATGTGAATGTGAACTTTTGCGATAGGTTGTATATCTGCAAGCTGCACAACAAATGTATCTATATCTGGGTTTTCTGCTATTTTTTTTTGTGGCTTAAGCGCATTAGCGCATACTTAAACATGCTCAAAAGCATAATCTGGGCCAGCTACCCTTAATTACACATACCGTGTTACGCCCCTAAGTGGCTGCTAAGGGCGCACACAGCTGCCGCCTGGACATGGAATATGGAAAGGATTTTGTGCGCAGACAATCTAATTATATAGTTTTCAGTGTGCATTTAGCGTAAATGATATGCCACATGGCAGAGTAAAAGTTACGCACATGTGCGACATGGCTGAGCAACCACACCCACACACCCATACATACACACAACACACACTCTCACACTCATCTCTCACCTGCAGCTTGTTTGCTTGATTTTTGGAGCTTGGCATTGCAGCTGCGTAGCCTCCCACCTCACACATGGAGAGCGCACATGACTTGCCAGTTATATGTATATATATATAAAAGTATATATATATATATATTGTGGAAAGTGTACTCCAAAGTAAAGTTAAATCCCACGCACTCTGACGCTGTCTCTAATTTTCATGTATTTCCTGCTTAAATGCTTATATGCTGAATTGTCTCGAGTAACTGAATGACTGACTGAATGATTGAATGACTGACTGTTTGGCTGGTTGACTGCATGACGCTGCTGCTGCTGCTTAATTGGCCATTACAAACTCAGCCTCAACTTAAGCGGCTTTTATGCCTTGCGCAACTATTGAGAAGGCTTTTGTTTAAAATAATATATAGAGATTCTCATATTTCCCGGTTTCATTTCAAGCTATATGCAAATCAAGTGAAAGCTGCAACGCTTTAGAAGCAACAAGTTGGGGCCCTCTAAACCTTTGGACAGTCTTTATGGCCATTACAATGGGCTAAAAGCAAAATGCGTGAGCGAGAAAATTTAAGAACGTTGCCAAAGACAGCGCACGACAGCTGCATACTCTGTTTTTAGTTGAAAAAAATATTATTATTTTTTGTGTTTATATTTTTGTGTTTCATATTTATTAAATGTTTATTATTTATTAAAAATTATCCTCCTACTTTTCGGTACATTTTGTACCTTTATCAGGGAGTCTGTGAAAAATTTAAACAAAATTAATTTTTGGTTAGATTTTATTTTTTTTTATTTTGAATAGAATCAGATCTTTAGCTAAGTAAAATATGTCTCCAGCTCTCTACTCAGGAAAAAGTGTTTTTTATGGTCAAGCGAAACATTTTTTCAACATTTCTTCAACTTTAACTTTAACTTAAATACTAACTAAAAGATCAAACAAATATTACAAAAACTCAAAATATTCCCTTTACTCTATGATCATCTATTCGAAAATAAGTAAAAACTGCATACAAGCACAGCTTATACACTATACCAAACAAGTATTTCAATTGTTTTCAAGGATTTGTACTGTATCTTGTAGGTTTTGTATCTCGAGTCTAGTCACTTGGCTAGCTGCAAACTCTCTTGTTAGTTGTTCAACATGAAAAGATAAACATCGGAAATGATGTCAGTCAAGCTGACTCTTTGACTCTTTGCCACACTCAACCTCTTCACAAGCTGTTGATCTTTCTCTCAACAACACAAGAGAAAAGAAAATTAACTGAATGTTTGAAAAATGTTACATGCCACAATCAGAGCTACAACAAAGTTGTTGTTGTTGTTCATGCTGTTGCAACAGTTTTGCATTTGCGCCTTGGGCCTACAAGTCACATGTACAAAATAATTAATTATTAACAAAAAACCTGTCAAAATGGCCAACATGGTAAATATGGTAAAAGTATCGAATTTGTGCACGCAAATGTTGAGGGGAAAAAACGATAGATTGGCAAAGAAAATAAAATTTATAAAAAAAAATAAAATTTTATATTAATTTCTTGACAATTACAGGAATAAAAAATGATAAAGAATAGTGACTGAATATAATATTAAAGCCTAGAAGTATATTTAAAATTAATTATAATTATTTGAACACAATAAATAAAATTGATCATGATATGTATATAAAATATAAGCCTAACAATATATAAAAATATATCAATTAGAATTTCACAATAGAGGCATATTTAATTTATAGTATTACAACAATTTAATAGATAGACAAATTTATTAGATTTTATGATACGAGAAACGCATAAGTATAGTATAAAAGATAATATATATTTGCAATTTTATTAAACAAAATTTTTCAACTTAATTAACAAGTTTATTGCTGTTGATAAAGTTTCATGTAATTTAAACTGGGCCAAATCAATTAACCTATGGATTTATATGCTTAAAGATAATAGTTTTATTAGTTCAATCAATGTTCCATGTAGTTCAAAATATAGTGTTTTTTTTTTTAGATAGATATCACAAACTAGTATCAAGTATTGTATTTGCCAAACCTTGAATGTCGTCATCGACATCGTATTAGATAATAAAACAGGTGGCTATGATAAGATATTAAAAATAAACAAATGCAAGACTTTTATGTTAAGTAATATGTGTATTAATAGTGCTCTCATATTAAGTAATGTTGTAAGTTTACTTCAGCCAGTTTTGTTAGTAGATTCTTCTTAATATTTCCAATGATCTAACTATTGAATATCGATTTATTAGGAGATTTTTTCCAAGGCTTCTAATGATTTAAAATTTAGATTGCTTTAGGAAGTAATACGATAATAATTCTTAAAATCCTTTTGTTTTGTTTTTTCAATGATAAAACCTATATTTTTATATTTTTGAAATAAACTAATAAATATATTAGGTGTTTTCTGATACACTTTTTTTGGGAGTTTGTTGTCAATGATCAAACTATATTTTCAGTAAACCAATAAATAGGTTTGAGATACATTTATTGTTAGTTTCTTGCGCATATTTTCAAATAAATTGAAGATCTAATTTAATGAGGTAACAAAGAGGCAGCTGCCTTTGTAGAGGCATTGTCAAATCAATGCCACATTAATTCTCATGCAATTGCAGCCCTCTCTAAGCTCAAGGGCTGATTAATTTGCATATGGCATGTGTGTGTGCGTGTGTTTGCGTGTTTGATAAGATCAACGCATCAGCTGGCACTTTACCCTTCCCCTCTCTTAGCCGTTAGCTGCACCTTTGGGTTCAACATAGACAAAAACTTGTTTTTGTGCCACAAACAAAACAATTTTCGCACTGTCGCGTTCCTGAATTCATCCTGCAGCAGTTAGGCAACATTTATTATGATTGCGTTTCGTTCGGCTTTTGCATTCGTAGCAAGTAAATGAAGGGTTGTTGCAAGCAAACGAAGTAACGAACATTTGGAAACACCTTTTGCGGTTTTTCCTTGAAACTGTTTTTAGCTACCTGGCCAAGTAATCATACATCTCTCTGTATCCTGAACACATTGCGTGTTTTGGGTTCTTGATGAATGAGAGTGAAAAATGAAACATAAATTGCTGCTGCTGCTTTTGCTGCTCCTGCTGATGCAATCAGTCGTCCGGAAATCTACACAGACAGTGCCAGGAGACAGTCAGGACAGTGAGACATGCCAGACAGATAAACCGTAGAGATGAGCGATTAATTTTGTTATTTTTGCAGTCAGTTTGACAACTGTAAAGTGAGTTCTCTTAAATGTGCACAATTTCACATTATGACATGATTTGCAAATACAATTTATTTGTCTTTGTATCTAGATTGCAAATTGCAAATGTAAATTAACATTTCCATTTAGTTCCATAATGAAAAATTCTAAGAAAATTCTCAATATTGCCATTTGTATTTTTATTTGTTACCAACTCGCAATCTGCAATCTGATAAAATTTGGCGAGTCATAGAATATAAGACATTGCTTGAGGCATGAGAAAACCTAAAAACATAATTTACTCAAAGCTAGTTTATTGACTTTTGAACAAATGTTAGACACAAAAGTTTTAAAATATTGTCAACTTTCGCTTGGCTTTGTTTTTCAACAGTTTTTTCTTCTACCATTCCTTATTTATTGACTCGAAATAATTTAACATAGTTTGTAACTGTTAAGGTTTATTAACAGCTTTTCAATTTTTGTGCTTGTTAATGTGAGACTTTCAAATGTTATTGGAAATGTGACTGTTAACATATCACTGTAAACAATTTAACTTTTTTTATTTTTTTTCGAATGTAGCATATATTATAAACGTTTTTAATAAAAAAAATTAAATAAATAAATATAAAATATTTTTTACAAAAATAGTAGAAAATCACATTTCGCTGGGGACTGTTAATTTATGAACTGTGACTGTTATAGGTCTTGTGACTGTAAATATTTGGACTATAATTGTACCTGTTAGCAGAAGTGCGACTGTTATTATCAGGACTATGATTCCAGCTGTTAATATCTCGACTGTGACTGTTAATATCTATGGTGTGACTAGGACTGTTATCAGAATTTTGACTGTTAATATACGGACTTTGATTGTGACTATTAAAGTGACTTGATTTTTAATATCTGAACTGAGACTGTAAATGTACATTTGAAATTTCACTGTTAATTACAGAAATTTTACTGTAGAACTTTGACTGTTAATTACAGAACTTTGACTGTTAGTTACTGAACTTCGACTGTAAATTACAGAACTTTGACTGTTAATTACAGAACTATGAATGTTACTGTATGAACTGCAACTGCGCCTGTTATAAAGACTTTGAATGTTTATATCTAAACTATGCCTGATCCTCTTAATATCTCTTATATCTGAGTTGATTAAGGACTAAGCCTGTCATCACTCGATGTTCAGTCACAGTCCAACACGATAAATATCAGTCACAGATATATATGCAAGAAATATCATATCTAATAGGCAGACATAAAGGCAGCAGGCAGCTGACAGACAGAGAACGTCATAAACAGGCACTGAAGTCTGCAGACGCAACATAGGACACAATGTGTTTCCCTTCAACATGTTTGCGTTGCAATTTTAAGCCAACACACAAACACACACATACGCGTAATGTTTGTAATTGAATTCAAGGTCTGAGAGAATCTGGCATGGCAGGCACAGGACGCACAGTCGCAGCTTTTCCAAAAAGCACTTGAAATGCTTGCAGGCTCTGCGAGAAATTCCAAGAAACAAGTTAAAGTTGATGATGCCACAGCATCATGCAGCTAGTAGTAGCATAAGAAATTCCAATGCTCAAGTAATGCAAGTAATGCCACATCTTTCAGGGTATTCTCAGGTCTCTCGCTCTCTCAGTTGTTCCTGTTGTGCGTCGTCTGCGCTTGATTAGTGCCGCTGTTTACCTGTGGGATGCTGTACAGGTTTCTGGAACGAATCTATAAACTGAAATCGCATGCCAGCGCATTCTTACTAAAAAAAAAAAAGAAAAATAAATATATAAGGGAGAGAGGAAAAAACAGAAAACTCAAACTCAAACTGGAAAATACCAACGCACAATTTGCGCTTTCTCTGTGGGTTTCTAGCAGCCTGGGCAATGCCCATTTTTAGAGTTTTTGTCTTTGTTCTAACGCCTACGATATCCTGGCTATGTCGTTGTGCCCACCACATGCCACATGCTGCATGCTACATGCCACACGACAGACAAACTATTACTCTACTCTGCTTCTCGCTCTCACGCCTCATTTTAATGGACATATTTGGAAACACGTTTGGTTTTTATAAATTAAATTTAAATGCCATTAAATTTCCAACTGATATGCTTCACAAAGAGGCCAAGAGATTGGCCAGACAGAGAAAGGTGCAACCAGACTATATGCCGCACTGTGTGCCTCTGCTGCCTCTAGGGGCAACATTCTCATGTAAATAGAGATTAGAAAGTCGTCGAATGGAAGACTCTCTATATGGCCAAGAACTCTTCAGCTTAGCTGCTCAATTTATATATGCGGGTGTTTTACTTGCCACAAGGTGTTTATAAGTTGCTACATTTGCCGCTGAACTTGAAACTGCAGCAACGTTACTCGCGTGTTGCACTCAAGACTAGTCAAGATTAATCACAGCAGCGGCTGCCCCAACAACAACAACAACGACAACAAATCGCATCCGCTGCAGGCAAACAAATGAAAGCAACAACAAAATAAAAACTATTTATGAGCCACGCTTTTTTCAATCTTTTTTTTTATTTTTTTTTTGGGCACTCTGAAAAACCCCTTTTAACCACAAAGACAACAAATAGATAGGAACGTGCTGCACAATGGTAACAAAATTTAATTTTAATTTAATAATTATATTTTTTTAAAGAATTAAAATATATTTAAGTTGGGAAATATTGTTTGTAGTAATGAAAATTTGTAGCTAAACTCAATCTAAAAATAAAATGCAAGATTTAATGTATAATAATTAATGTAACTAGCTTGTATAGTCTCTGTGATTTATTAATTTATACAGAGCTGATTTGAACTATATTCGATTGCTGCTAATTTTGCTTGTATATAAATTTAGAAAAATTAAACAATTAATTAAATTATTGCACGTCATTTTATAGCCTTTAGAAACATTTTTAATTTGCGCGCAAGTTGCGTGAAAAGATTGCATGAAAAATTGCGCGCAAAAAAAAGTGGCATGCAGGAATTAAAAGGTTTAACAATAAAATATGACAAAAAAGTTATACAAAATATAAAATATTTATGATAAATATTTATTTAAAATATATATAAATGTCAATTTTATTAATAAGTATACTCAAGTCATTTGTAAAAGAAAATTATCATATATTTATGATGACAAATAAAATAATATTTATATATTTTTTTCCGCACTCGCTCGAAGATATTTTTTAACCTTTAGTTGGGTAACGCTAATTTAAAGCTATGTAAATTCTTGTTTTTTCTAAAAACACTCTAGTTGCAGTCATTAAACATTTATAAATTAAACAGCAACAAAATACTAAACGTCTCCACTGTACATTAAAATCAATGGATATTGAACAGGCCCACATCAATTTAAAGTTCTTTATGAATCGAAAGAATCGAAAAGCGCTGCACTTCAAAACCAAATCAAACGAATCCAAAAAAGAAAAAAAAAGAGAAAAAAAAGAAACCTAAACGATCTTTGACGATATTTATTCGTTTCGTTTCGGGGCAATCGACTGAATCGTCTGTGAATGGAAACACTGCAATCTCAAGTATTGACGACGACGACGTTGAAGTTTAAAGTTGGTTGGGGCAAGCAACGCATAGCTTAAAGTTCAATGACTGAAAGGTGCGTTGTTGCTGTTGTTGTTGCGGTTGCATAGAAATGCATCAAACTGAAACTCCGGCTACGACTATAGAGAACGCTTAAAGCCTGATCAGGCTGCCAGGGCTTTGCTCGGCTGGCAAACGTGCAAATATGCAACAAACGCAAACGCAGACGACGACGTCGACGACGATCGGCAATCAATCTGCAGATTCCAGTTGCTGTTCTTAGTGGCACGCAACAAGTTTCTTAGCCGTTGAACTTGTGGCCTTAACTGAGTATGAGAATAAAACGATGATGACGACGACGACGACGACGACTCCGCACTTTTCAGCTACACTTGCTGCCCCATGTTAAGCAAACAGCGCAGCCTAAACAAGTAAGAACATTCTAATTGCCAGCAACCGAATTTAATATACTCTGTTCCCAACTTTTAAGCAATTTAATAACAGTTATATCAACTTTTCAGGCCACATAAATAATGATTATTTTATTTAAATTTTTTTTTAACATTTAGAGAGAGAGAATATACGAATAGCATTCTCTAACTCTACCATATCAGCAATGCTTTGAAAATGTTTAAATTTTTTAATAATTATCAAAATATTTATTTATTTTTAAGTATATATATTTGCTGTCTTTTTTAACGTTGTTATTGTTTATATTTTTGCAATTGGCCTAATAATTTGTTTAATTCATTAAAAATCTTAAAAAGTTACAATTATTTTTTGAGCGAAAAGTATTTTAATCAGAGCTATCAAATGATTTTTATATAAAACTATAAAAACTGAGATTATTTGTAAGAGAAAAAATTTAAATAAGAGATGAATTGATTTTTATATAAAATTCAAATGTTATCATTATTTTTGTGGGAAAAAAAATTAAAATAAATAAAAAAATAATTTTTAAATAAAGTTCAAAATGTTACGATTATTTTTGAGAGAAAAAAATATTAAAATAAGAGATGAAATAATTTTTAAAATCAAAAATCTTTGAATAAGGTAGATCAAAAAAAAAATATTATTATTGTAGTTAATTCTGCAGCGCGGGGCACGCAGACGGGTTTTCTGTTATTTTATAAGTATTAAAAATAAATATTAAGAGGTGAATTTTTATAACATAAATTATAATCATTAAGATCACAGCAAACACCTTATTGCAGGTATAAATAAATAGAAACTGTTTTATTTTATTTTATCAATATTTTGCATATTTGCGAAATCTGATTAGGATTATTTTGATCCAATTATTTAGCAAGGGGTTAAAATTGATGACTAGCTTTACAAGAATAGAGAAATAAGCTTTATTTGAGGTGTTTTGATTTTTTCTATAACATTTAATAAACATTGCACAAACCAAAAATACCTATGAAAACAGAGTATATTATAAGACAGGAATATAATAAAAAAAAAAGGCAAAAAAGATTGTTATCTCTACCACAAGAGCAAATACTGTATAGAAGACCAGGTTCCCAAGTTGAGTTGAGAACAAGCCTTACCAGCTTATGCAACCTGGCTGGGGCACAAGGCACCTCAAGGCACATACAACGCCAAGAGACTCACTTGTTGTTTATATGCACAGTGCTGACAGCGTGCATCTATATCTATATCTATGTACATTGTACAAGTATTTATCTCTAGCTGTATCTGTATCTGTATGCGTTTTCGTATCTGTATGTGAGCATATAGAACTTGCGACTGGCAAGAACGTCTTGTTTGGTTTACATTTCGGTTTTGCGCTGTGCTGCAAGTGAGAAAAAACAAAATGCTGTTGGGAAAAATAAACAAAAGCCGCCAAAAGAATTCCAACCAGAAAACTAAAGTGTCTGTCTGCCTGTCGCAACGCCCCGAACCGCCTCGTGCCCCCAAGGCTTAAGCTGGTTGCAACAATCAAATGCTCATCAGCGCACTTGAAATACAATAATACGTTGAATGTTTAAAACAAAAAAAAAATAAAACTAAAAGACCATAACGCACTGTATCTGTATCTTTTTTGTGTGTATGTTTTTTGGGTGTGTATCTCATTTTTGTTGGTTAGTTGAAATTATTTTGGCTGTAGCACGCAGCGTTGTTTTTTTTCCCTGTTTTTGGTTGCTTAAGGTTTATTTTCGTTGGCTCGTTTGTTTAGTTTTGTGGCGGCACACACACACAACACACACACCATACACACACACACTCACATATAGCTACGATATGCTGCAGGTGGGAACAGGTTTGCAGGTCTCTGTGCGCTGTTCAGATGCGGGCCATATCTTTGGTCAGGCTGCGCGTAATTTATTCCCACTGTGGCTGCAATTACTTCTTTTTTTTGCTTTTTTTTTTTGGAACAGAAGACAGACACATAAAAAAAGAGATGAAAATAAAAGAGCATTTGAGAATGAAAAAGCTCGTTTTTTGGCCAATTCGAAGCTTGCATACTCTTTTCAGGGTCAATGTTGACATTTTAACACCAAAAAAAAAGTCATTGAAATATTTAAATTAGAACTTCAAAATTATCAGTTTAATACTTTACATAGATATTAACTATAACATCGAAAATTTTACAATAGGCAAGGCTTCAAAAAAATGTAATATAAAGTTTCAAAAATATTTAATTAATAAAATAATTTTGTTTGCTATTTATGTTTCTATTGAATTTGAATTTGACTTTAAGCATATTTGTTTCATTTCATTTGTTATAATAAAAAGAAAACTTATATTTGTTTATTAACATTTTTTTTTACCGATTTTAGATTTAAGTTAGTGAAAAATAAAGAAAAAATAAAATTAATTTTATATGTCTAATTATTTTTTTACATTATATCGGCGTCAAGTATGAATTAAATAGATAATAAAAAATTTTATTTAAAAGTTATATAAATTTAACCTTTACTTTACTTAACTAATAAAATAATTTGGATTGCAATTTATGTATATATCTTGCATTTAAATTAAAGCTTGTCTATTCAATTTTTTTTATAACAATAAAAAAAAGTATAATTTTTTATTAAAATTTATTTTCATTTTATAGATTCTAGAGCAAATGCAGTAAAAATTAAAGAAAAAATAAAATTAATTTTATATGTCTATTTGTTTTCTTCCATCATTATTAGCATCAAATTATCCATTAAATTGTAAAATGTTTATTTGTTTAAGACTTATATAAATTTTACTTCTATTTTACTTTAAAGAAAGAATAAAATTAATGTTGTATTTTTTTTTTTAATCACATCATTATTAACATTAAGTAGTATGATTTATATAGATTAAATTTCTGTTTATATACGATTTATATACATTTTTCCTTAACGTTAATTTAAGTTATCGATTGCTTTTCAACTCTACATTTAACATAGAGCGAAATAGCTTGGTAAGTGATTTTTTATTCCAGTGTACTAGTATACTTCAAGATATAATTTAGCAGCATATAATGAAATTGCACTTCCTGACATGGGAACACTGGGAACGTTTAGCAAATGAATTTAGCAGACAGATAGATACCATGTGTACATATTTGAGATGCGGATACACAAAATGCCCACGCACATGTGGAATTTCACATGCTAAAATAACAATTGTGGCAAGTTTTTAAGAAATTGGTTATGCTTTGGCCAAGTGTTTAGCGGTCATGTTCAAAGTGCAGCAAGTAACAGGCGCCTGCTGTGCTGCAGCTACTTACTACTAACAACCAACAGCTCAAAGTGCAAACAGCAGCAGCAGCAACAGTAGCTGTTGCAACAATAAAAACAAACGGCAACATTCACTCATAGTCTAGTCACGTAGCAGGCAGCTTACATGCTGGCGAGCAATATGGCCGATTGATAGAAGCAGCAAAAAAAAAAACAAAAAAGAAAAGGCAACCAACGGTAACAGTTGCGTGCTCCTCCCTCTCTCTTAGCAAAAGAGAATCACCCCTGGGCCACCTCGCCTTCCTTATATGTGTATTTCCACGCATCGTTGCACCGAGCCCCCTTCTAGCCAAATGCGGCTTAGTTAACATTTGCCCACAAATGGCAAAAGCGATGGATGTCGCGCTGTAATGGCATTTCTAATATGGGCACATTAATGAGCGACACTCTCAAGGGGGAGCGCGCACAGGTGAGAGTGCCGGCAGTCAGTAGAATTGGAATTTGTAGTTCAATTGTTCATATAAGGCGCAAGAAACGGATTATGTACGTGTGTATTATTACTTATAATAAAATTACTAAAAGTTGCTTCCTTTTCTCACCTAAATTATAAATTTATTTATGAGTATTTAATTAAACGACCGATCAGCAACTTCGTACAGTTATTAATGCAATTGAACGAATCAACACAACTCTGCATTTGTCAACAGTTTCGTTCAGTCGATCAGCCAATTGAACTGGTTCTGAACGAAACAATACAGCACTACCAGGCAGCATAGCTGCATGTGGCCGCTGCAATTGCCAATTGCAAAATTACCAACTTACCAATACGTATATATGTACGTGTTTATGTTATGTGTATGTAATTATATATTTCTCTTGTTCTGTGCGCTTCATACCTGAGCAATTAGCGCGCGCTGCTTTTGTTTGTGTTGTATGCAAGAAGCAGCTGCCACTCTACTTGGACCTAGAGGCGGCCCAAGCCCAGCAGCTGTCAGTTGTCAAAAATGAGCAGCAAGAGTGAGAACATGAGGAACATGAGGTGTTGCAAATCGGTCAAATTCCAATACTCTGGCAACGCTGCACTTTGCGGTAAAATTCATGTGACAAATGGCAGAAGAAAATGACAAAGAGCAATAAAAAAAAGCTGCAGTCAGCGTCGCCAGTTAAATGTCTGCGTTGTTGTTGTTGTTGTTTTACAAAATTTATTGCACAGGCGACAGATTTCAAATGAATAGCAATATTCTCAACAACAAAAAATGCTGTGCTTAGTCAAGTTTCCAAAATGTGGAACGACAGTGGCTATGTGCAACTTGTTGCTGCTTTAACGTAGCCACAAATCTTGGCATTACAAACTCGTTGTACATTAAATGCACATTCGTGTTTGCCACAATTTAACACAAGGTCGTGAAAACAATAAGCTAAAAGCGACTTTAGCCGCTTATCTGTAATTGTAGAAGCGGCTAATTGTGTGAACAGCCACAGGATGAAGAGAGTGAGGGTGCCAAGGTACCCCACCACACCCAACAGAAAGCTGCCATCAGGCAGGTGAATGAACAAATAGGAAGAAGCAGAAACCACAGAAAGTAAACAAAGTGTTAATTTCGCGCTCTGCTTTTACGCCCGGCAAATTGAATTTAATTTTCTGAAAGGCCGCAAAGAAAGTAAAACGTAGCGCAGATAAGATTTCAGCACACCCACACATACACAAGCGCACAACAAAAGTTTGCCAAGCGACAAGCATACAAAGTAGAAGAGAGAGAAAAAAAGGACAGTGGGTGCAAGAGAGAAGACATTAGATAAGTCGCCTTTGATAAACGCACTTGACTTTGCCTGCGACTCGTTATGAATGGCAAATTCTCAATTGACAGACGTATGCATGTGCATAAAATATATGTATGGGTTGTGTACATATGTATTAGTATAGTATGTATAAAACTATTCGCAATTTAAATTAAATTTCTTTCAAAATCAACTATTGGAATTTGATCTTTAATTATGCTGTTGATTCTGTATGAAAAAGATTTTCGCAATTTTTTCCTATTAAAAACTACCTAAAATTTGCTTTATTTAAAAAGTAAATTTCCAATAATTTTTATTTGAATTGAATTAAAATACTTACGAACTGTGACCATTTTCGGATCATAGGCACAAACGCGCCGCTCCACGGCAATAATTTTGCGCTGCACACGCCCCGCCCGCTCTCCCACCGCCTGCAAATCCCGCTGCAGATCATCAAAGATGTCGCTCGCAATGAGCACCAAACTGGCCAGCTGGCGCAACGCATTGCTCAACGTTATATTGCTGATCGAATCGAACTCATAGCCAGACACGATCCTTGTGGCTGTCGGGGATTGCGGTGCACTGGCGCCGTGGCGGGCGGGCAGCGGGGCACGCTGCTGACTTGGATGCCGCGAGTTGGGCAGCGATTGGGAGGCACGCGAGCGTGTTGGCGATGTGGGGCTTGTGGACGCTGAGGTTGACGGCAGAAATTCCACGTGTTGTTTCAATTTCTTCATGGGCAAGGCGGCGGGCGGACGCGGTTCATGATCATCGTTAGACTCATTGCTGGGCAGGCCATGCACCAAGACTCGGGTTAGGCTGCCCGGTGCTGCCACCGCTGTCGTCGCATTATCCGTCTCATCCGGCGACTGCTTATTAATGCAATTGTTGTTCTTACATTTGCCGGGCATACATTGAAAACGCTTAGAGGCATGCCCCAAGCTGGCGGCTGTCGCCTGTGCCACATTCACGGGCTGTACAATGCGCTGTACAAAGGGCATATCGCTAGCTGCTGCTCCCCCCGCTGCTCCACCACCACATTCGTCTCTCTCTACCCAGCACTAGCTAGATTTAGGCGGCATTGCCAACAACAAAAAGCCAACAAAAAATAAAAAACTGGTCAAACAACTTCTGGACTTGAATCCTCAGCGATGCGGCTTCCTTGGCGTCGGCGTCGGCGTTGTCTTCGCCTATTGTTGTCTGTTTTTGGCTCTGAGATGCTGCGCCAACATAAATTCCTTTGCTTTTAGCCGTTTACATACGCACTCACATACAAACACACACACACACACGCTCGACACACAAACTAGTTGGGAGATCTGGCTTTGGGGTTTAATTGAATGTAAGCCGGCGTTTTGTTTTATTTTTCTCTTTTATGCACTCTGAACTGGTTTATGCTTAGCATTTAATATGGCCAACAAATGTGGCTTTGAACAGGCAGCGGTGGCAGCATTTTTACACGCCGAACACGATTTGGTAATAATTACGCTTTTATTGCTCTACTGTTTCCTTTGCCAGACACTACTTTTATTGCCGTTACGCGTGTTTGCCGCTCATTCAAGTCGACACATCATTCAAAAAGGTGCGCACAACTACACAATCAACACACCACCACTTTCCGCACACACGTCATGCTCGTTTGCCGGCCAAAATAAACTGTTTACATACGCTGTTAATGTTGGCAACTACAGCGTGCTGTTAGAACTCAAAATGGCACTGTTAGTTAAACATGTCGATAGTAGCACATATATCGATAAATCGATAGAGCACTTTAACTCATTATTCAACACTGGATAAAATACTATAAATACCTTATACAAGGTAATTTCCTGGTATTTTTATATTTTCCAGCTGCGGTCACTCTGTTACTACTACTTGGCTGTGCGTCTTTTCATTTATTACAATCACAAACGTTTTTCATGTTTATCTGAAATAAAAGCAGAAAAATAATTTGTAATTGCCGCGCATCAATATGCCCAAGTACTATTGCGATTATTGTGATACATATTTGACGCACGATTCGCCATCTGTGCGCAAAACACACTGCACAGGCCGCAAGCATCGGGACAATGTGAAGTTCTACTATCAAAAATGGATGGAAGAGCAGGCGCAGCATTTGATTGATGCCACCACAGCTGCATTTAAGGCTGGCAAGATAACAAACAATCCGTTTGCGGGACCTGCGCCGGGTAACAAACCATCTGGCGTTTCCATACCACCACCCAATATGGCACCACCACGACCTGGAATGCCAAATATGCCGCCGTACATGCCACCTATGATGAATCCGCTAATGGCACCCACCGGCATACGTCCCCCGCCCATCCTTAACCCGATGGCCATGATGGGTCCGCCACCGCCGCTGGGAACTCTTCCACCACCGATGATGAACGGACCAAAATAAGTAAACAGCAAAAATTGTAATTTAGTAAAAGTCCACATAGTTAAGATCACTTGCAAATATACTAGATATCCGTATAAAAACTAAAAACTATACTGAGCGTGTTAAGTCGATTTTATATATATTGAAATTCGAATGCAATTTATTAATTTTTAGTCCCAAAAGTGGTTCACCCCCAACTCATCTTAAGCGATTCAATACTTATTAAACTAGCTTCAAGAGGGAGAGAATATTTTAAATTCATTGCAATCATTCACAATAAAATTTATTTAAAAAAATACCAAGAAAAATGCTAAACAAAATGCACTATTTTTGCTCAACAAATATGCGTATAGAGTCGCACTCTTCGCACACCAACAAATGCTTGTGTACGTGAGTTTGAAATCTGTCAGCTGTTTGCAATGCAGGCAAGCCGCTTGCTTTCCAATACCGCCCCAAACAACAAAAAAAGCTTGTTCAACTTGTTCGCTGTGCACTTCCAGCGTCTTTTGCCGCGTCACAGAATAATCTAACAAACGGGCAATGGTGGTTGTTGATGTTGCGGTGGCGGCATGGGAAACGGGCGCAGCATTGGATGAGCTCATACGAAAGCGAGGAAACAAGTTTAGCTTTTTGGAAATGAGAAGCGAATACGACGTTGTTTGTTCGCATGTATGTGTGTGAGTGCTTGTGAATGCGTTGTGGCGCAGTGTTATGCCAGCCTCAGCTTCAGTTGTACGTGAAACGTGAACGACAGCGGAGCGCCCACGCGATAAATAGAACTGCAATTGATACGAAAAGTGTGTGGCAAGAGTTCGCCTGTGTGTGTGTGTCACTTAAAGTGTATGTGAATAATAATAATACTGGCCCGTCAGTTCTTGCAGTCGCTCTAATAATTGGTACGTTCAATTTTAGTTCTTACGTGGCTGCCAAAGTTGCTTTAATTAACTAACTAAACGCGGAGCTGGCTCTCCAACTTAATAAAAGCAAGCGGAAACAATAATACATACACACACATACACGTAGATAAGTTACAGCAGTACTTCAGTTTTAAATTGGCAATAACACAACACGGACGAACAACAAAAAAATAAAAAAAAAATAGAACAAAATATACACGAAATTGTATGTGCAAAAAAAGGGAAACTTAAACAAAATCAATAATTGGCTCTGCGTGCGTGTGCATGCAAGTGTGTATGTGTGTGACTGTGTGTGTGTGCTTACGTATATGTGTGTGTCAACTTTGCTTGCTGGACAATTGGAGCAAATAGCATGCTGATTAAGCAATAAGTGAAGAAGAAATAAGATCAACAACAACAACAAAAACAACAACAGCAAGCTAAAGACAACATGCAGCAGCAGCAGCAACAACAATCTGGCATTGCCACGCCAAACAGTGGAAGCCACACGCCCGTTAACCCATCTGTAGCTCCACTTGGATCTGCGCCTGCCCTTAGTGGCAGTGGCAGCAGCACACCCATACGCATTGGCAGCTCAAAGCACGCGGGCGGCGGAGATTCATTGTTGCCACCATTGAGCGGCACAAGCGCCTCCCATTCCGTACCCGGCACACCCCAACAGCAACAGCAGCCCCAAGCGAGCAGCGTGCCAACCGCAACTGGCAGCCACTTGCAGCTGCAAACGTCTGGGATTCTCTCAATGGCCGCCTCCAATCAATCCCTGGGCGTCAGCGTCGGCCCCGGCAGTAGCACCAGCGGTATTAATATAACGCCACCAAACAGCGCCGGCCTTAGACAGTCGTCAGGTGAGTTCACCCAGAAGGTTGCTCACCAGTTGACCAGCAGCAGGACACGTCAACAGCTAGCTTAGCCTCAATTGCTTTTCAATGTCGTTCCGTGTCGTTTTTTACTTTTTTTTTTACTTAGTTTTTGTTGCTTTTTCTATTGGCTCCTTGCCTCTAGCAGAAGCTCACTGCTCGCACTGTTGTTGTTTTTGTTTCGTTTTCATCATTTACGTACAAAGTATGTTTGTGTGAATGCATACATTCAAGGTGTAATTGAATTAGGTGGTAATATGCAAGCCAGCTCTGTTTATATGCAGCCAGTTTTAAAACAACATTTCTGTTTACACTGGGCTGTAAAACAAATTATTATACGAGTTTATACAATATTTATTGGTTTAATATTTTCTTTGTTTTATGACATTTTTGCTGCTTATTGTTAATAAAAAATTACATTAAAAATTGAGCAAAAAAAAAATGTGGCTACTTTTAAACTTATTGTTTATAATATAAAATAAATATTATATATATATAACATTAATATACAATAAATATCCATCAATATTATTGATATTTCAATCAATTTAGGATTATTGCCAAGTGCAGCAAAAATCACTTGTGCGCTCAATTGGTAACTGAATTAATTTTCGCATTACAACCACCACCTAATATAATTGCACTCTGCACACATACAAGCTAATCTGTATTTCATTTCTATCGCTGTTTCTGTTTTGATTTTGTCGCTTCTCGGATTTCAATGACAAACCGCGACTATTCTCATCATCATCGTCATCATTATCATCATTATTATCATTATCATTGCTTTTACACTTTTTACTTTATTCGGTGTTTGAAGCGCTTCCGCTCTGTCACTCATCCGTTTATTCAGATTTGTGAATTGTAAATTGTCGCTTTTGTTATTATTATTACACATTGTTGTTGCTTGATATGTGTGTGTGTGTGTGTGAAGCGTTAATTGTTGATAGAGTTTAGTTGCTAGATCATTATTTCCATGTCATTTGCACCAGCACCTATTTTCTTCATATACCTTCTTATTTACATACATACATATTTGTTAGTGCATAAGTATGTGTATGTGTGTGTGTCATATATGTCGCCATAGTTTCTTATTGATTAGCATAGGGGTGGGGTCTATTGTTTTCTGTGATTTTTCATAAATTATTTCAACGAATTCTAACTTATTTAACCTAAATTGACATATTGACTAATTAAAGCGTAGCTGAAATTTCAATTCTTATATGTGTGTACTATATACATATAGAATTTATAATAAATACTTTAACATGTTCAAAATAATGTCAAATCAATAGAAAAATTAAATTGATTTAAATTTTGTTGTTTTTTTTAGTTAATAAAATAAATTAATTAACAATCAGGGACACATCTATGAATGTATAGTCAAAAACTGGAACACTAAATTAGAAATAGATACATTTAATCATTTCTTTTATTTTAAAATTAAATAACTTTTTACTTGGTGTACAATAGATATCTGTCTAATAGGTCGCAGTATAATTATCCTTCCCTAAAAATAATTAAATTTTCTTTGAAAATTATATAAAGTTTGATTTCCTAGTCTATAAAATATAGACTTGTTTGAAATAGTGTGAATTTGTAATTTTTAAACTGTCGCCACAATAAATCAATGTACATTTCATACAAACGGAGAAAAGAAAAAAAATGTTTTTTTTGGCGATCCAGTTAGGCTTTTACACTGAAAAAAATACTATATATTTTTTATTGCATGTAGATTGTCAAAGACGTAGTTAAGAAGGAAATTTCATTGGAAAAACAAAATTGAAAGAGATAATTTTAAAATTTGGAATTTATCAGAAATTATAGTTAATTTGTTTATATATAAATATAAAAGTTGAATACCCCTATATAGTATAGTATATCAAAGTATTTCTTAAGTACGGTTTGCAAAGATTTTTTATACTGTAATGAGCTAAGCATTTCGTGTTAACTATTTTATTTTTTATTATATGCAATTGCCATACAATATTTTTTAGCAGATATATTTTTTATTATTTAGATATGTAGTTGTCGTGTATATGTATTATCATTTATAATGGGCGTTGTGCAATTAACTGACACGCGCAAAAAACTTTTGGCCACTTTTTAGTGCCCTTTGGCACCGGCGGCACAGTGGAGCCAAAGGCGTTTTTGGGTGCAGTGCAAATGCAGGCCATGGGAGTGATGAGATGTGCACAAGTTGGCACACAGTTGCAAGCCCCCTCCCCCTCTCTGTACACTACCCGCTTAGCATATGGGAATGTTGGCAGAGGGGGGTATAACGCGCAAAAACAAAAATCGATGCGTCGCTGCGTTTTGTGATGTGTCCATTTCTTATTTTTTTTTTTTTTTTGTATACCCTTGCGGAGGGTAATCAAAATTTTGTACCGAATATGCAACGCATTAAGGCAGACGTTTCTGAATTCATAAAAATATATTTTCTTGATCAGAATGAAGAGTTAAGTTGATATTCTTTTTCACACTGCTTTAGAAGTTGTTTCTACAACAGAAAGCTGTATAAATTGTTGTAAATATTGTAGAAAGAAATCGGTTTTTGTTAAAAAAAAAACTATATATATATTCGTCTGTCCCCTTGACAGATTTTGTTATACATATAAAATAGTCTCGCAATTTTAAAGTTATTTTAATAAAACTTTACCGAGATGCTTCTATTCGCAGCTGGCAAACTTTGAAAACGGTATATATATCTTGGAATCGGACAAATCTGTACTCTATATCTAGTAGCTGTCATAGAAACATTCAGTTTTATGAAAAAACATTTGATTATAAATAGATAACTTAATCAAAGTATAAACAGTAAATAGTTTGGTATTATTATATCAAAATCGGAACACATTCAAATATAGTTGTCTTGGCTAGAATTGAGTGGAATTGAAATGGTTAAAAATATATATTTAAGTTGTTACTATAACTGTCATTGGTATTTTTGTTTTTGTATTTATACAAATTTAATTGTAGATTAAGTTTTATTATAAGAATAACAGTAAGGGTATTAAATCTTCGATAAGCAAAATATTTATGTTATATCTTCTTTTTCTTGTTATTTGTATATTATATTTTTTTTTTGGCGTATACATAAATAAGGGTCAGGGTAGGGTTTTGGCTGGTAGCTGTATTGTTGGATTGGGCTTGGTTTATGGGGCATGAGGCATGAATGCTGCTGCATTCTATTTTTGTATCGTTTCAATTTTCCATGCGCAAAGGTCAGATGTGAGTGCTGCACCATGAACTTTAGTCCCATCGCGATATATACGTACTATCAACCATATTTCTCCAACTCTAACTATTGATGGTCTAAATGCTAATGGAATTTACTTGTGTATTTGCATCGTCAACTCTATCAGAGGCGTTTGCATAATTTATCTGTGTAATGAATGAATGTACACATTACTTATCTACATATATTTACATACATATATCCTGGCTAAAGGCGTTGAATATTTTATAGCATGCTTTTGGGTAAATTGCCGTGTAATAAATTAGAGAATCGTGCGAAACTTGATGCACACATATCTATATATATATATATATATATACATATGCATATTGATTGCCAGCTCCACCTGAGCCCCAGCCGTTTGCATACTTAATAAGATGCCCCACTCTAGCTGCCACAGTGCTCCACTTACACATGCCGCGTTCCACATTTGACCAGCAACTACAACAACAAATAATATGTAATTGGATTATATAAAACCCACACATGCATATACATATTGTACGACAAGTCAAGTGTTGGCGAGAAAGGGACGGGATACGTGGTTAGCATATGTGCATATTGTGTGATGCCACATATTGCGGCATGATGTCATATTGGCAAGAGTGCAAACTTACAGCCCCCCCGTCAGCTTGATGCCAAAAGTAAAAGTGCATTCCCATGTTGATGTCATTCATCATTTAAGTTTAAACATTGACTATTGGCCATTATCATATTTTCAAGTCGTTCATATTTTGTCCATAAGGAGTTGGAGATGTCAGAAATATATTGCAAAGTTTCTTTTTTATGATATTACTAACAATATATTGCTTTTATATTAGTTGATTTATGGCAAAATTTCCCTTTAGTATTTGTTAATTCAATAGGTGTAATTTTGGTTAAAGAAATGTTGAATACTAGCTTTCTCGGCGTGCGTTGTTATGCTCCCACTCCAAATAAACAAAAATTAAATGAAATAAAATAAAGTACCAACAATATTCATATTCTACAATGTCATTTCTACAACTCGTTCCAGCTGAGGTTTTTAGGAAATCTTCGAATACATTTTCCACCCACTTCCCGAAATATTTTTGACAAAATTTTTTCAGAGTGGCAACCTACGATATACTAGGAAGCAACAGTAAAAATTTCAGATTTATAGTTCTTACTGTTTGGACTATTCGTGATTCGCCAATCAGTCAGTCAGATTAAACGGTTTTATACATGTAGACACCAAAAAAAGAAATTATTTATATGGTAGTCTATAATATATTTCTCTTATTTTTGACAAAAAAAAAACAAATTTTATCTGTTCTGAATACCAAAAACTAATGAAAATTTGTTTTTAAATAAATTGTCTTTTTGTTTAAGTAAAGAAAACTGCGATTATTCTTATATTTAAAAATTTAAAAGGCCTATTTATGTTTAGCTCTCTTTACATAAGGTGTGTGCACATCTTGAAAATTTTTAAAGAAAAACTTTAATCATTGTAGATCCCATGTTGAAGTTTCATGTTGCTTTTTAATATACTTATTTGATAAGTGCCAATATCCATAAAAAGTTAACGATTTATATTATATATCCCTATTTTGCGCTGCTTGACACCCCGTTAATATTCCACTATGAACTTTGAACTTTTGTGGCACTCCTACGGTACAATAGTATCTAAAGGAGGCCATCGGTCTGGACAGTCGCGGGGTGTGTTCTCTTGTAATTGTATAATGGAATTGCCTCCAAGCACTTTAATGAAAATCAATCAATGCAGCGTATCATCCCATTCAATCGCCAGGGCTAAAGATTAAGGAGCTGCGTTTCTAGCACCCAAGTCTATTTATTTATTGAGGACTGCGTGCTGTGCACAATATGTGATGCCAGCAAATTGATAGTAGCACTTAATTAATTAAGAACGATTAATAGATGAGCTAAATGTGATATTAAAACAGATGCCCCACAGCTAGACAATTACTGAGATACGATCAGATAGGGTTGGATATATATATATAAATTGTTATAGATGATATAAATGACAAAGCGATTGATATTGATAATATTACGTAAATGTAAAAGATGTATTAATATTTTTATATAACAGAATTTTTGACTGATTTTCTATGACAACAATTAAATATAAAAATTTAAATTTTGCCGTTTTTTAAATGTGAATTATTTTATTTTTTTAATGTTAATTTTTAAAGCAATTTTTTTGAACACAATAACATATTATTTATAAGAATCTTTAACTTCTAAAGTTAATAAGGAATACTGAAGAGACCAGACTATAAATAAATTATAATTGTTTTTAAAAATCTCTTATATACATTTGTATGGTATATGTGTTGGTATTAAGAACATTAATGTTTAATTAATGATTCGGTGTGTGTTTTACGCTCTTATCTATTGTTAATAAATGTTCTAGGAACTTCAACTAATCTAAGTTTAATTTTCTTAAGTCTTTAGTCGTTGTCAAGTATTTGTTATTATTTTTTTTTTGTAAACTGTGTCAATGTTGTATATGTAAATGTGTCCGTAAAATGTAACTGTATTAGACTATATAGTAGTTATAAGTATATACCTATATAAAAATGTATAGATATATTGCTCGCTTTCTCTCCCACTTTTTCCCTTCTCTCTTTTTCTTTCTTTTAACGTATTTTCATTCTATGTATGGTGATCATTTAACTCTGCAGTATTTGAATTCAAATTCAAGCGTCGACCCTCGCAAAAAGTGCTCTTAACGAAACTGCCCTCCACAGACAGTTTGAGCAACAGCCCAGCGCCATCATCGCCAGGTGAAGTTTATCCAAAATTCTGCACAGATCACAAATTAAAAAAAAAAACAATTAGAAATTAGTCACCGATTAAATATCACCAATTAGATAATATCACCCATTATTTTCACCTCTCAAATTGGCCATTTAATTGAAAATGTAGTACCATACATAAACTCATCGTCCAAACATTCATTTAGCTTTTGCTTTCACTCATCATCGGTGTACAAGCGTTGTTAGCCCTATCTGAACATGGCTAACAAACGCATTTGTATGCATTTCTCGAACACATATTTAAATATGCATTTAGCCATGAACGTAGAAAATCCGTCTATGACGCACTTTGGCTGTGATTTTGCTTTCGTTTTCAGTCTTCTGTGTACTATATATTATAAATAGCTTTTTTTGTTAATGTCCTAGCACGCGTATTGTATAACAATTTAAAGACATAATAAAAATATGACTCCGAAATTGTAAAGCCCTGCACACTACACTCCAATTGGCGTGGATAAAAGATGCCCCTGAGCCCCATTCTGACTGCCTGCCTGCCTGGCAACCTGTCATCCATATCTTATCGTCGTCGTCACATACATGCACATAACACCTAGTTAAATTGAGTTATTTTAGAACTTAAAAATTGTCGCGCACTCTCGATAAGCTCTAATTAATGGACGTTAAACAACAACAACACCCGGCATTCAATTGAAAGTCCCGCCCCAACCTGTATAACATTTAACTGCAGAACTTTACGATAGCATTTTCAAGTCTGATAAGCAGTTTTATTGTTTTTTTTTATTTTTTTGGCATTTGACTGGCTGAATCATCAGACTATGTACGACCTGTCTGTAATATAAGAATATATGAGTAATGGATTGGCCACACAGCTGGTCAGCTTAGTAAGCCACCTAACATGCTCTGTTTTTAAGGGGAAAGGTGTATGTCTGTTCGACTGTTTGAACTAGAGATAAATGTAAAAATTGCTGCTCAATTCTGCATAAATACCGCGTGTTTTTAAATTTCTAAAATTTAATTTAATTTAATATTAAAAAATCTTCTACAAAGCAAGTTCCATACACAACATTTGACCAGAATGCCAGAACGCTACACCATCTCTACCTCTGCCTCTACCCCTTCTTCCTTTTGATTCATCACTCGAATGTGATCAATTATGAACTTAATTTGTTATACCCTTGCAGTGCACAGGGTATTATAGTTTTGTTGGAAACTGTGTAACCTAATGAAAATGAGAACTATGCTGTATATAATATATCTATTAATCTATTTGTCGCCTGTTAGGATGCCCCTAAAGATACTTTTATAATATCGGATAAACTTAGAAGTAGTCAAACTTTATAGTTTCAACAGTCTTTTATGTTTTGCACTTTGAAATATTTTCATAAGTTTAATAAAAACATAATTTCTGAAACTAGAAAGCAATAAATTTTTAAATTTATTCACTTTTTTATTCATTGTGAAAAATTGCAAAAGCTTTTTTAAATTAAATATATCAAACAATATTAGAAAAGACATAACATTGAAATTAAAATGTTATAAAATATAAAAAAATTGTTATTTTATAAAAGAATTGTTATTTATAGAAAAGTACAGATGCCAAATTTTTATGCATAAAGTTAACTTTAATTTACTGAAAAAAAATATTTAATAATTTATATTATTTATTTTTTAGTAAAGATCCAATTAACGTTCATCAAGCGTTAAATAAAGTTTACTTAAATTAAGTTAAAAAAAATATTTATTTATTTATATATTCTATTTTTTAGTAAAGTTCCAATTCATCAATCGTTGCAAAATTTAAATAAAAATGTCTGCAAGGGTATATAAACTTCGGCAAACCGAAGGTAAATTCTCTATCTTCTTATTCATATCATACGCAAATAAAAGCGACACTTAATAAATATTAAAATTGTTTTGCTTATTTTTAGCGCGCTTAAAATTAATAACAACAACAATAATAATAATAATAATAATAGAAATAATAATAATAATAATGTGCTCAATGTGGGAATGATAATTAAAGTGCAAGTGCCAGACGCTTGACAATGCGAATTGAGAACCCGGAGAGAGAGACATTGTACCCAAAGAATCTCGACTGGGGAATTCTCGCTAGCTCATGTATAAATGTGTTGTGTGTGTGTGTGTGTATGAGGTGTGTGTGTGTGCTTTGTTGTTTTGTTTGTATTGCGAAATAAATTAAAACATATTTGTAAAATATAATCTGATAAGCAGTTTTATTGTTTTTTTTTATTTTTTTGGCATTTGACTGGCTGAATCATCAGACTATGTACGACCTGTCTGTAATATAAGAATATATGAGTAATGGATTGGCCACACAGCTGGTCAGCTTAGTAAGCCACCTAACATGCTCTGTTTTTAAGGGGAAAGGTGTATGTCTGTTCGACTGTTTGAACTAGAGATAAATGTAAAAATTGCTGCTCAATTCTGCATAAATACCGCGTGTTTTTAAATTTCTAAAATTTAATTTAATTTAATATTAAAAAATGGTAAAAAAGTAGTCTTTGCTTAATAAAAATTGAGTGGAGTTCGGAATCCGACGATCAGAAAAGTAGGATTTCGGTACGGAATTAATTGAAATTAAAATTTCTAATTTATCCGATCTGATCTCTAGTCCAAACGTATTTCAAATAGACTATTGAAGATGTTGCATTTAAATTTTGTATTAAAAAATAATTAAGAGTGATATAATCGAGTACACCCTGTATTCAGTTCAAAGTCCGCAAACACAAAAGTATTCACATATACAATACAAACATATTTATAATTTGAAATCAAGAATATATATGCTTTATGGGGTAGAGACAAAAATATAATATCATTTTGCAAATGTATAAAAATAAAGACACTGAATTGTATGCAAAATATTGCATACTTATAGGCGCTGTTTCTTGTACATTTGTGTGCAACTTTGTAATTCTCAAGCAGTTATGGCAACTAAGTGGTGAGGTCTGTATAATTTTTCTATAAAATTTTATTTTTATTTTTTTGTAAGAAGATTCACTTACGTAATACCCTCAACTTCAATACCGCATATATACAAAGAAGATAGAGTATACCGCTGTCGGTAAATTCCAGTTGTAACAATCTTATTTATTTTCTTTTATCTCTATGTAGTACTGAAATAATAGCGATAAAGTTTGCAGTCAAATGTTCTGATTTCGTGGCACACATCTGGCAACAAAATGCAAGCACGAGTAAATTTGTGAATATTGAACACGTATCGGTAATTTGTTTATTATTCTAATCACCTTGTGCATCATGGCCAGCTTATATAGTATGCAAAAGTTTACTATAAATTTAGATAATGCCATTGTAGACACGTGTTCCAATACAATAATAGATGTTTAATGTTAACAAAAAGCTGATAATTGAGTTAGAGCAGATCTTTAGTTAGATTTTTATAGATATATATCATATTAAAGTATATTAAACAAATTAAAGAAAATCAAAGATAGATTCTGAATGTTAATGCTGAAAATTTACTGTAGATGTGATCTATCATATTTATTTGTATTCAAAGGAATTATTCAAAAATGGCTTGTTAGTCGGTATTAAGGACATTTTATTGATACCATCAAAACTTAAGTAATTATCCTAGATATTATCAGTGCTTCGTGTTTCTACTCTATATAAAAGTTGTAACATTTTGATATTTTCACTTAGAAAATATTCTAGAAACTTTAAAGCTAAGTTTTGTCTGTTTATCCTTGGAACAGTTAAATTGATCTTAAGTTTTAATTATTTTATTTAAAGTAAAGCAATGCTCTTTTAAAATAGTTCTGGAAAACACATTTTCATTAATATATAATTGTGTGATTTATAATAAATCTTGAACTAAGCCTGGCTTAGGCTAGACTTAAGTAAATAGTCAAAAGTAAAGTGACGCATGCCCTGGGATCACTTCTCATGAGCTCATTGTAAACACACACATGAGTGTGTAGTTTACACACACACACACACACACACCTACACATATGTACATTAAAATGTATATCTAAGTAGTTAGGCCAGTTAATAACCTCATCGATAACGCCCCAAATGTTTGCGGTCGCCTTGTCACTGAGCGAGAGAGATGGCGCTAGCAAGCCAGAGAGCGTAAGGGAGAAGGCTAGATAGCGGCAGACAGTGAGAAATGCTGCGACGTTGACGCTGACTGCGCACTGATATCATATCTGACATGGGCATGGGGGGGGTGTTGGCCAGGACAACAACAACAACAACACAGTTGGATATATACTATAGTCGAGTATCTGCGCTATATTGTTGCAGTTGAAGAAACACAAACGCGCCTCTCAATTTTACTTAAAATACGAGAAATTTCAAAAACGTTTTCAAAAAACAAAAAAAAAAAACTCAAATATGTTTTGATTTTTGGCGAGCATGCAAACAACAACAACATAGCTAATGGCTCATTATTATATAGCAACAACAGCAGCAACAGCAACAGCGACGCCAGCGTCAGACGTTGTGTCAGTCGCGTCATCGCCGCTGGGCCAACAGCGGCAGCAGCTGCTCGTCGTCGGCTGCTCTTTGGGCATTCAGTTTAGTTGTCGTTGCGGCTCCGGCTCCGTAGTTAGCTACATACGTTTGTTTCGTGCGCCACGCCACGCCACGCCACACACCAGACTACGCCAATATATCTCAATCAGCGAGAGCTAGAGCTAACGGAGGGCATCCTAAACACGCATCTACGCTCTGGGCTACTGTTTCGGTTTACGGTTTTGCGGATACGCGTTTACTATATTAAATATATAACTCATACGACATGTAGTACGTCTACGCCGTACGTAAAACGTTTTTGAAAAACTATGCCAAAAACAAAGACAAATCGCAGGCTCACATATGTATTTGAACTGTGAGCTGCTCAGCTAAACAACAATCAAAAATATATATAAAAAGAGTGTTATCATGAATCTTCTACAAAGCAAGTTCCATACACAACATTTGACCAGAATGCCAGAACGCTACACCATCTCTACCTCTGCCTCTACCCCTTCTTCCTTCTGATTCATCACTCGAATGTGATCAATTATGAACTTAATTTGTTATACCCTTGCAGTGCACAGGGTATTATAGTTGTGTTGGAAACTGTGTAACCTAATGAAAATGAGAACTATGCTGTATATAATATATCTATTAATCTGTTTGTCGCCTGTCAAGACGCCCCTAAAGATACATTTATAATATCGGAAAAACTTAGAAGTAGTCAAACTTTATAGTTTCAACAGTCTTTCATGTTTTACACTTTGAAATATTTTCATAAGTTTATTAAAAACATAATTTGTGAAACTAGAAAAAAAATAAATTTTTCAATTTATTCACTTTCTTATTCATTGTAAAAATATTTCAAAAGTTTTCTTAAATTAAATATATCAAACAAGGTTAGAAAAGGCATAAAATTGAAATTAAAATGTTATAAAATATAAGAAAATTGTTATTTTATAAAAGAACTGTTATTTATAGAAAAATACAGATGCTAGATTTTTGTGCATAAAGTTAACTTTAATTTACTGAAAAAAAATATTTATTAATTTATATTATTTATTTTTTAGTAAAGATTCAATTAACGTTCATCAAGCGTTAAATAAAGTTAATTTTAATTTACTTAAATAATACTTATTTATTTACTTATATTTTTTAGTAAAGTTCCAATTCATCAATCGTTGCAAAAATTTAAATAGAAATGTCTGC
Organism: Hirtodrosophila alboralis; assembly: GCA_035043045.1. Classification (NCBI taxonomy): domain Eukaryota; kingdom Metazoa; phylum Arthropoda; class Insecta; order Diptera; family Drosophilidae; genus Hirtodrosophila; species Hirtodrosophila alboralis. The sequence continues at coordinate 361,820 of JAWNNH010000191.1, read as the reverse complement.
AAGGGTATATAAACTTCGGCAAACCGAAGGTAAATTCTCTATCTTCTTATTCATATCATACGCAAATAAAAGCGACACTTAATAAATATTAAAATTGTTTTTAGCGCGCTTAAAATTAATAACAGCAACAACAATAATAATAATAATAATAATAATAATAATAGGAATAATAATAATAATGTGCTCAATGTGGGAATGATAATTAAAGTGCAAGTGCCAGACGCTTGACAATGCGAATTGAGAACCCGGAGAGAGAGACATTGTGCCCAAAGAATCTCAACTGGGGAATTCTCGCTAGCTCTTGTATAAATGTGTGTTGTGTGTGTGTATGAGGTGTGTGTGTGTGCTTTGTTGTTTTGTTTGTATTGCGAAATAAATTAAAACATATTTGTAAAATAAATAAAACAGAGCGACCGCGTCTGCGGACTACCTTGAGATAATGTTGATTTCTTTTTACGTATATGTACATACATTAAATATATACATACACCTAGTACATATGTACATCTATATACAATACAATACACACAATTTAGACGATGAAAATGTTTCCAAATTGCTTTTAGATCTTAGCCGAAATTTAATTCATTTTATCCATCACAATTTGTATAAATTCATGCATCGCAACATTATTTTTTATAAATTTTTGTATTTTCTTTTTGCAGGAATCGCCAATTGGGCCTCAGATAATCGCGATGGCAATGTGGCAGATAAGGCAAGTTCTATACAACAATGAAAATAAAAAATTAGTCAAATAATTGAAAGTAGAATTAGGTCAATTTTTGAGTCAAAAATTTAATTGTCTAAATAACAGTGATAAGCCCGACGACCTATGCGATAAAGACGACATTTTTTTTAATGTAGATATAATCGATGTGTGGGCGCTAAAAGTCAGCTAGAATATTATAGAATTTTATACGATATGAATATACCACGTGCAAAACCAAATTCAAACCGTAAAAATGACAAATGGGCCAAGCTTTTTAAGGTTTCTTTAAAAATGTATCCTGTATCCAAAAGGGACTTCCTCGTATTATATTTCAACAGAATGTGTGTTAAGAAGTATTATATGATTATAATACAATTTATCTTTAATCTCATAAAAAGTATTTGCTAAAAAAATGTGAAATAAATTTAAAAAATTTTTGTGTATCTTGTTTAATAATAATTTCTTTTAAAATATGCTTATAAAACTGTTCAAAATAATCTTCAAGCAATATGTCAGCTCTATGAATTTTATTATTTATTAGGTTTATAAAGCTAAAAATGCTATTAATAAAAAATATAAATAAATGAACAAATTTCATCGAAACTTATTGCGATGCAAGTAAATTAAATTAAATTAGTTGTGTTATATTTATAAACTAGACACACAAAGGGTATTTCCAAAGTAAAGCAACAAAACTAAAACTAAAATCATATTTATATTTTATTTTTTGTTTATTTGCTTATTTTTTTTATAAAGTCAATTTCGTTATTAACGCTAATTAGATTAACAATAGGTATCTGATTCAGTTTTGACATTTAGTGTTCAAATGTTTTAGAGCAAGTTGGTTGCTTCATTGCCATAGACACACATGTTTTTTAAATATTTCAACATATTCCGGAGATGCAGAAAGGTGTATACTATATGCCTGTTCTATATCTATAGCTAACTAATTTTACTCTGATTTTTAATCCACAGTCTGCCGCAGATGCCGCCAAGCTCAATCGCAAGGAGTCGTATAAGGCGCAGCGGAAGAATTATAGGCGCGAGAAGAAGCGTGTGGCCAGCGAATTGATGAACTCTCTACAGGATCCGGCTGTCATAGTGCTAGCCGATTGGCTAAAGGTATATTTATATATTTATTAAAAAAAACAATCGTTTAATATCTGTTTAATTTGTCTTTTGCAGGTGCGCGGCACACTCAAGTCTTGGACAAAGTTGTGGTGCGTGCTGAAGCCCGGTTTGCTGCTCATTTATAAGAGCCAAAAGACAAAAAGCAGCCATTGGGTGGGCACAGTAATGCTCACCTCCTGTCAGGTCATTGAACGACCCAGCAAAAAGGATGGCTTCTGTTTCAAACTCTTTCATCCGCTGGAACAGTCCATTTGGGCGCCACGTGGCCCTGACAAGGAAACAATTGGTAAGTGAGCAAAGCGAAAGGCAGCTTGAATTATGCCCTAACTCGTGATTCGTTCTCTACTTTTGCAGGCGCTGTGGTACAACCGCTGCCAACCGCTTACCTGATCTTTCGAGCGCCAAGTCAGGCGGCTGGCAAATGCTGGATGGATGCTTTGGAGCTGTCGCTGCGCTGTTCGGCGCTTCTGCTGCGCTCCAATAGCAGCAACACACCTTCCAGTGCCTACGCGGGTGAGCCTCTGCCCGTCTCCAATGAGACACAATGGTCGGAGGCCGACTACGAAAAGCACTTCAATGAGCACGGTAAGTGGATGCAGCAGTGGCTTGCGCCGCCAGCTGAACAGGATCTCTCGCGCTCCGATACTAGCATCTCTTCGCGCGCCCAGACGCCACAGCTGCTGCAGCAGCTGTACAGTAGCGCCGTTAATAACTGGGAGCGCACCAAGCGACTGCCTCGATTTGGGCAATGTCCAGAGCGAACCTTACGCAACAGCGATGCCTCTAGCGTTGACATACAGTCAGCCATGCGACGTGTACGCGGTCGTCTGAGTCCCATTAGCAAATCCATGTCGCTGCGTGGTGGCACACTCGACGATAGCAGCTCCAGTAATGAGGATGAGGATGACTATGCCAGCAGCAGTGTATGCGCAGCCGGATCTGGCTCTCGGCCTGTCAGTGCACCGCCGGATTGCCTGTTGTTTCCGCGATTTCAAATCAACGTCCAGGGTGAAGACCCACAGCTACAATTCTTTTTATATAGAATAAATGTTGTAGTTTGTTGTAATTGCTATTTGCGAGACTAGTCTATTCGGTTGTTGCATTGTAATTCAACTTCTCCATAAAGTAGTCTCGGCGTTCGTTGTTCAAAATTTGTAATTTTATGTAATTTTGTAATGTGTTTAACTTGGTGCGGCTAACTGCACAAATCTGTCACACATCCATCCAATCAACAACCTGTTTGCCCGTAATAGTCTATGGGACGGGTGCTGCTCATTGATGCGCTGTTGCTTTGGCTAGAGAGGCTTAAGTAGAAGTAGCAACAAAATTTGAACAAATTATAACTCGTTACAGATCTGGACGCAGACAGTCAAAATGAGGCGCCCAATGCGGCAATGTCCGGTCTGGAGTCCGATTCAGAGACAGATCCCGGTGCACAGGAAGATGAAGCTGCCGATCAGGCGCCATGCGAGGAGACTTCCTATGTTCCATTTGAAGAGGAGGAGTTTGGTGAAGTAAGTTAAGCCATTGCATCAACAGTTGTTCACTTAAACTAATCTATATTTTGGCTGAGCACAGCAAGGCGAACAGGTTGAAGAGCTGGCCGAGGAGAACAAGAGTCTAATCTGGTGCATTGTGAAACAAGTGCGTCCCGGCATGGATCTAAGCAAGGTAGTCTTACCTACTTTCATACTTGAGCCGCGCTCGTTTCTGGACAAGCTCTCAGATTCATACTATCATGCAGACTTGCTCTCCAAGTAGGTGAACCTTTTCTTAAATATAATATTATTGTGTTTCTCACACTCTGCTCTCTTGGTAGGGCTGTGCTCGAGGATGATGCATTCACGCGAATGAAGATTGTTGTGCAATGGTACCTGTCCGGGTTCTATAAGAAGCCCAAAGGCCTCAAGAAACCCTACAATCCCATACTGGGTGAAAAGTTTCGCTGTTATTGGGAGCATCCGAGCGGCAGTCGCACATTTTACATTGCCGAGCAAGTGTCCCATCATCCGCCCATTTCGGCATTTTATGTGACGAACCGCGAGGATGGCTTCAGCATCACCTGCTCCATCTTGGCGAAATCGAAGTTCTACGGCAATAGCACATCGGCCGTACTAGAGGGCGCGGCTACGATGACGCTACTGCCCCGCGGCGAATGTTATACGGCGAGCACACCCTACGCCCACTGCAAGGGCATACTCATGGGCACGTTATCCATGGAGCTCGGTGGCAAGATAAACATCGAGTGCGAGAACACCGGTTACAAGACGGAGCTCGAGTTTAAGCTGAAGCCATTCCTCGGTGGCGCCGATGCCACCAATGTGATCGCAGGCAAAATAAAGCTAGGCAAGGAGACCCTAGCCACCATAAGCGGTCACTGGGACAGAGAGTGCCGCATCAAGGACATAAAAACGGGTGAGGAAACGCTGCTATTCAAGGCCGATGGTGAAATGCGCTCGAAGCGTCTCACACGCTATATGGTCCCAATGGAAAAACAATTGCCGACGGAGTCGCAACGCCTTTGGCATCTTGTATCCGAGGCAATAGCCAAAGAAGATCAGGTGGCGGCAACTGAAGAGAAAACCGTACTAGAAGAAGAGCAGCGCTCGTCAGCCAAGGAACGTCTCGTTAATGATGAACAACATATGCCGACGCTTTTTGAACAGGACAGCTACGGCCAATGGATGTATAAATATGCCGATCTAAGGCCGTGGGACACGCGAAACGATGTGCGTCAATATGAGTGCGATTTCAAGGTGCTCACACAGACACGACACAAGTCGGTTCCCATTGTGCATGGTGCCGAAATCATTCATCCGCTACGCGCCAGCCTGGAACCAGCAGATCGTAAACGTGGACAATCAACACTTGGCAGCACTGGAGCATCCTCTAAAGTCTCCAAGGCTAAAAACAAGAGCCTTGTGCTGGCCCCACGCGATACCAACTCGGATTCGAGTCAGTCGCCACAAGGCGCTGTCAAGCGGGGATCGAATAGCAGCGCCATGAAGCAGTAAGTTTTTAAAATATTCAAATTTGAGTTTTATTTTTGAGCTAGCAAATTACTCAACGATTATTTTGGAGTTGAATTTATTTTGCTCAAAAAAAATCATTTTTGATTAATTTATTAAAATTGTAATAAAAACCGTAAAATTCAAAAATTATGAATAATCGTCATTGACCTGTTTTTACTACACCGAATTTAATGCATATATACTATAATTTTCAGACTTGCCTTGGCCGTGGAACAGATGAATGCAACACTGGAGAGTCATTCGACACAACTAACCAACATTACGCGTCGACTGGAGCGCATGCAGTACGCACCGCCCTCTAGATCCTCAAGCATGTATTCACAGGAGTTTCCCGGCGGCGGCGTTTCCCAATTGACCGTTGTCAAGTCATTGATCTATGCGCTAATTGGGCTAACATTCAGCTTGATTTTACGCTGGCTCTTCAAATAGTTATTTGCTTTATTTGTATACATTTAGGCGACCTTTTGAGCTATATATAGTTTTATATATTCACCCAATATTATATTATATATCTATGACAATTGTATTGTATATTCTGTCCCACTCAAAATGCCTTGGCACGCTGCCAAAGACCGAGATACGCTGTTATATGGCGCTCTGTTAAAGTCAATCACGAATTATGATTAAGTTAATTGGTATATATACTACTATTAGTCCAAGTCGATGTCCAGATGCTAGTGTGCTCCCATTAAATGTTTCAAATTTGACGCCAGCTGAGATGATCCTTCAGGTATGTTTAGGTTTAGGCGTTTTATAAAAGGATACCGTATATAGTATCTAACTAATAGTTGCACCAAAATTTCATAACAATTCCAAGTCAGTGACACTAAAATGTAATCAATTCCCCTATTTTTTTTTTTGTTTAAGTATAAAAATTTGCTTATATGAAGAGCATTTTTGAAGATGCTCGAGAGGCTTTCTGTGCAATAAGAACAAAGTGCAACACTCATACACATTTAGAAATTTAATGCTAAAGTGCTTATAATAAATTAAATAGCTCTATATACACCAAAACACTTTCGTCATAAAGCCAACACCAATTGTACAACCTGTAAAACTTTTTAAATATTTGAATTCAAATAAAAAACTAACACATTTTCTCCCTTTTCATTTAAATCGACTCTTTTTGAAATATTTGAAAGTAACTTAATTATTACAAAAGGGTGAGTTATGGAAATTGGATTCTTTTAATTTTTAAGGGTTATAAATCGAGGGATTACTATAAAAAATTTGACTGTGCCTTATTGAGGGATGTTCAGTGAGTTATGGCATCAAATTTTAACTGAATAAATTATTAGGAACTTAAAGAAATTTTTAATTTATAAAATAAAAAATGCTAAATAAGTTTTATTTTTAAATTTTAAAACATAAATTGAAAATATCCGTCGATTTGGCAAAAAGGTGCAAATAAAAATTAACTTTTCTTAGTAAAAATCAAAAATAATTTTTTTTGTAACTAATGTAAAAAAAATTGCAAATAATTATTATATCGTATTTTTTATTTTAAAAGTCAACAGTTACGGTCCTTGGTTATTGGAAACTGGGATCTTTTTTTGTATATTCATTTGACAGCCTATGGACTATTATGTTTCATCCAAGACAATTTCTATTGAATAGGATTTTTTTTTTTTTTGCATTTATTCGTTTTTATTGTTGCTCTTCGCTTACATTTACAAATAGTTTATATATATTTATATATATACTATATATTTTCTACAACATTTACGGTCATTCTCATTTTCATTTTTAGCTGTTTTACATTTTTCACTTAATATAGGGACTCTTGTCTCTCCGTTTTCTACGTTTTGTTCTATAAGCAATCCGGTTTGGGGGTTTTATTAAGGCGACTGCGACCGCGGTACCCTACAATAATCGATCTTGATGATCGTTGCCCATCGGTCCGGTTTAGTCATGTGAGTAAAAGATGCTGCTAAATATGCGCTAAGAGTTAACTTATTTAAATAGTTTCTGTTTTTGTTTTGTTTTTCTTTTTTTTTGTTTTTCATTTCTGATTACGCCTTACACTTAGTGGGATGGCGTACGTTGAGTGCACGCTTGAGGGGATTACACAGTATAGTATAGTATCAATAACTAGATTGTTTTGTTTTTTTTTGTTTATATACGTTCGGCTTAACATTTAACACGACGAGAGAAGCTGAGAATCATGTCTCGGGCCTGCAACTAAACGGGTGGTGGGGAAAGATGACAACAGTTAAGAAGCTAATAAGTAGGATTAGAATAGAGTTTGTTTGTTTTTAGTTTAGTTTAGGTATAGGTATAGGTTTAAACACCCTGTATTATGTGTGTGTGTTTGTGTGTGTGCATGTGTGTTTGTATACACAGTTGCATATATGCATGTACAATTTATGTATGTACGAGAGTACGGCTAGACTTAATTTACAGTTGGACATGCATGTGGATCAGCTCTACTATAGTTTACATACAATTGCGCTCTGCACAGCAGGTAAATAACATTTTTGAGTATATATTCAAATATATATGTATATGTATATATATATTTTATGTATGTATGTATGCATGTATGTTTATTTATGTATGTTTCGGATCTGTAACTGTATCTTTATTTGTATCTGTAACTCTGCATCTCTAGTATAACTGCATGTGCTTATGCATATTGCACTATATTCCTCAATGGCTGGTTGACTGGCTGACAGAGCACGGCGGATTCGAACCTAGCACGTATGGACCCTCAGATGGTTTTGTAGCGTGCTCTTCTGCCGGAACTGCTTGGGACAGTAGGAACAGTTGTAGGGCTTCTCTCCAGTATGGATCTTCATGTGATTATTGAGCGTGGCCACTTGCCGGAAACTAACCTCACAGATCTTGCACTTGTACGGCTTCTCGCCCGTATGCGTCTTGATGTGATTGACCAGGGTGCTCTGCTGTGAAAAGAAGCGTCGACAGACACTGCAACCAAACGGCCGATCCGGATTATCGCCCTTGAGCATATTAATATTGCCCACACTCATGCGACCACTCTGTGCCGCAACGGCCTGATATTGTTCGGATTTACAGTTGACAGCTGCCGCTGCCGCAACATTGCTAGCTACCACAGAGCTAACAGTTGTGCTGCCATCAAGGAAATGCAGCAACGGATGATGGTCCAGTTGAAGGATGTTGGACGTTGTGCTGTGCAGGTTATTGGGTAGCAGACCGCTCGTCAATTGATGTGTCCCGGGTGCAAGGGGCGCTGGCATGGCTGAGTGATCCACTAGTTAGAGGTCCGTGTATATAGATATAGATCGTTGGAAGTAGTTGCAAGTTCGAGTTATCGGTTCAGTTGATTGTTGATTGGTTGGTTGGCATGCGTACAAAATTTAAATAAAAGCTTCGTTAGGGAAGTGCGTTAATGATCAATGCACACAGTGATAACAGAAAGCGGCTCAGTTGTAGGGCGAACACACAAGCGGCTCACCTGTGGCTGTGACTGTAGCTGGCTGGCTGGCGAGATGTGTGTGCGTCTTCATGTGGTTGGTGAGCGTGCTCTGCTGGCGGAACTGCATGTGGCAGTAGGAACACGTGTAGGGCTTGTCGCCTGTATGGATTTTTTTATGATTAGCGAGCGTTGCCAGCTGGCTAAAGGATTTGTCGCAAGTCTCACACTTATACGGCTTGGGATCGACATGTGTCCGTTCGTGATTATGCAGCGTACTCAACTGGGGGAAACGACGCTTGCACACACTGCACTGATACGGTTTCACCAGCTCCTCGGCCTGAGGCGAGCTATATGTGCCCGAATATAGAGTCTTTGAGATTTGTACACGCTGCTGCTGCTGCTGATGCTGGTGCTGATAGGCGTTGTGCATCTGATTCGACTGCGATTTACGGTTCAGCTTGCCAGAGGAGGACGACGGCGGCTGATAGTTGAGTAGCGATGTGGGCGTGCTCGACTCAGCCGCTAAGCGTGTGTGTCAAAAGCAAAACTCAAGTTAGATTTGATTCAATTACTATAACTATGTATATTTCTTTTTTTTTAAATGTGTTTACCCGCTTCAGCCATCACTTACCCTTATGCGTCTTGATGTGATTGATGAGCGTGCTCTGTTGGCGAAAATCCTTGGCGCATATATTGCACGTAAATGGCTTCTCACCGGTATGGATCTTCACATGATTCGTCAGCGTCGATATCTGGCGAAAGGCCTTGTCACAATGCTTGCACTTGTAGGGACGCTCATCTGTATGGATTTTCATATGATTGCGTAACGTGGTCAGCTGCCGGAATTTGTTCTTGCACACGTGGCATTCTTTCTTTTTTCGTGGATCGTCCACCACAGACTCATCCTCGCTGATGACGCTCTGGACCTCCTGTTTCATGGGCGAGATGGGCGTATGATTGCCGCCGCCGCTATTCGTTGTTGTTGATATATCAAGCAGGTGCACCAACGGATGCTGCGGATGCAACATGGCCTGGTGGGTGGGATGTTGTATTGCCTGCACGGCGGTCAATTGGTGTAGCGCAAAGGGGCTCTGCTGTAAGCTTGCAATTGTTGTTGGCTGTTGCAAGCTGTTCGGATTGAGGCCGCCGCCGGCAGAGCCGCCACCACCTCCCCCGCCGCCAACGCCGTGCGTGGCAAGCTGCGAGGGCGCATAGTGCTGATAGTTGGCCATAGCAGCTGTCGCGGCCGTCGCATGATTCAAATGCATTTTTTTTACTTCCTTGCTGGCTTTTGATATTTCTTGAGGTATTCGAGAAAATAAATTGTGTGAGCTTTGTTTATTTTATTGTCTGCTCATGAACGATAACGTTATACAATTAAGTCGACAAATCGCAGCCATTTGCAGCCGAGCACCCCCCGTTCGGTTTGTTATTTTAGATGTCTGCGCTTTTTCGGGCCGCGGCGGCTGCTTTGCTTTGCCAGCGGCCACACGTTGCGTTCCACGTATGCGCTTTGGCGCTCAATATGGTATACACTTTGCGCGTCACAACATTCCACACACTTTGCAAGCGTTTTTGCAATTGTTTGTGGCGCTTTTTTGTCTGATTTGTGCAAATTTTCTCAGGCCACGCTCTTTTTTATCCTTATCAAAACAAAAATGACTGGCGTGGTTTTCCAGGGCTTCAGTACGTGCAGAGCTGCATTGGGGGTGGTCGTCGTCTAATCGATTGTCATTTATCGAATAGCGAAAATCAAGTGCGGCACCCAACGAGGGCTGCAGACATCGGAAAAAGTTGCATATTGTTGATAAAAACAATTTATCGATAGCGTATCGGCATGAAGCGCTTTCATATTAATTGTTATCGATAAATATGATAAAAAAATATAAATCTGCAAGTTAAATTAATAATTTTTGTTAAAATACATATTAAAAAACAAATCACGCATTGATTATTATTTTAATTTGTAATAAATAAAAAATAATAATACTCACTCAACAATAGTTATTATTTGAATCTTTGTTAACTTTGAATTAAGTCATTTTCAAATTTTAATTTAAGTGTTTTTAACTAAGGTTCAAACAATCGACTATATTAATAACAGACTGTACCAAAATTGTTTTACAAACAACATCTTAACTTTATTTTTATATAAAAAGATAGTCATCCTGTAACATATAAATAGTATAAAGTACAATATTAGTTACGACTACAAAAGCCAGATTAAGATTAATGGTACAAAAATCAAAAATGCGAAAATTCAAATTTTTCCATGTTAGCTGAAGAGCGAACCAGTCATTCTGAAATTTAGTTAATTATTAAAATTAATATGCAATTTCAGAGTGCTTTACTCACGCTGCGCTCAACTTGGTTTACATTTAGAAAAGGGTAGCGTATAATATGAAATATATCCATAAGATATTTAACAGTCGTGTGAGCTAAATTTTCCAGTAGAAAGAAGTCCAACATTTCCACGGTGCATAATAATAAATACAGCCAAACACTAATTGGGTTCAAATTATTAATAGGATGTCTAAAAATTATCCGAATCAACATAATTCCGCTTAGACAGGCATTGTAAATAATATGTAGTATTTGACATAAGAGCGGATATTTGAAGATGGAGCATAATTCATTAATTAAACGTATAAGTCGATAGTACATCCGTTGCATTTGTAAGATATATTTTATTTGCTTTGGCATTGGCATTGGATCCAAAAGTACCTGCTCCAATTCAAATTGTACTTTGAGAATAACATGACTTATCTGCCAGATGAGAAGAAACTCTAGAAAGAAAGTGCCACTCATCATGGCTCTTGAAAGAGAGCTACTTAGATAATAAAAACATCCTCTTTCTCCGGTATATAACTGTGCTATGTAAATTGCAGGTCTTGCCAACATTATCAATATTTTGAAGTAGAGTAGCCGGCGTAACAGTGGATGCTGTCCTTTTGTGTCATAAAAATGATGTTTCATTCTAAACTTATCCATTTTAACAAGATTTCTAATCATCTTGAATAATTGGTTCTGCCAGAAATGTATACAATGCAAGCAACTAATGATTGATACTACCATGACGACTGGAAACGTAAGAGCCAAAAACATGGTTAGCTTCGATTCGGTAACAGGTACCGGTAATGATATCCATAGTGAATATAATATCGTTGGGAATGTGAACAAAACTGTAAGGCCATACGGTCTAGTATAATTGCACAAAAACCGCGACTTTATCAACCTGCTCGTGCGGATATCAAAATAGAATCCTCCTACTCCACACAATGACAGGACGAAAGTAATGCACGCGTAAACGAAGTGTTTTCCCGATGACATTTTAAGCTCAACTAGTAAGTGCTCTAGTTAATGCATTAAATTACTTATAATCAATTTGTAAAATGCACTTAACATTTTAACGATAAAACTGAGATAATTAAAAATCCAATAAGAAATGACAGCTGCATATGCCAACTGATATGGGCTGCCCAAATAAACGATAAATTGATAACGATTGAAAAACTGTTTGAAAACCGGTCAATTTTTGAGAGCTAAACTGAAATTGCAGAATATTTTGGCCTAAGGATGTGAAATAATTTACTTAATTTAAAGTTTTTCTTGAAATACAGATCTCAGATTAAAAGAAATACTTTCCATATATATATACATATATTTTTACATTTGGTTCAGAAAAAGATTTATTGAGGTTTGTGCAATGTCTTTTTGTCCGTATTTAAGATTTTTTATATATTAAGATATAATATGTAAACTTGCGTTGAAATTAATTAAGTGATATCTTTAATCCGTATTAAAGATCAGTTTGTCAAGACTCTTCGCTCAGCATAAGATTGTAAGAATTTTTACAACAAATCGTAGTCACTCTGCACCATATATATTGCATTAAGTACGATATTAGTTATAACTAGGAAAGCTAGACGAAGATTGAAGGTACAAGCACCAAATATGCGGAGGCTCATATTTTGCCATATTAACTGTAGGGCGAACCAATCATTCTGAAATAATAAAAAATTAACAAAAAATAGAACATAATCCAATCTGTTGAACTTACGCTGCGCTCTATTTGATCAGAATTTTTGATTGGACTGCGTAAAATAAGAAATGTACTCTCAAGAAGTTTGCCAGCCGTGTAACCAATATTGGCCATTACATAAAAGTCCAGGATTTCGAGGATACATACTATCACAAAAGGTATAGCATTTATTGGACCGAAGGGTTGCGCAAATATTGATCTAATCAAAATATATCCAGCCAAACAGGAAACCCAATAAAGGTGCAATATTTGAAATAGCAACGGATATTTGAAAATTATGCAAATTTCTCTCATAACATGGGTAAGTCGATAAAACATTCGTTGTAGTTTTAGGATTTTCTTAAACTTTTCATTCATTGGCATTGGTTTTAGAAGTAAGAATTTTAGTTCAAGCTGAAGTTGCAAGGAAATATTGCAAATCTTCCAGATAAGATTAAACATTAAAAAGAATAAACCAACTATCAGTGTTTGTGAAATAAGATTACTTAGGAAAAAAGCAAAAGCTTTCTGTACGGTGATCATCCGAATAAAGTAAAATAGAAGTCGCGAAAATATTAGTAATAATTTCATGTAAAATAGACGCCGCAGATATGAATTATGTTCCTGTTTGCCACAGAAGCTATGTTCAGTTCTAAATTTATCCATTTTAAGCAGGACTTTAATTATCTTAAATATTTTATTCTGCCAGAAGTGTGCACAGAATAAACAGCTGAGGACTAAAACTACCGTAACACCTTGAAATGTTATTGCCATAAAACTTGTGAGCCTATAGTGATTAAAAAACGTTCGTATTGTTATCCAATCCAATTGAAATAGCATTGGGAATGTGGCCAAAACAACAAAGCCATATAGTCTAATATAATAGCACATAAAACGCGACTTTATCACCCTGCCCGTGCGGATATCAAAATAAAATCCTCCTACTCCAAACAATGACAGGACGAAAGTAATGCACGCGTAAACGAAGTGTTTTCCCGATGACATTTTAAGCTCAACTAGTAAGTGCTCTAGTTAATGCATTAAAATACTTATAATCAATTTGTGAAATGCATTTATAATTTCAATGATAAAACTGATATAATTAAAATCGAAATATGTAATGACAGTCTGCATCAGCCAACAGACATGCCAAAATGATAAATCAAAAATTAAAAAGAAATGTTTAAGTAATATACATATGTAACACTTTTTTTGCTTTTTATTTTCACATTAAGTCGTAGTCGCTCTGCACCATATATATAACATGAAGTACGATATTAGTTATAACTAGAAAGGCTAGACGAAGATTTATATTACAAACACCAAATATACGTAAACTTATATTTTGATATGTAAGCTGCAGGGCGAACCAATCAATCTGAAATAAATAGGAAAAATAATGAAAAATATAACACAATCTGAACCGTTGAACTTACCCTGCGATCTACTTCAGCATCTGGATTTGGGATTGGGTAGCGTAGAATATGAAATATATTTCCAAGAAGATTACCAGCCGTCTGACCAATACTGACAAGAACGTAGAAATCCAATAGTTCCATGGTGCATAATACCATAAATGGCAGGGTATTTGTTGAACTGAAAGTTTTTATGGGTTGTCCAAAAAGTACTCGAATCAAGATATATCCACTCATGCAGCAAACCCAGGATAGATGCAGTATTTGACATAACAGTGGATATTTAAAAATATTACATATTTCTTTCATAATAAGTATAAGCTGGTAGAAAAAGCTTTGAAGTTTCAGGATTTTCTTCAATTTCTTAGTCTTTTTCATTGGTTTTTGAAGCAAGTGCTCGAGTTCATACTGAAGCTGTATGAAAACATGGCAAGTTTTCCATATGAGATTAAACATTAGAAAGTACAAACCAACCATCAGAATTTTGGAAATAAAATGGCCTAAGAAAAAGGCATGTCCTTTCTCTACGGATATCATACGAATAAAGTAAAAAAACGGTCTCGGAAATATTAATAATAATTTGATTAAGAATAGTCGTCGAAGCGATGAACTCTGTTCGTGTTTGCCACAATAATTGTGTTTTATTTTCAATTCATCCATTTTGAGCAGGATTTCAATTAATTTATATATTTTATTTTGCCAGATGTGTGCACAAATTAAACAGCTGATGACTGAAACTATCGCAATGGCAGGAGATGTTAATGTCAAAACCCTTATTTTACTATATTCACTAAAAATCAATCGCACTTTTAGCCAATTATAATTTAGCAGCATTGGGATTGTGGCCAAAACAATAAGGCCATAAAATCTTGTATAATATCGCAGTAATCGTGATTTTATTAATCTGCCAGTGCGAATATCCAGGTAGAATCCTCCAACTCCACATATTGCCAACAAGTAAGTAATGTATGCGTAGACAAAGTGTTTTCTCCAGGACATTTTTAACGCAACTAAGTTGTTAAGACAATTTATTGAAGTACTTATACTAAAATTAATTTGTGACATTTACTTAATAGTTTTATTAAGATAAAACTGAGATAATTAAGAAAGAAATAAGAACTGACAGCTTATATTGACTAAAATTCATAAATTAATTAAATTTGAAAAAGTAGTAATAGTTGCTTGTATTGTGTTTAATAGATTGAGTAAACACGATTACTTATCTCAAGTTATAAATATATTTTTTCAGAAGCCAAAGACAACAACATTTATTCCCATATACCTAAAATAAGACTTAATTAAGGTTCACTAATGATTAACAATTCTGTTAATAAAGTTACATGTTGACAATATTAAAGTTAAGTTTACGTTACCACATCAAAGGGAACAAATATAACGAAACTTTCTTATTTTATATAAAGTTGTAGTCTCCCTGTATCATATATATAACATAAAGTACAATATTAGTTATAAATACAAAATTCATTTGTAGATCTATGGTACAAATACCAAAAATGCGAACATTCACTTTTTGCCATGTTAGTTGCAGGGCGAACCAATCATTCTGAAGAGAAGAAAGAAAATATTGAAAAATTTAATATTATATAATATGTATATCTGTGGAACTCACATTGCGCTCTACTTGATCCATATTCAGATAAGGATAGCGTATAATAAGAAGTGTACCTTCAAGAAGTTTACCAGCCCCATGAGCGACATTGACCAGGGCATAGAAATCCAATAACTCGACCAAGCATATTAATATAATCAACCATGGTGGTCGGACTGTGTACAAAGGATGTCCAAAAATGATGCGTATTAAGAGATATCCACTCAAACAGCAATTCCAACATATGTGTAATATTTGAAATAGCAACGGATATTTAAAAATTATGCATATTTCTTTCATAATGCGTATAAGTCGATAGAACTTCCTTTGTATTTGTAAAACCCTCTCCAACTGCTTGGTCATTGGCATTGTGCTATGCAGTAAGTGCTCCAGTTCATACTGCATATTTAGAAAAAGATGACAAATTTTCCAAATAAGATTGAACACTAGAAAGTACATGGCACAAACCAAAGATCTTGAGAGAAAATTACTCATATTAAAAACATAATTGCTGTTTTCGTAAAAAAATTGCGCAAGATAAAAAAAAGGTCGTTGCACTATTAACAATAATTTGACGTAGAATAGTCGATGTAGACATAAATTCTTTTTCCAATTGCCACAGTAATTAATTCCACTCTTAAACTCATCCATTTTGAGCAGACTTTTAATGATCTTAAATATTTTATCCTGTCTGCAGTGTGCGCAGATCAAACAGCTCAAGATTAAAAACATTGCGATAAACGGCGCAGTTGCTTGAAAGAATATTGAGAGTCTGCGTTGGGTAAAGAGTAATCGCATTTTTAACCAATTAACATCTATCAGTATTGGAAGTGTGGCCAAAATAACAAGGCCATACAGTCTGATATAATAGCATAGTAATCGCGACTTTAATACTCTGCGTGTGCGTATATCAAAGTAAAATCCTCCAAATCCACATAATGCCAACAAGTAAGTAATGTACGCGTAAACGACGTGTTTTTTACAGGACATTTTTAATGCAACTAAGTCCTTAAGTGAAAGCTTTGTAATCAATTTGTCAAATGCACTAAAAAGTTCTGCGATAAAACAGAGATTGGTTTACAGACAAGTGAATAAACAATTAAGAATTGACAGCTTTTATAAAATTTTCAATATGCGCTGTCAAATGGTAAATTCACAAAATATGTGTATACATTTATTATTTATTTATTGCGATTAAATTCTTGTATTACAAGCTTAAGCTTATTATTTATGACAATAGTCACAAGCTGTAAATTACTATTACTTGTAATATATAAATACATTTGTTATTTAAATAATTTGTTTGGTATAAAATATTTTAATAATTTATACCAGCCAGTTTAAAATTGCTTTTAAATATTATCTAGTTTATTTTCAAAGGATGTGATTTTATTATTTAAAAAAAAGGCTATTAATTCCATGTATTAATAGTATGAATAAAGAAGGCCTTTGTAATTTCAATATAAATATTTTTGTAATTTATTTCAGTAAGTAAAAAATTCCTTTTAAATATTATTTAATTACTTTCCCAAAGATGTTCTTTTATTGTTTTTAATTTCAATAAATTTTTTTTCTTGTACAATACAATTGTTAAGAGATGTTTATACGTCTTCTATAATTTACACAATCACAACACATTTAAAATCAAGCCATCTTTATCCACTTTAAGCCTGATTAATTCATTCCTACCAATCGTCATCAAAAATCTTGTATTTAAAATAATTCCGAAACACTCACGAAAGCGTCACAGCTGCCGAACACATCGATTTGTATTCGTTATTCGTTATTCGCATTTGGTATTTGAACTGAGGGAAGCGAGTTTCACAGTTTCAGTGCGTCGGCGGCAATCACGGGAATCAGTTGAACTATTTGAGTTAAAACTGAAAATTATTTGGCGAAAATGTGTAAAACGCGATTCAGTTGACAATTGCAAAATTACAGAACCTTGAATGCGAGCAAAATAATTCGACTAATTGATTGGAAATTAGATTTGAAGATAATGAATATAATGCAATTTATGAGCACAAACTAAAATTGTCAACTTTTTTGCTAAACGGATTTCATGCTTCAGTTGCATATCAAAACAAAAAAAAAAATAAATAAACCTAAAAAAGACAGTACAACGCGATTATCAATGTGCATTTATTTAAATTTGGACAAGGTCAGTGGCGTCGCATCAATTATGGCCATAGCCAAGCGAATACCCTGTAACTTGCTTGGGTTCTGGGTGTTGCTTAGCATTTTGGCACGCCCCTGCCACGCCCATTACATACAAATCGATCATGAGGAGTTTCGCGCCAGTGGCTTTCCCCATCCACCACTGCCGCCAGCACCATTGACGCCACTGGAACTGGAGCATCTGCCACATGTGCTGGCCACCAAACAGCTGACACCAGCCGAGGTCATGGTCGATTTGACCAATGATTTAACCCATCGACTGCTCCACTATCATTCCATACTAAATCGAAATAATTTTGCATTCTCACCGACGGCGCTGGTCAGTGTGCTGGTGGCGCTCTATGAAGGATCCTCAGGACGTAGTGCCAGTGAACTGCGCAATGTGCTGCAGTTACCCAATAATCGTGACGTCATACGCGTTGGCTACCGCGATATACATCGACGACTGCGGGTGAGTCTACTAATACACTCCCTGACCCCTCTACAACGGTACAAAACAGTTTATAGCTATCCAATTGAAATTTACATGCATCGTTAAGCACATGGCGTGTCTGTAATCCAATGTTTCTATGGCTTACACTTGGCTAATAAAATACTTTGGGTCAGGGATGCTGTTACCGATATATCCGAGTATGTTATAATTATGCCCTAGGCAAAAATATGTGGCACATTTTTGACTCGTATTGCCGCCAGTTCTACTTATCGATGCTCAATTGCTTTCAAGAGTTTATTGACCCTATTTATTAACATAGATTTGTGTGTGTTCAAACCAAACAATCTGGAATGATTTGTCAAATATTTTGGGCATGAATAGAATTTATAATTGATAGATGTCAATTTATTGTTGTATTTTATATAAAGTAATATAGAGTAATATAAAGTAATAATTTGAATGGCTGTCGATTGTTGATAGATTGAGAATCAATTACACTAGTTTACAGCCAAAAAGGAGCTGGGCTCTCATAGACTTCTCTTGATGTATTTTCGAGCTATTCGCGGTTTTCTCGAAAACCATTTTTTTGAAAAAATAAATGGTTTGCATTTTTGAAATCAGCGCTCAAAAATAAATCAAAAAAAGTATATGAGAGCCCAGCTCCCTCGATCAAAAAATAATTTGTAAACTAGTGTTATTTAGGCCTACAAGAGTGGATAAACAATAATACTTTATAAAACTAATTTTAGCATATGGACAAAATGGTCCCTTTACTAGAAGCTAACTTAAAAATCAAGATTTTTATCCGTAGTACCACATATTGAACGTGCAATCTCGTGTGAAACTCCTCTTCGCATATTCCTGACTAGCAGAATCATAAATTTCTCCCAATACAGGAAACCTCAACCCCAGGAGAATCTTTTTCCAATTCCAATTTTCCCCAACAGCAGATACAGAAAACTCCTTAACCCAAGGAGAATTTTTGCTCCTTGTCATGAAAGTTTCAGGAGACTTAGGCTCAGTTGACGAACCATTAGATCCAATCATCTAATCATTATAATAATAAATGTAAGCCACACATTTTGAAAAATCTGCTTTCCAAACATCTTACTTATCATTTGGAAATTCGGTTGCTGATTCCGAAAAATTTATTTTTTGTTTTACGTTTTTGAGCTAAACAATAAAGATTGAATTTCGACTTCCAAAAAAATAAGTTTGGATAACAGTGAATAACTTCGAAGATAGTTTAATTATAATTAATAACTTGTAAAGAAAGTAATCAACTATTTTATCAACTTATCCTATGACATATTTAAACTGCCGGCTTAAAAAAAAATCAGTCAACAAATATAGAAGTAATTAGCTTTGAAGTGAAAAATTAGACTTTCGTTTATTTTGTGGAACTTTCCATTGTGCTTTTTTTTTAATATATTTTCAGACATATTTCTTTGGCTCAGACAATCCCCTAAAAGGACTTAGCCTAAGTAGAAGCAATGTAACAGTGCTCAAGGACTTTGAGACTGTACTGATGTTCTATGGCTATGACCTAAGCGTCGATATGGCATCAATGACGCCAGCTAATGTAACCGATGTGGAAATGGCCAATACTACAATGGCTAGCAATGTCACAGCAGAGGAAATGCAGGCGGAGACGACTACAAATAAAGATGCGGAAACAACAACAGAACCAGCAACAACAACCACAGCAAGTGCTGAGGATACCACTACAATGCCCACAACAACAACAACTTCAACAACGACAACGACAACTGAGGAACCAACAACTACAACAGAAGCAGCAGATACAACTACAACTGAGGAGGCAGCAGCCGCTGCATCTGGTGAAGCAACAGAAGCTGCAGCTGAAGGAGCAGCCGAGGATGAGGCAGCGGAACTGGTGTCTGCTTTTGTGGCCGAAGAGGATGTTGAACCATTTCTGCGCATACAAAAGGCTCGAGTCTCGCGTTTGCCCACCAGCAAATTGCAGGCGCCACTCAAGCATTCTTATCCCATAACGCCAAAGCCCAACTATTTGCCCAGTGCGCGCATTTCCATTATGCCCATGATGGCGCGTCAAATGGCAGCGCCCTTGCACAGAAAGATGACGGCAACGGCGACGACGACCAACGGGCGTCAAGTGTTATCCACAAATACAGCAACTCCAAAGGCAGCAACAGGTCGCAAAGCAATTGTAGCACGTCATAAACGTCATGTTCTGGGCTATAAGGATCTGGATGCCAATTTATTTGTGGCACTCTTTAGCCCCCATGCGCCACATGGTGCACCGCATCCTTTGCCCATACCACCCACAGCTGCCTTTGCTCACATAACAAATGACTTTGAGCCGCATTACATCAGCGATGGCGCCGACACCAAGACGAACTACAACACAGATGTGATCAGTCATGTGTTTTATTTGGGCAGCCAGCAGGTTGTGCACACCACCTTTAAGGTATACAACGCCGTATTGTATTACAAATACTTTGAGCATTTGAAGATAAGCGTGCTGGAGTTGGAACTGGATACACCTGAGTATAATCTAATGATACTATTGCCGGATTACCACATGGACATTGTGGCAGCTGCCGCTTCGCTGAAGCTGGGACCAACGTTGCGCCTGATGCGCAAACAGCTGAAGCCACGTTGGGTTCAGGCCATCATACCAGATTTTAAGCTGCACGGCACCATGTTCCTGACCAACGATCTGCAAAATGTGAGCTATAACCTAGAAGTTCCTTAACTGTTTTGGTATAATATTCTGCATATTTTATTTGCTTTACAGATGGGCATGTAAGCAGACTGGGCTGCTCTTTAGGGTCATTGCTGATGGTTGCACTTTTACTTTCTGTTTTGTCTCTTTCTCGTTGCAGCTGTGATATATTCGAACCAAATCGCGCCGACTTTCGACCCATGACTGATGAGAAAGGCGTCTATGTGCGACACATTGAGCAATCCATTGACGTCAACATTCGTACGCATCCCATCAATCAGCTTAAACGTAAGTAGCTGCAACATTGCAGCACACCTCGACGCATTGAGGCGCAACGCATTGAGATTGCTATCGAGGTGTTAGCCCCACCTGCAACTGCAACTGCGATTGCGATTGCACCAGCAACTGCAGCAACAGTTAAGACTAATGTGCAATAACTACTTCCTTTTGCTCAGGCAACTCAGGCGCTCAAACGAAGCCCATACAGATCTCGGTTAATCATCCGTTTCTGTTTTTCATCATCGATCGCGACATGGACGTGGCGGTAATGTCGGGCCGCATACTCAACCCACTCAATGTGCGCATACAATAATGAATGAACCGCTGCCACTGATGCAAATCGAAGGTCAACGAATTGACAGCATTGAAAGTGAAGTTGAGAGCCAATGTTCGCTTCCTGGTGCCTGCTAACACACATTCAAGAGTTGAATAATTGTATTGTAAATAACGCAAACTTCTTTTTTATAAATGATGCTCACTTTTTCTAAACAAATACTTTATTAGGAATATGCACAAATATGGATTAACTAAGTATAAAGTTATATGACTAGATATCTAAATAGTAATGAGCGAAAAGTTATTTATGAATAACTGAGGACATTTAGTTGATTCCATCATTGCTGTAAGTCAAATGTATCATAAGTCCTGTTTCTATTTTCACTTACGGCCAGCTTTACATAGGTAAATTTATTTCAATTTTGCAAGTTATCCAGCATTTTTAGTCCTGCTACAAGCCCGATACATGTACGAGGTGCGATTATGCTAAATGAATTTATATAGTAACTGTTTACTCTTTGTGATTTGAGAAAAAGAAAATTACCACAGTAAAATAATTTGTGGCTCGTGATTCGACTTGCAGAGTCGGTAAACTGTTTTTTTTTTTTTTTTATAATATCTCTCTTGGACCTGTTAGTGCTAAAAAGTCACATTCCTGAGATTTACGAGAGCAACGAGCAGATAAATTCCCTTTCGATAAAGTCCATCCATAGCTCATGGAATTAATATTTAAATAATTTGAATACTAGCCAAAAAGTTAGCTTTGAAGGCAATTAACCTAAATTTGTTATAAGCCTGTTACTTTCGTATTAAATTCATTCGCCGTATTTTTTGATCACATCTTATATACACGGCTGTATTTTTGGTATGTGCAATATGTGACTGAAATAAAATAGAAAATAGTTTAGTAATTTAGTAGTTTAAAGAATATAAAATGAAATCACAGAGTGCTAACCTTATAGTGTAATCAGTTCTATGTTGTAGCTTCCAATGGATTGCCTAGTTAAGTTTCAGTATTGATACGTTCCAAATACGGTGCACACACAAAATAGGCTTGTATTACTAAAAACCTCCGTGACGGATGTATCGCAGTCACAGTCCCAACAGCAGCGTGATAAATAGTTGGTACCGGCGCCAAGTTCTTGCCCTAGCATCACCTGCACCACATGCTTGTAACGTTTCACTTTGGGATTGGAAGCAATCTGTTGATTCACTTCATCGGCTATTTCACGCGTCCAGGTCTTGGCAATGTCCTTGTCATATAGCTTGTCTGCAAATATTGTTGGGTTGCTTGGCAACGCTCATTTGTTTGCAAATGTTCGATTTTTACACCTTTACCTTTAAGTTTCTCGGCCATTATGTTGTTCATAATACTCTTGACGATCGGCAGTGGAAAGGATTCGCCAAAGGCCGGCCGCATACTATATGCAGCCGGTTGAGCTGGCGCTTGTTCCTCCTCCATTTCAATCTCAGGTAAAAGTTGCGCAGTCGCAGCCGGCGACTGCATTTTATCCAGTACTTGTGTTTTGCTAGGAGAAGGCTCTGTTGTTGCCCCTTCGACAATTACAACATTCTTTGTTAAATTTTCTTCGAGCATTTTGGTTTAATGCACTGCCACAATAACAAAATATGCGTTTGCTATTCGTTTGTTATTATTGTTTATTTATTACTGAACTGGTTCTGTTCATATGAAAAATCACACTGCGAATCGCAGTTGTTGTTCACTGAAATGTTAAGTTAACAGCAATGTCTGGCAACATTTTGTGGTTAACATAATGTTGTCGGTTGAAATTAACGCAATCCGCTGCGAAGACACGAACCAAATGTGGGAACAACATGGCAACTGGGAAGAATAAAGTTCATAACCGAATTAAATTGAGTGTGCTCTGGGAAATTTCCCAGGGAATTTGAGGGGAATTTTTCAATTAACAGAATGTTGTCTTTTCAATTTGCCGCTAAAATTTGCAAATTTATGTTGTCGAATAGCCAAGCAAAATTGTTGCTAACTTCAAGAAGCAAGCTTATCGATTAGAGCGCCATATACGAATACAATCGATTGCTGTAACCTAAGCACACGTCTTTATGACTTTAATATTATTTATTAATAATAATAACCTCGGATTTGCATATTTTTTTGATTTTGTTTGTTTTGTTTTTCATCAGATTGGTAACAAAATTTTGTATTTAGACGTTTTATCGTTCAAATGTAACAAATTTTTTAGTGGAAAATATTAAAAAATTGCAAAATATATGCCAAAAAGATAAAAAAAAATTCCAATAATATGTAAAATATATGCAAAATCCGAGGTCTATTTATTATTTCACCCAAAGCATACTTAATATGTCAGAATGCCGCAAAAAATGTAAACTCCACCACAAATTATTTCCTTTGTGGATTCTCTGCAGATTAACGAATAATGAACGTACAATTCATAAAATCTTTATTCAATTTTAAATAAATCAAAAAATTACATAATAAATTCGATAAATATGCTGATTATAGGATATAAATAAAATTATATAATAATTTAAATCATTTTATTAGTATACAATGTTTGCTTTGCTTTTTTCAATATTTTATACGCTCATATTATATATATATGTATATATTTGTAGAAAATATTTGTGTGTATATCTTTGTGTTCACTTTGATTTTAGTTGGGCAGCAAATTACATACATATGAGTGCTATATATCATTATTTATATAAATAAAAAGTACACTAAAATTTTAAGACATGGGCGCACACAAAATTCAAAATAACTTAATAAAAACAAAATACACCATTTACAATTGCTCAAATGACAAAAACACTTTGCACAAAACATATTCACGTTACATAGTAAACTTATTACACAACATAATACAACATACAAAGATCAGACAGCTCATCAAATTCATTTAAGGCTGTAAAAAACTAAATGACTAAAATTTTTGTGTAGTATAATATGCTCGCAACTAACTGAACATAAATATCAATTAGTGAATTTGTTTTTGGTTTTATTATATTTATACAATAATGTTTGCGCGTTCCTTGAAAAATATTCTAAGCGACAGACTTATGAATATATAAATTAATCCGTTGCACACGGCATACATTTCGCTCGTTTATTTTACAGCTTAGATGCTTAATTCTTATTGTTTTGTGTTCAGCTGATTATAGTTTTAACTTTTTGGTACATTTTGCTTAAGTATTTAGACGTAAAAGTCCTTGTACGACTTCATAGGCCAGTACACCCCAAGGCAAGTTTGTAATTCAAATCTGAAAATAAAATAAATAAATTGTTTAGTTTGCTTAAAAATGTTGTTTGAAAAACTTTAAAACTTGCATTCGATTCGTCATGTTCGTGTGATTGGTCGATTAATGTTATGCCCGCTTCCGTTGAAGTTGATGCAGCGCCCGCTGCAGTTAGGTCCACCTGTGAGGCAGTTGGTCGTAATGCTGCCCGCTTGGCCACAATTTCCAGCATCTCATTAAGTATTGCACCCTCAGCAGCCACATCGGCGGAGCTCTTATCCAGTTCTAAATACAAATATATAAACATTGGTAAGTCAAGCCATACACAAACGGAGTAAAAGATATTTCTTACTATTGCAAGACAAGCGTAAATTGAGCTCCTCTTTAAGTTGTGCATGCCGATATTCCAATTGCAGTTCCTGTTGCCTTATAGTCAGTTCCTCATCACGTTTCCTGTTTTGTATAATTATTAAAAAGGGTTTTTAGTGAATTCAATGTTTAACTCACTTTAGTGCTGTGATATTACGCCAAATATCTAAAAGTTCCTTAAGTAGCTTCTCATCATTATCCTTTGTCGAATCCAAGCTTTAAGATTAATTGATAAATTGAATACAATATTTCTAAAATTTATTAATATAGCTTTAGTTACTTTTCATAGTTGTGCGCCTCGCCCCTTAGGGCCTTCTCAATGAGAACACCGCGCGCCTCCAGTTCCTTTAGCTGCACCTCGATCTCCTCCTGTTCGCGCTGAATTTCTTGAGCGATTCGCAATCGCTTGAGTTCAGCCTGTCTTGAAGCCTTCGATATGGCACGTTGCTTCTTATGCTCTCGTGTCTCGTTAGCGTTGCTCTCATCTACAAAGTATATTAATTAATTTAGTTTTTGTAAGGTTTGCAGACTTCTAATAATATAGACAGTAAAACAAATCATTTTAGGGAAATGTAAACAATTAATGAGAGCAACAAACCATCGGATCTTTGATAATTCAGTGGCAAAGGCGGTATGGGTGGCGGAGTCTGATCGTCCAGGGCATTCGCTGCGGCCAGATGATGGGGCTTGTGTATATAGAGCTGCGGGCTGGATGATGAGAACGATTCGGTATTCGTTTGCTTTCGATAGCGACTGTTGTTCGTGGTATTGAGGTAATCTTGGGAGTGTTTTGTTTGTGAAATTGTTGCTGATGTTGCTGTTGTGCTTGTTGGCAATGTAGCATTGTTTGTGAGCAGCTCCTTGTCCTAATTACGTGTTGCATTTAAATGTATTAAAATATATTTAGTTAAATATTGAGTGTGAATTTTTGTTGTTGTTGTTTTTTTTTTTTAGCAGCAGCAGCAGCAGCAGGAGCGAAAAAAAACGAAACATTCGAAAAGTAAACAATATTCAGTTTTCAACAAAATGTTATTAACAACTTAATCATAAAACAAGCTTGACTAGGTATCCCGGTAGATCTCAGTTGGAATATGTACCATAACCAAAAGGGCATACCAATAATCCATATACCAAATTCATGCAACATAAACTTAAATTTTCTATTAAAAATATTTATAAAATAAAAACAAACATCTTGCGTTTCCATTAAGCTACATAAATTTATAAATAAAACTTATACATAAAATGATAAATAACTAAATTGATTTTATTTACCGAAAACTTAATAATATAAGTCATATATCGATCATGATGATCAGTTAAACCATATATAATCTCTTTAAACCAAAACTATATATTATTAAGTATATAATGCTAGCCGAATATTTTGAGGCTACACAATACCATGTGTAAAGCCTCTGAAAAAGAACCCCCAAATTATATATAAAAAAAGGTGCACACAAATAAGTATTATAATAAAAGAAAAATTAAAAATTATAGGGTTTCAGGCAACCTTAACTTAAGATTTAAATATTTTCAGCTGTAATTGTCAAAAGAAAATGAAAATAAAAATAATATAAATAAAAATTTCTTGCAAAAAACTTAGTAGAGAAATTAATAATAAATATTGAAAACTTTACAAAAAGCGCAAAACAGTTAAATGAAAATTTTTTAAAAATAACACAAAATATACATAAAAAAATAATTTGTGAACATAAAAAGTTAATAGAAATGAAAGGTGAAAAAATATGCTTACAGAGATATAAAACAAAATTTTAATATTTCTAGCTGGTTATAAATCAAATCTTATTTTGTCAACGATAATTGTATTAATTAAATAAGTATAATGTTATTTTTAAAAATCTCTAATTTTCAAATTAGTTATTTTTAAAATAAATATAAAAAAAAAAGAATCTATGCCAAGCTTTTACAATAAAACAAATGGAACTGGGAATTTATAAAACAAAATTTATAAAATCTTCTGGAATATTATAATTTAAATTTTTTTAAAATGTTGAAAACTATTACAATACAAAATTTGAATATAATTTAAAGTGTTGAAATGAAAATACATATAAAGATCATGCCAAGAATTAAAATCTATACGAAAATGAATGAAGAAAATCGAGGGAAAAACAACAAATACGCAAATTTTAAATAGGTTAAGTTAAGTAAAAATGTTCTTACACCGTAACCGAAATTCCTCAGATCAAAGCAAGACTGCAAAATGTTGGAAAATAGTTTATATAGTTTATGAATATGATGAACATACAAAAATACACTGCACACCAAATATAATTTAATCATGATCTTATAATAGTTATATAAAGCCCTAATAGATCAGTTACAAATTTCGGAAGAGCGAGTTTACTTATGGATCGATTGCAGACAACAACTTGTTACATTTAGGAATATATATACGCGTGATATGGAATATTGGATGGATATCACTTACCTTGGACTTCTCTTTCGATTTGGGTGAAATGCGGAAGCGACTAAAGACGCCACCGCCAGTGCCGCCACCATCGGAGATCGTGGGCGTACCGCTGCTGCTTGTGCCCGGACGCTCTGCATGCTCAGAGTGACCGGAAGCTACAACTCCGCCCTGTTCCTTGGGACTGCTGGACGCAGACGCGGTTGTCGAATTGCTGCTGCCCTTGTGAAAGAAACTGGACAGCGATTGGATAAGACTTTTGCGTCGCTCAGGATCCTTTTGTCGCCGGCCGGATTTTGTTTTCATTGGCTGATCCTGTTGTGCACTGGCTGCCATATTGGGATCCGACGTAAAGTCAGCAGTTTTGGCTTGATTAACGGCATCGCTTTCCATACGCATCTGATTGACCATATAGGCCAAATCGTTGACACTCTTGGAGGCGCTCATTTTCATGGCACGCGCCGCCAGATCACTGGACGAGGTCTCCTGCTGCTTCGCCTTAATGGCGCTATTTTGATCATATTGAAGACGCTTACGCAGCATTTGCATCTTCTCCTCAGGACTCAGTCCCAGTTCCGAATTGGACTTTAGACGCGCCCGTGCTCTGGCCTCGCTGCGTAAATTCTCTGTGGATGCAGAGATGCTGACCTCGGCAGCATGTTCAACTTGCCGCTGTGATGTATTACGATGTGGACGCACTGGCGCAATTGGTGTGGCAAACTCATCCACCTTGCCATAGCTAAAGGAGGCCGTCTTATTGAGCTTGTGACGTTCCATTAGGTTCAACTGCTCCGGATCTATATGCTCGCTATAGGGACGCGATTTGTACAGATCCGAGACGCGTGTGGCCGGTTGCACTGTACGATAGGGCGACACATATGTGGCAGTGGCAGATTTCTGCAGCGGATTTGGCTGCTTAAATACTTCATTTGTTTGATTCGGTTGTTTCTCGGCCGCCGTCGAGACATGATAATGTGCCTGGCTGCTGCAGTTGGCATCGCTGGAGCTGCTGGCAGCGGCCAGTTTGGGTGTGGGACTTAGGCTGGCACCGCTGGCATAGCCGCTGGTTAGTAGACTACGCTGACGACTGCGATGCAGTCGCTTTTCGGCATTGAGTTGCTTTTTCGATTGCAGCTTATCCATGACCAGATCGTGTATGAGATCCTTTTGCTTGGTACGCTCCTTGCTAATCTCTTCCAGCTTGCTATTAAGCGTCGGTATCTCAGGTACTTTGCTCGATGAGCTGCTGCTTCTGGGACGCATGCTCACCGTTGTGCCATACTCGCCGCTAGACCTTTGTGCATCCTGCGGCACATTGGTTGATTCTATCACAGTTGCTTGCTGCAAATTGGGTGGTGCCTCACCCTTGGAACTCTTGCGTCGTTGTGTGCTTATTTGTGAAATGCGCTGTTGCAGCGCCCGAACATACTCGAACTGTATCTGCATGTCCTCCTCCGATTCTTTGGCTGGCATTGCTGCGGGTGTGGAGCTACAGCCGCTGCTGGCCGTCGTTACCGTCGACTGTGTCGTCTTTGGTTGCTGCTCTGAGCTGCTGGGCGTGGAGCCATCGGCTTTGCCAGCGGCCAACAGCGAAGCAAACTGATCCAGAACACGTGGCGATGATGTGTCCAATGGACTTGTGACTATGGTTAGCGCCTCGCTTTCCTCCGTTGTCGTTGCGGTGGGCTGTGTCTGTGATGTTGCCATGCCGCCCAAACTATCCTCGTCAAGTTCATTCAGTGTACTAGAGTCTGTTAGAGATTGGGTCATCTGTGTGCTAATGGGCAGACGTGGCGTTTCATTCACCGGCGTCTTGGCATCATCGTGCATTATATAAGCGCCCTGCTCTATATAATCGATGCCAAGTTTCTCATCCCGTTTGGTCATCAACGGCTGCAGTTTTGTCTGTGTGGCATGCGTCTTCTCCGTGCTGCTGCTTGTTGTTGACTTGGACTTGGGCACTGTCTCAATATATTCCATATAGCCGCGATTGTGCAACAATGCGGTATTTGTAGCTGAGTAAGCCTCTGCACAGGAACCCTCAGAGCCGGTGTCCATAAACTCAATATCGTCAATATCAATGGCGTGCAGTATGCCCTCCATTTGAGCGACGGGCGCTTGTTTGGCCAGCTCATGGAGCACCTCGCTGCTGCTGGGCAACTTGGGGGCTGTGCTGCGACGTCGTTCCTTGCGGCGTTTAATGGTGCCCTTGTTCGAATTAAGCACAAACTCCATGTCCACAAAATTCTCTGAAATGCAATCATCGGCCGTCCAATCGGACAATTCCGTTTCGGTTAGCGCTTGGTTGGTTCCAGTGAGTTCGGTTTCAGAATCAGAACCACGTGAATTTAAATCACCCGTTGGCGTTTTGTCGCTATCATGCTGTGTGGGCGTTGTGGGCGTATCTGGCGTCTTGGCCACGCTACTGCTCAGATTTAGTGTTATGGGCTTTACCACCTGACTGTGCTCCAGACTTCGATCCAAAATCAACGGCAGATTCTTCAAGCTTTCGATTTTGTTTTCATTTTTACTATCAAATTTCAAATTCGGAGGACCATTTTCGGGCAGTGATGGTGGAGTAACAACTTTCTGATGCTCAGCTTCGATAACTGTACACTCGGCAGGCTCTGGAGTAGCCGTCACAGGCTCCACATCCGCATCATGCTCATCCTCCAGCTCGCTGGTCTTTACCGCTGCTGCTGCTGGCGGCACAATGACGCCTGCCGGCATATCAAGATACTTGACATCTTCCGGATCACCAATATATTTGCCATTGACAATCATAAGGCTGTCCACCTGCATGAGGGCGCCGCTGCTGTCGTGCACCTCAAGACGCGGCACATTATGTTTTCCGCCCACGGTTTGAGTATCCGGACTTGTTGTAGATTCCAGAATATAATGCTGTATATCTTCAATGCTGGAACTTTCCGAGCTGGAGCAGCTGGTGGCACTGCTGGCAGTTGTGGACATAATTTCCGACTTAGGCTTACTCCAAGGTATATTCGGCACCTGAATTTGAAGTGTATCCTGTTCGTACTGATCTGGTTCTTGGTCCGTTGCCTTCTCTGGAGAGTCACACTTCTCTTCGTCCGATTGACATAGCAGCGATTGCTGCTCCTCGGTGTTGGCCTCGTCCGATGCATCCTTATCTGCTTTGATATCACCCAGAATATCAGGTATGCACTCCTTAACATCCTTAGATACATCCGGCTTGGTCACCTCCTGCCTAAGATCAGTTATCTTATTGCTGTCTGATATCTGAGCTGGCGAGTCCACATTTGTGCTAATGATCTCCGTGCTCTTTGGTGTATCCAATACGGTGAGATCAATAAACGGCACCGGCTTCTCCGGTGTGACCAAATCAATCACCTCGATGACAGTTTTATTGTTGGTCGGCGTTGTCGGAGAGCTTTTCTTATTGAGCTGCTCCAAGAGTGTTGCATTCACAGCATCCGTGTACTCCATGCCCTTGTTCAGTTCGTTTTTGCTATTGACAAACACATTCTCCTTCTCATTGTCCGTGGAGTTGCTGGAAGGCGCCTTCTGTATCTTCAACTCGACGCGCAGATCATTGATCACATTGCTGGTAGCTGAGCGCATCAGTTCATTGTTTTGGGCATTGTCGCCCAGCTTGGTGCGATCTAGGAAACTACGCATGCCCGCACTAATGTCGCTGCTGGGATTCAACAGCTTTTGGCACTCCGATATGTTTGACTGAAAGCTGCGTATGCGTGAGTCCAGAACCGAGGTAGAGCCGGATTTTTGTATCTTATTGCCATTGGCCGGCTCACCCAATAAATAACGTTTTTTCAACTCCAGACTCTTCTTCGAAGCAATGCCCTCAGTGCTGGCCGTTTTGTTCAGCAAATAATCACCAGGACGAGGATTCTGCAAAGGTGCACGCTGGCTGCTGATCAGCAGCGTGGGATCCACCTGGACGAGTGGTTTGAATTGTGGCAACGGTGGTTGTGGCTGATACTTTTGCAAATAACTGCCGCCCTTTTCGCGTGACGCCAGCTGCTTTTGATGCAGTCCAGCAGCACTGGGTGTGATTATGCTGGACTTGATCTGAAAGGTTAAAATAAGATGTATTTAAAATGTTGCTTGTTTAATAAGTAGAAAGGCTTTTGCTTACCTGTACTTTTGTGGGTTTTCTTAAATGTGTATCGTCGATAAAGATTTTGGGCGCCTGTCGTATGATCTCGTCATTATCGAATTCAGAATCGGTGGATATTTCTGTGGCAGAGTTGAGCTCAACTTCGTCGGGCGATGTGCTCTCAGATTCGGTTTGTACCTGCAATACAATTTATAGACAACATATAATTAATTTGTATTGTTTTATATAAAATAATAACATAAAAGCAGTGCAAGAAAAACGAAATAAATAAAACAACGCAAACATATGAACAAAGCGTCGAGAGAATTGGATAGGCTCTGAAGATCAGCAAGATCTTCTCACTTTCAGCATTATGTAGCGGCATTTTCTTAGTATTTCCTTGATTTTTGTTTTGGTTTTTAGACAGTTTATTAAACATGCTTCAATTAGTTAGAGTTTTGTGTATGTTTTTGGGTTAATCAGCAGCGGTAAAATGCCTTTTAGGTACGATCCAGAAAGGTACATACGAATACAAAACGAACGAAACACAACGCAGGTTGGTAATATATATATATATATGGGTTAGCTGATCAGTTCAGGAATTGTTTTAGAGGCGAGTTATATATATATATTGTATATGTATGTATATATAGAGACGACAACAGAGCGAACGTTACAACAATTTTTGTCTATATTTTTAGAGACTACAAACTTTTTGCTTTCGGGCTGCTCGGGGGTTAGCGCAATATTTCGTATACAATTTTGTTTGAATTTACCTTAATAG
Source organism: Hirtodrosophila alboralis (assembly GCA_035043045.1). Classification (NCBI taxonomy): domain Eukaryota; kingdom Metazoa; phylum Arthropoda; class Insecta; order Diptera; family Drosophilidae; genus Hirtodrosophila; species Hirtodrosophila alboralis. The sequence goes on along the minus strand of JAWNNH010000191.1, from coordinate 329,710 downwards.
ATCGTACCCAGACGCTTTTAATTACGATATTGGCTAACAAAGGTGTAACTCTCTCTCTTTCTCTTTCTTTTTCTCTGTTTTTAGTTTCTTTCATCCACTCAATAACGCCTGAGGGTTGAGATTTTGATCATATAGTATGGTAGACAGGCAGGCGGGCGTTGGTCAGGCGGGTTTTTTGGATTGACGAAGATCGGAATTGATCTGTGATCGGCCATATAAGTTCCTAGCTTGTTTGGTTTGGGGTGTGTGGTAAGGGTAATTGTGTGTTTGTATGATTTGGTTGTTTGGTTTCGCATTTGGTTGAGTTTGAGTACGTTTTAAACTCAGTAAAGATAATAGTTGAGACGTCGTCTTTAGTTGTTGTTGTTGTTGATTGTTATCATTGTTGCAGGGTAAAAATGTAAAATATATAAAAAAGAAATTGCTGTTTTTTTGATCAAACGTTAACATGGCTAACAATTAAGAGATAACGCACGACTCTTTGCTGGTTGGCAGACCGTAATCACTGCGATTATAGCTGGACATGGAGGAGGCGGGACTGCGTCGCCTGAATAGATCGCTGAGATGTGAACTGCTTGGTGTTGTTGCTGTTGTGCTGGGATAATAACTCGATGTTGTTGTCGTATAGGGTCTTCTGCTGAGATAGTCGCTGCTATTCCCAACATTACTGAGGTAATCATAATTGCCGCGTGTAGCGCTGCTACGGGCATAGGAGGAGGTGCTGGGAAAGCGACTTGTTGTGAGTCCACTGGCATAATGACGCGGCCGGTAGCTAGAGAGTTCCTCATCCGGTTCGTAGTCAACACGCTCTGTATTGCGTAATACATCACGCATATAGGGATTCCGTTCGACAACACGCTCATTAACAAATTCACGCTTGCGATTATGCAAACGCTTGCTGCGATCGAGCAGTGCCTGTGTGCTGGCGTCCACTGGGTCATCATAGTTGACAAAGCTCAATGGACGTGAGGTAGCCACTGTTGTTGTGGTCGAGCGGGTATCGGTGTCCTGGCTGGACTGTGCTGACAGCGATTGCAGTGAGCCGGATACAGAAGCACCCTTTTTGAGATCACTAAATGACTTGGAGCTTTGGCGAGCGCTGGCTGTCAATGGCTTGAATGGTTGAGGCGACTGTGAACGTGGCTTATGACTATTGAAACGCTTTGAGTTTCGGCGTTTTGGATCTAGTAAGCTGAGCACATCATCTGCATCCAGGGATTCGGTGCGTTGAGACTGCTCGAATCTGGTTTTACCATCAGGCCATTGACGATTCTGAAAAGCAGCAGATGGTGGGGAATCGGAGCGTGCGTATTCCGGCAATTGATTCTTTAGTTCCTGTTCGGTTTTCTCCTCATCCTCGCTGTCTGAATGTTGCTCTCCATTGTTAGGGTTAGGCCACGCGCGATCCTTAAAGACTTCCGGCACAGGCTCATTCGGTGGCCGCACTTCGGGCACATATTTGGCCGGCTCCAGCTTGGGCAGATGCAGTTTCTTGGGCATGGGCACAATCACCGGCTTGTTGTCCTGTAATTCTATAAATGCAAACGAGCTGCGTCGCGTAGATGCCGCAGTGGAGTCCAGCATTGAGCTGCTGTCATCGCCCAAATCTAATTTCTTAAACATGGGCGGCGTGCCATCCCGACGTATGGACTCTCTTCTGCTAGTGTTAGTGTCCTGGGTTGTGCCACGTCGAACACTGGACATTGGGGGCGTCGGTGGTGGGAGACTTCGCTTGCCACTGGAGTTGCTGCTGCTCTGCTGTGAATCGCGACGACGTTGCACGGCAGCTGCTGCCTCAAAGCTCTCATCACGTTTAATTAAAGCCTGGCGACGTTCTCGCTCGAATTCCTGAATGAGACGCTCTTGTGCCGCCTCAGCATCATCCTCAACACTGGGCAGATTATTGAGCAGCTGAATGGAGTTGCTGGGCGATAAATTGGTTGGTTTGGGCAAGCGACGACGTGGTGGCATTGGGCTATTGGGCAGTTTCTCCATATCCCACTCCAAGGAACTCTCCTTGCTGGCTTGTGGTATTTGCTTGCGACGTGGCATGGGCGATGCGGGCAACTTTTCCATATCCCAATCTAGAGAATTCTCCTTGCTACTCGCCTTTGGTGGTGTTATAATCTTTGGTGACTCATTGAGACTACTATGCGAAGAGTTTGCGCTCTTTATTGAATTATTCTGGCTATCTTTAGTTGAATTTAAGCTAACAACAGCTTGAGGCTGTTCTACAATTATCTCTGGCACAGGCTCTTCCCTTGGCTTTGAGTCAATCTTCTCCGGTTGATCAATCACATCTTCATCTACATGAAGTCTGGGAAATTTACGCGTTTCTTCATCAGCCGCAGGCTTCATTTGTATTTTTACGGACGGCACATTCTTTGTGTCCAGTTGACTTAGTAAATCCTGTACCGAAGGCGCCATATGCTCTGGATCCAATTTGGCCAGCTTCTTCTTGAGACGTTGTGGTGCAACTGGCACAGCTGGCTCACTGGACGATGAGCTGCTCTTTTGTCTGCGTTCTGGACGTGATGGGAAGTGTGAGCCATCTAGCTCATCCACGCCATAGTTGGTATTTTGTTTAAATTGATTTAACTGTTCCGTTCTGGTCAGGGTTTCTGTATCGCGTTCCAGTGAATCCAGTTTGCCCACAAAATCACGTTCAGCCGAGCTGCTGACATTCAGTGTGGCCTTTGGAGTAATACCCATCAGTTCCTCATTGGAATCAAGCTCTGCATTTAGCAGCATTTCATCAGAAAAGTCTCCGAATAGTTTCTCAATACTCTGTTCCTCGGAGCTGCCGCGTTTAACCACCGTAATGGGTTGAGCACTGGGACTTTTGCTTATGGTGGTGCACAACGAGTCAGCATCCACATCATCATCATCTATATCAAGGATTTGATTGACAACTGGCATTTGTTCCATTGCTTCGACCATGCTTTGGAAGATCTCATCAACTTGTTCGACATCGACTAAAGTTTCTTGTTCCATCTCTATACTGTTAAGTGCCTCGATTGCATCCTGGTTAAGTTTCTCAGTAAGCGAAATGTCCGATTGACGCCTGGACAGCACGAGGCTTGATTGGGAACCTCTTCGAGAATTGCATTGTGACTTGTCACAGCCAGTTTTTGGCAGATTTTTAATATCCTCCACAATAGGACGAAGCTCTGTATCTACGTTTAGGGTTTCATTACTACATAGCTGCGGAATGATATCCTCTACCAAAGGACTCTTTGTCTTGGAGCGCTCTAGTTCTTTGGCTGCTGTGCCTTTATCCAGTAAATCTAAAATCTCAAAATCATCTGGTACGGGGGTAGCGGGCTTTGGCGGTTTCAATTCTCTCTTTGGCTCAATTTTGTTAATTTTATCAGCGATCCTGGCTTGAGTCTTTTGCTTCGCCTGCTTGGCTTGACGGGCATTGCTTATATTGGCCAGTTCTTCCAGTGAGTTATTAGTCTTTGTTATTTTTTGAGTTTTGCTGGGCGATTTCTTCTTTTTGATTGGCGATTTGCGTTTTTCGGGAGATTTGCGCGTTGCCAGACCAAAGAACTTGGCCAATTTAGAATCACGATATTGCACGGGCAGATCGGGTACACGTTCGGCTTCACTTTTTACCTCCAATTGCTTTTGCTGCTCTTCCTTTTGGGCATAGAACTTATCGCGTTTCTTTTGCAAAAAGTTGGTAGCCTCATTGCGCCATTCATTGCGCAAATAATCCATTGTCCTTTCCAGGTCACTCATTGAATCACTGGCCGACACTAAGGATTCACGTGAGCGATTCAAGCTGCTTAAATTGCTGGTGCTGGATTCCATGCGCCGCAGCTTAAATGTGGCCTGCTCATCGCTATTTTGTGAGGTGACAGAGCTCATGGACTCAAAGCGTTTCAGTATATTTTGTACGCCACTTAATCGCTTTGGTTGTAGTTCAAAATCACCCTCACCCAACGATTTAGTTTTCAACAATTTCTTGCTACTGCGACGTGGTAGTCCGAGTTCCAGATCCAATCCAGTTTCCTCGAGTATACGATCTATCTTATCCGATAAATCACTGGGTGATTTTTCATCATTAAATAGTTTTTGATATTCGGAACTGGGTGAGCGTGTCTCACCATCTGCTAAAATCTCATCCAGAATGCGTTCAGCTTCATCACGTGATGGCTCTTTCTCCGGTTGAGCCTCTATGGTGGTTTCAGCAGCAGCGGCTGCAGCTGCGGCTGTTGCGGCTGCTGCCGCTGCTTTTTTGGCTTTGGTGCCCTTGGGCACAATTTTCTTAATAATTTTGATTTTACCCTTGGATGTGCTCTTGATCAAAGGTGTTGCACTGGCGCTCTTGGTTGGTGTTTTTGCAGGGATTACTTCTTTTGTCGGTACCTTTGATTGGTTAGCCATCTTTCCTGGCGCCTCTGCTTGGGTTACAACCTTTGATGAAGTCTTTGCTTGGTTTACCACCTTTGCTGGTGCCTCTGCTTGGTTTACCCCCTTAAATGGAGTCTTTGCTGAGGCCTCTGCTTGGGTTACCCCTTTTAATGGAGTCTTTGCTGACGCCTCAGCGTGGGTGACCACCTTTAATGGAGTCTTTGCTGGTGCCTCTGCTTGATTTACAACCTTTAATGGTGTCTTTGCTGGAGTTACCACCTTAACAGGCGCTTTCTTTTTGCTTAAATCCAGAGCACCATCCAGCTGATGTTCGCGTAGACTGAAAGTGTTTAGGGATGCCTGTCGCTTGGGCGCTGCAGGCTTTGGCTTTACCTCTGTCTTGGGCTCTGCATCTTTAGTCTCTTTTATAGCCACCGATTGCACTAGGGATGCCTCTGTCTGTGATTTCTTTAGACGCTCGGCAACACTTTCAACGGCACGTCGCTGCGGCGCCGGACTACTTGGAAAATATTTGGCTAGATCGACATCTTTTAGGGTTTTTTGATTCTTATTTGTGTTGCCGCTGTTGCTCTTCTCTTGCTTTTGATTGGGAAAGTATTTCGATAGATCAACGCTAGCTGTATGAACTGTGGGCATGACCATTTGCGATTTAATATGATCCATAGTTCCGGCAAAGCCGCTGGCACCAATCTCCTTGAGCTTGCTGTTCAATTGTGTATTGACTTCTGGATCAACATTAATATCAACATCTTCATCTATATCCATTTCCTCATCTGGTTCGCTGCTCTGTTTGCGCTGGAGTTTCTTCATTGTGCCCAGAATGTTCTCGATTTGCATTTTATTCTCGTTGGGCAGCGGTGTCTTTCTGGGACGCGGACTGTTGGAGCTGGCGTTGCTTTTTATGCTGCTGGAGCGGCTCACATTGGCGCTGCTCTTGCGCTCCGGCTTAGGACTGAGTTGACCTGACTTCTTGAGACTCTCTGGCTTCTTAAGCAGTTCCTTGGGCCGCTCATCAAAATTGGGTTTACGTGGTTTCAGCTCATCCAGATTGAAATCTATAACAGGTTTTGGCTTGGCCTCAACCACGGCCAAAGGTGGACTGACAACTTTTTCAAATTTCTCATCAAATTGGGACTTGGGTGGTGTCGTCGTGGGCAACGTTGCTGCTGCTTTCATTGGGATTGGATTGGCCATGCCCGCAGCAATAGCTGCATTCTCGGCCAGCCATTTCTCCTTAAGCGTTAGCTTGCGTAAAATATCGCTCTTGACCAAATTCTCCTTGGCCAGCACTTCCAGATCTTTATTCATTTTGACCATATTATTTAAATGATATAATTTTTCGCTTATTGCTTCGATTTCACTGCTAAATTTACGTGGTGCATTCCGTTCCATCTGCTCCAATTGGGCACGTGTGGGCGTTGCAATGGGCGTGGCAGGCTGACTTTGTGCCGACTCAAAGGAGTTGGCTGATTTCAGAGAAGCACGCTCCAAATTCTCTTTATTCTCTACGTTCAACTTAAGTTTCTATACAAGTTGAAGTATTATTTATAGGTTTAGATTTAGGAAACCAACACCATGATAAGGACATAGTATTAAGTGATTTATCGTATGATATCATTAAAATAAAAAAAAAATACAACGAAATTAAATACAAAAATGATAATATTAATTTCCCATAGCCAAATGATAAATATTCAACGAAACCTACCTCCGTTTCGGTATCCGTGGGCAAATTGACGGGCAACGGCTGAAGACGTACTTCCTCGCGGCGCAGCTCACGCGCCTTCTTAAACTCCTCGCCTTCCGTGTCGTCCTTGCCATCGTCTAGGATATAGAATGAAGAATTATTAAAGATAATACCAGAAATATTATTTAGTTATTTTTTTTTAAATAAAAAATAATGTTCTTTGGAACACTTTATGGAAAAGTGGACTATTGTTATATTTTAGAGTTTTCTTCAATTGTAACTATGAATATTAGAATTTTAACGAATAAATCTTAGTAAAAAAAATAAATAAAATAATAAAAACATTAATCTTCTCACATTAAGCTTCTTTAGTAGGCTTAGGAAGATTTTAAGTTTTATTTTTGTTCGCTCAAAAAATTATTTTTGATTTTGAATTTTGTTACTCAAATATTATTTATTATAAAATTTACTCAAAAAATAAAAAAATATATAAATAAATCCCATTTCATATGAAAAAAACTCAAAAATAATCATTGATGTATAATTTTTGATAAATAAAATAATAAAAAAAGCGAAAAATCTGAATTATCGGATTTAAAATTAATAATAAATAATTAAATTCATAATAATAATAAAGCTGAATAACAGCTACTCAAGCAAATCCTTAATAAGGTGTGACAATTTCTTATATAAATTACGATTCTTGATATATCTCACAAACTATATTATAAACCCACCCGCGATGCCTTCGCTGGAATCATAAAAATCATCCGAATCGTCACTATCCTCACAATACTGCTTGCCAATCCAATCGGATGCCAATTGTAGGGTTTGTGCACCAAATGGCGAATCATCGGCCTCCTCAAATAGCTCCGAGTCCGACTCCGTATCCGACTCATCCGAACTGGAGAGCTCCGATTGCGAGTCATTGTTTGATTCAGGCAAGAAATTACGACCGGACCATTCATGCTCATCAATGACATTGGCCTCATCATCGGATATGGCATCGGCAGAGGCGACAGCTCTTGATGTTTCCAACAGATCCACTTGATCCCTGGCTGGCAAGGTGTCCATATCGTGCACACTTGTGGTGGCAGCAGCAGTTGCCGCTGTTGCGGGCTGCTTTGAGGCAGGTGAAGCGGCCTGGGCGGCAGCAGATCTCTATAGAAAATAATAGTTATGTGAGTGAGATTAAAGAATTGATGATCGATTGTTGTTTTACTTACCCTCGCCTTATTGACGCGCTGCGGCATTGGCTTGGGTGGCAACCGGAAGTGTTGTGTACAGTAGAAACGACCCTGCGGATCGTCCCGATCAAAGGCATAACCGCCGAGTCGCAAATTGGTGTGGCAATGATGACACTTAAGGCAATTGCGATGCAACACCAGACCCTCAACGGTGGTCTTCTCCATTAGATAGACAGTTTGCTTGCAGAAGCTGCACTTCTCGGAGGCAGCTTGCTTTTTAAAGGCCAGCGCCACCTTGGAACTCTGTGGATGAACATAGAAAAAGCGTTAAAAATATATCTAAAATTTATAGTTTATTAATGAAACAAGTTAACAACATTTAAATATTGCGTTTGTGCGTTTAATTTTATAGATGAGTGTTGTGTACATGGGGGTGTAGATGCTTGTGTGTGTGTGTGTGTGTGTATGAGAACGGCCTAAGATAGAAGCACGCTAACAATAACAACAACAACAGTGCCAACAACAACACGCGGAAACCTTAAACCATAAGGACACGCGCGGCGACTAAATAAACATAAAGCCAAAAGCATAACAAATATACAGGATAAACATAAAATAAAAAACAAATAATAAAAAAACAGGAATATAAAACATTTGAAGCATTCACCATGAATACCCCTAATGTGAGAACACAAAACTACTCACAGATTTTGGTATGACAGTGTTTGTTGTGGCATTACTACTGGCATTCTTCTCATCCGAATTTGTTTCATCCTTTTTAACAAATTGTCCGGCTATTGAAGCAACCTTATTGCGTCCACGCTCGCCCACATCCAGATTATGTCCCTCCTTTAATTGTTTATCTAGATTCTTTAGCGTCGTATCGATTTCCTTAAACTTTTCAGCTTCCCGCGAATCCTGTCGCTGCGGCTTGGACATTTTATGCTGACGTGCTTGAAACTGTTCCTTGCTCCATTTGGGCACCTTCTCACGACCCTTGGGTCCATGGATTTCCGTCTTCTTGGACAATTCAATTTTCTTCTCAATTTCGCGCACATTCCAATCATTTGAATCGATTTTGCCAATGGCACGCATCAAATCTTTGGGTTTCTTATCACTGCCATGACCAGGACGTCCCGTCATGCGTTGCTCCATGTTCTTAATGCGATCACTGAACTGCTCATCGGCGGCATTACGTGGCTGAGCCGAGGGTATATCACCACGTTCACGATCCTGTTGTAGAGGATTATGTGGGTATTTGGTAGGCGGTTCGGTTCGGTGGTGCAGGCAGCCATCAAAGTTGTTTATTCAAGTGTATATTGTGTGTGGTTTGGGTGTCAGGTTTAATTATTTGTAGGACGGTGTTGATAACATTTTAGTTGTGGGCAGATTGGGTGAAGAAATCAAAATTTGAATAAATTTAAATATATATCATTGTAAGTATAACATAAACACAATGAAACAAAAAAAAAACGTAAACAAAAAACTAAAACAATAACTAAACATAGCTTTGATATTAAGACTAGTTAGATGACGGAACTTAGCGAAAGTTACATTAGTCTCTGGCAGAACATATAAACTAAGTAATAGTTAGAACAACAGATTGTACAAGCTTATATTATATATTATATTTCAATTAAGCGCTTAAAAAAATTTCAAATATTAAACTTTACCAAATGTTTCTTTTTATATATTTTTCTTAAATGATTCCAGTTGATTTCACTTTCTTGAATCCACATCATGCCATAAATAACATATATATAGCATTTGCATTTCAGTTTGTTAGGGCCAAAAGCGTTAAGTTATCAAAAGGACATACTCAAAGGAGTTTCAGGTTAGTTTTATAGAGTATATTAGGAGCACGGCAGCCCAAGAGGACTTAACAAACATTGAGAAGGCAGCAGACGCAGCGTGCAGCAATTTGCCAACATTGAGTAATCAAAAACAGGATATATCAGGCATTTCAACGAACGAACGAACGATCCTTTGCTTACGGGAAACAGAAGCTTGCGTTCGAGCTCCTTGACACGATCATTAAATACGGGGGCCTGTTGGCGATACAGGAATATTGAATAGTCCTCAAAGGGTGTACCATCTTCGGCTACACCGCCCTCAGCAGTGCCATCACCCTCTCTTAACAATTTGCCCGCTTGGAGCAGTTGCAGACTCTTGTAGAAATTCTGCGTCTGATGGAAACGCTGCTGGCGTCGCCGGCTCATGCGATCCTGCCGATTCTCCTCGATCTCTTGCAAACGCTGCTGGCGCTCCTCCTGCGCAGCAGAGTGGAGAGTCAAGATTTGACAATATACACAATGGCAGGACAATTATATATATAATTATATATATATATATGTTTTGTGTGTGTATGTGAATGTGTTTTGTTTATGAAATAGAGACATAAAACGAAGACTTAGCTAAAGAACTACTTGACTAACGATTTGGATTGGGATTTGGTTTATAGTTAGTATTAAATTGATATGTATGACGAAAGTTACGTTTACAAATGATATTTAGCACACAGTAAACGATTGACAATTGGACACTGAGCGAACTGACCTCATTGATGGATTCATATGCGCTTATGACGTTATTGAGTTCATGAAAGAGAGCTGTTTTCAGTATGAGTTGAACCTTGGGTTTTATCGTATTTCATTATGTATCGTATGTAGTATGTAACAAGCGATCAACAAATATAATTAATTTTGAATTTTTTTTTTTGTTTTTTATCATGAGCTTAAAATTTAATACGAGTTTTGTATGAAAGAGAGAGAAAGAGAAATATATATATATGCACAGTTGAAAAGTGATGTTACTCTCCTAAGAATTTTGAATTTTTCTTTAAAATAAAAAGAAACTTAAGATTATATATACAACAAATTATAAATTTTTCTCATCACTTTTCAAGCTGCCGTTAATGCGCGCTTAAACCAAGCCATGATCTGATTGAAACATCTACTCACAATGTTCGCCGTTTTGTCAACCTGGCGACGTTTCTTCGAGCGGCGTGGCGTATCATTTTGAGCTGTAAAACAAAAATAAAAATTAGTAAATATTATGTATATAGAAGTGTGCCAGCTGCCAGACCAAACAACAAAATATTGAGCAAGAGATGAGTAGAAATTTAAAAAGACTTGAGATATATATAAAATGTCATTTAAACAGACGAAAAAAACTATACCATATATATCTCAATTAAACAAGGCTTTATAATTACACAATTTACAGTATCGAATATGAGTAAATAATTTAGTAGATTTAGGCAATCAGGAATTTATAATACATCTATTATATAATTTACAAAATTTGTATATGAGTTAAAATGAGAATTTTTATTTCGTTTGGCAGCTGGCACACACACAATTGAGCTCTAAATTGGGTCTCATTTGTGTTATTGTTATCCTCAACACACCCTGTGGCAAGTTGTTGCTTCCTGCCGCACTAGTGGTAGCAGCAGACCCAGCAGCAGCTACTCCGCTGATATTCAACAGATGCTCATGCCGGCGCTGCCGCTTGGCCCGCTCCTCCTCCAGCACTGAACGGCGCAGCACAGTTGTCGGCACATCCACAGCATCCTGCATGGGCGACTTTGCCTTGGGCTTTGTCTGCAGCAGCTTAGAGAAATCTGGCTGAGCATGCGTATGATTGATGCGATACTTTTGCCGCAAATCCCCGAAATCCATCTTAGGATGCTTAATGTGCGGTATTTCGCCACGAAAGAGTTCACAAATTTGATCCAAATAGTTTAACCAAATGCGAGACTCAACATCAGTCAGCTCTAGAGATTGCTTGGCGCTCATAATGCGATCAACACGCAGCTCACGCTCCAGTACGGCAAAAGCCAACTCATTGCACTCCAGTGGACTCATCTCCTTGGTGGCAGCATAGTCAATTAAATCGGGTCGATAGCTGTATAAAGATAAAGGAAATAGATGAATGATAGCTCAACTTGTGTTATATTGTTATATTTACCGATTGATGAGGGCACACAGCACACGACCATTGCGGAACACATCAGATGCTTCCTTGAGCTCAGCTGTAAATGGATAGGATGCCAGCTGAACGCCGATCCAACGTAGTAAAGTGGCACCTTGAGGCAAAGTATCTACAAAAAAAGAGAATAAAAATATATAAATATAAATTTTATAATATTTATGTGTAAACTCACCTCCACTGCGACGCTTGCGTTTGCCAGGCGTCTCCACGTTAAGCATTTGCAGTGCGGGTGTATCCATGAAGGTCTGTTCGAGTATTGCCGGATCATCGGTGTCAACCAGATGCTTCACTTGCCAGCTATTGACAGACTCTCTGTTGAGATTTGGATAACGTGTGGCCGGATCTACAGTATAGGCGCTAATATCACGTTGCAATGTATCTGGTGTCGTTTGATTAAGCAGCCGATAGATACTCTCACGTTGTGCCAAAACGCCTAAAGTGCTATTCTGTGGATTGGACCACAGCTTGATGGCATAGGCTGCATCCATACTGGATAGAAAACCACGGGCACAGCCCGAGCCAGTTGGCCAAAAGGGTTCCAGCAAACTATCGCCAACAAGGCACTGCAGAAGGCGGCATCCTTTACGTACTACAACACGGCAGGACATCTCGGCGGCAAACATCGACGTAAAATCAAACATGGCCACATCCGGTTTGCCATAATGATTGACAGCAAATTCCAGATTTGGCATTTGATACTGTGTAGAGAATTCGGCTGCTTCGCGTGCATAATCGTGCAACTTTTGTGTATCGACATTGGCAGCGGCAAGCAGCTCGGCAGGATCGGCCATATCCTCAATGATGACGCCCTTATCAATCAGACTGTGCTTCTTGGCGGTCATCACAAAATAATGCGTCTCATCCTTATAGTAGACAATATTCTCGAGATCAATGCCCGTACGGCTGTAGAGTTCCTTAAAGAAGGCTTGATTGAATATGAACGCCACGCCGCTAATCTCCTCCACCTTGGCCTCCGCCTCGGTTTTCTTATTAATAAAATTTGCCGTAATGGCAATGGCCAGCTTGCCACGAAACTCCTTGCGTCGAAAGTCCAGCATATTGCGTTTGCCATCGGCGCCAATCAATACATCGAACTCATAATGTGAGACCGCATGATCCGATGGTGTGACTGCAGCATGCCAACCCGTGCCATCGCCATTGGGCTCCTGGGCATGATCAAAGCTAACGCCCTCGTGTATCTCGACGCCCAGCAGCAGGGCCACCTTGAGCAGCATGCACTGCAGCTGTCTGATGGAGATGTGATCAATTGAGCCAGCACAGAATTTGCCATAGAACTTCTTGGCGCCCAGATTCCTTAAATCCGTGATGACAAACGGCCACAGATGCAGCACATTGTTGCGCGTTATGCGATCACGCTTCTCCAGCACCACCACCTTGGCGCCCAGCAGTTGTGCCTCAATTGCGGTACGCAGTCCACATGGTCCGGCACCAATAACCAGCACTCTTGTGCCACTGCATACATTGCCCTTGCCATAGACACGATGTGCGGCACGTGCATCAAATTTCTTCCACAACGCCTGCGCCTTCCACGATCGCACCTTGGCCTTCAGCTTGGGATAGAAGTCATTTAGTGGCGATGGACGCAATCCCACCGCCTCGCACATGGCACGATGCAGTGCCAATATCTGACGCATTGTGGTTGCCACACAGAGCAGATCGAAGAATTCGGCCGCCTCTGCGGCAGCTGCATGCTCTGCCATTAGAAGCGCCTGTTGCTGCTGCTGCTGTGCCGTCAGCAGCTGTTGCTGTTGTGTTTGCTGCTGCTGCTGCTGTTGCAGCTGCTGCTGGTGGTGCCGCTGATGTTGACGGCTCATGCTGCAAAAACAAAATGGTAGATATATCTTATTAGCCAATATTAAATGACAATTTAGAATTTTAATTTATATTTAATTGTCATTAAAAAATGAATTTTATTTTTGTGCTATAACAATTTTATTAATTAATAATAAATATTTTATGGCACAAGAAGAATAATACAGAAATAAAAATTCGCAATATGATTTATTTGTTTTTTTTTTTAATCACCTTAAAATAATTGAATTAAAAAAATATAACGATATATTTATATATAAATTTTGATATGCTTGAAAAAAATATAACGAAAATTATAAGTTTATTTAGTATTGGTTTTTCAAGGCCTACTGCACTTTTTACTGTTTGCTGAAGTTCTGCAAAGTGATTTTCACATAAATGTTCTTAATAACGCATCATTTAAGATTTTGCGAATTAAATTCACCTTAATTCGGAAGGCGAATTTACAGATAAAAATGTCAAAATTCTAAGCAATGGATATGAATCAACAGTCGAATTGATTCAGCCAAATTGCAAATTAAAAATTATGCTAAATATAAAGAAAATCAAATCAGTGAAAATCATAAAAAGGGTTTTTGAAATCGGCATTAATTTCAGTATTTACTGCAAATCTCATATTGCTACTATATTTTCTGCTTAATATTAATCAACAACATTCATATCTAGATAGATAAAGGGGTATATAATCTTTAATGTCTCAATTGCTGTCGTTGACATAAGCTGCTTCCTCATAAAATGCCAGCCAATCTCATCAGAACATCGTACTTCAATTAATTAAATTAAAAGCAGAAATAAATCAAAATTAAAGAAAACGCACAAAGCAACCAGTCAGGCGATGATTACTCACCAGGAAAGACTTGTGTCATCTTTTGTGTGGGATCGGAACGGATCAGTTCAGTATGCCAACAACAACAATGTAGTGAAAGGAAAATTGCGTTGGCATTTAAAATGTTCAGAGGCATTGACAACAGAACAGACACAAAAAGAAAACTGAGCCAATGAAAAGCTGTTGTTGTAGTTTTTGTGGCTTGAGACTTGAACCTTTTGCGTGGTCGCTAGACAGGCAACAACCTGACAATGAGTCCCAGGAACACAGAACCCCAGGGAACGCATACGCAAAACGAGTCGACGCTTATGAAAATGAACTTCAAAGCGTTGAGGTTTTGCAATAAAAAAAAAAACTGAAAAGTAAGCTTGTGCCTCGCTTTGTTTGCCAGGAATTTCGAATGTAGGAATCCAACCCACAAAGGACAACCCCCCAAACACTCATTGCTCCCATTTTGTGAATTGAATGAGCCGGAAAATAATCGCATTGTTAACTATAGTATGTGTGGGAAGTTTGTACTGCCTTTGAGAGTCTTGAGTTTATTGCACTGCACTGAACTCTACTGTGTGCACATTTTGTGTAATTTTCTTGATCCACTTAAAAAATACATTGAATTGAACTAATTAAAAGTGCAGCAGTGTCAATCAGATTGGCAATTATAATATAACATAGGTAACGGCCGGTTGGGCATCACCAGGTGGCGTTGGTTCACGCAATTCCCCGGACTGCGGTCTGCGCGATAGTATATATGGCGGCGATCCATCCAATTTTGCCAGCTTTATCATTAATGGCGATACCTGTGGTCGAGCATCATCTGAGCATATCAAATCATTCACATACTTGTCAATATCTTGACGCAATTGGTCAATGGTCAGCTGGACAAGCGAATAGCAATTGTTGTGGCAATAAAAGAATCCTTCATTAACACCAGCTACAAGAATATCACCGACGACTGGCTGGATGCGATTATAGTTAACTTTATAGATATCGGCAATACGCTTTGAAATCTCTTGAATTGTGGCTGGACGACCCAAAACTTGAAGGACCTCTAATACCAATGCACCATTTCGTTTACCCAAGTCCATTGTATAATTCATTTAAAAAAAACAAAACAAAACAAAATTAATATTTTTTCAGTCGACTATTTAAAATGGTACAAGAAATTTGCGCTTTACTTTGCTTTTTGCTAGCGATCTAAAAGTAAATCTAAATATTTTTTATAAAATTATATGTTTGTTGTCGCTAGTTACAATCTGATATTAAATAAAGCATTGACAAATGACATTGGCATTGACAGGACAAGCTCAAACTTTATAGAAATGTTAGAAAATAAAGCAGCATTGCTTTTTACTCAAGTCAATAAATGACAATGCACAATAGAAAAAATACACGGTAAACAGGAATTCCTTTATCTAAACTTAACCATTCATCTGTATACAAAAGCATACTTATGTGGGTACAAAAGCATTGTGCAAAAACCAAAAAACGACAAGGAATATCCCATTACTTCAAAGCTTTTACAATGGAATGCTCTTTCAAATGTTTTGTCAATTTTTTTTTATTTGAATTTTTATATAATTAACCCTGAGTTCATTTTATATACTATAATATTTTGCCGTTTATCTATTAGGGCTCAAAATAATTTCTAATTTCTGTTGTGTATCATCATCATCAACGTCCATTAAAGTTGCACGTAAAAAATAAAATTCGATTGGCGCCAGAAAAACCATAAAAAGCGCACGCACTGTGCTTAAACTCAAGTGCCCAAAGCTAAAGCTTGTCAAGAAAAAAATCAATGAATAACAGGACTATTAAATACCCTATATTGATTTTTTTAAGGGCTTTCAATACTATTCCACGTGTGTAGCATTCTTTTTGAAGTATTAAAATTAAAAACCACAAATTGCTTTTCAAGTCAAGTGCCATTTTTTAAAAAAATTAAATTTGTAAAAAATCTGTATTATAATATGTAAATCTCAGTGATTATAATTCATATTATAATTGATTCATAATTTAAAGCAATAAAAATCTTTGTTTTCTTCAACATTCATTCTAATTTTAGATCACTTCAAAATCCTAGTTTTTAACATATAATATTCATATTTATTCGAATTCTCTAACAGTTTTATGTGAAATTAATTCGAAAGTGGATTTTAGAACAGCATAATTCTACTACTAATTTTGGAATATTTAATTTATGATTTCAAACTTCTTCTTAATACTCAACTTTTGATTCTATGCAGACTTCAATATTTAAAATACCCGCTTGCTCTATGACTAAAATATGTATATATATATGTATATATAAATAATCAACCCTGTATGGTTGGGGTTTGGCGACATTCTGACGCTTGTTATGTCTCTCTCCCTCTCCCTCTCCATTTCTCTTTTTACTTTCTATTCTTTTCTCCCAACCCCAGTGTTGTTTGCTGAGTTTGGCCCAATAAAGGCGTCATGTGACACATTGGGCACAGCATATTATGTCACTGCGGGAATCCAAGCGGGAAGACCGCCTAAACCGGGGTAGAGCTCAACATGAAAATTACTGAAGAAAGTAATGGGAAAGTTAAACGTTTATCGATTTTTTCTTTTTTTGCTCATCTGTTAACCGGCGTAATGTTTTGTTTGTTGAGGCAGGAAGCAAATGAATTGTCAAACACGTGGCGGTCGCCAAGGCAATTCAATTCAAATTCAAACCCATACAAGGGATGCTTGTCTAGTTATTTGCATATTTGCGAATGACTCATCCAAATAGGCAAAATATTCTCCTTTTATTTTGCAATTTTTTAGAACTGACATTTCAATTTGTATTTATTCCTGGCATGCGAATATAATCGAAATAAACTTTTAATAACTGAAGTGTTGCACATGGCTGTCGGACAAGATCAAGGTTCTGTAAATGATACGAACAATTTCTCTTAGAGCAACTAGCAACACATTATAATATATTATAATAGATTTTGACTGCAATATACACTGTTTTCAGACTGATTGCTTTGGTTAATTTTCGTAGGTGAAAAGGGTTGTGGAAAAATTATTTTTTTTATTTTTTTCTTGAGTTTTTATTTGATATTTGTCTAGGTATAAAAATGTAGAAAATACAAATTTTTTTCATTAAAAGTTTGTATATTAAATTTGTTGACAATATCTATAAAAATGCCATAGATCTATACATAATATATTTATAGATATAGTAACTAGTAATTATTATATTTCTATATGTGCAGATTTATCTATAATCTATTAAAAGCTATTTTAATCTATTATCTATACAAAGGTTTTATATTGGTTTCTAGTGATGTATAATTCTGTAAATAGTTAATAAAGCAGGCTGATCTATCTATATTTATTTCAGTTTAACCAATTTATGATAACCACGAACCAAAACTGATTGTTCTGAATAGTACCGCAAAAAAACCTGCATTCGAACAGCCAAACAGACCCAATATACTCCTTTTGGCACTGAAAATAGCGTATTTTAAACACATGCTAGCAGTGAGCCAACAGCGAAATCAAATTGGCCAATAGCCAGCAAATATTTTTGTAATTATTAAAAATACACAATAATTTTTCATACTCGTGTTTGTCGCTTGTCTTGTTTGTCAATTTTGTTGAATTTTTTTGTGCGATTTACCTGTACGGGTTTGTTTTGATTTCGTTGTTTGGTTTTTGTTGACAATTGTCAAATTTCTTATGTCACTTTTTGTTAAATTTTTCACAATTTAATAAACACAATAAATATATTTATTTTTTTGTTGTTGTTAAACTTTTCTCTCGTTCGTTGCGCGATTGAACGTCGCCAGTTTAATAATGAAACATCTCTGGGGCTGGTGTGCATAATTTAAACATTTCTGAATAAAAGAGTGTATGCATTCTGATACAGATAAAGATACTTATATTCGTATAGTAAATAATTTCGAACAGAGCAGGTAAACACAAAGGTAAACACAAAGTAAAAAAACAATAAATAATAACATATGTAAGTATATACTTGCATTCATATATGGCAAAAAATGAGAACTCTAATTATAGATCTATAGATATTGTATCTATTAAACAAAAAGACAAGGCGTAATACAAATGTTTTTATAATCAACAAACTACATAGTATACAATCATTCATAGATAACGTTATTTATGAACATAGCAACAACAATGCCGATAAGAAAGTGACGAACTGTTTGAGAAACTTTCTAACATTGTTATTAATATTTATAGATATAGATACAGAAAATAAATAAAAATAAATATACATAAATATTTCAACTGCATTTTAATATGTGAGTCACGTAATTAACATATTTGTTTGCTTAATTTATAAGTGAGAATTGTCAATATGTGAGAAATACGTGAAGAGTTTTTCAAAAACACCAAAAAAAATAAAACAAAAAAATACAAAAAAAAAAAAAAAAAAAAATTGTTTTTAAATGGTATTTAAAGCCATAAAAAAACATAATTTAAAAAAAAATTAAAATAAGAGCTTGCCTGCCTAATTAACTTTATTAAAAAACTATTTTTTATATTCTCGTTAAAATTGTGATACAATCAGAAAATTGAATAATACTAGAAAAAATATATATTTTAGATATTTTTAAAAATCAAATTTTAATTAAAAAAAAGGCCTTAAATTCACGAAAATTTAATAAAAACAATGATAATGATACTTCTTGACTAAGGGTACAAAGATTATACATTATTACACAATTAAAATAAAAAATTAATTTGTTTCAAAAACATTTCCTAAGAAGAATAACAGAATAGTTTTACAAAATTAGCAAGAGTTAAAATCAAATAAATATGTATAGCGGCATAACTCATAGTATCAAAAAAAAAAAAAATTTGAATTTAAAATTCCTAAGAATTTTGTTAAAGAAAGCAAAAATAATCACAAACTTTGTACAGATTTATTTAAAAATATTTGAAATACTAAAAATCAACTTTAACTTTGTTATTTCACACTTCGAAGTATAGTTCTGCTCTGTTGGAACTATTTATGCAAAATAGACAAACGCTTGATTGATTTGTTCGCAATGTTCCCAGTTGTTTGCGTCAAATGTTTTTTTTTTCTAATTTTGGCTACCAATTGCGCCAATTGGGCGGCAACGTGCCGCAAAAATGTTGAAATTGCAACAAATTGATTTATGACAAGCGAAACAACAAACAAACAGAAAATGCGAAAGTATGGCGAATCTTAATTATCCTTACAGGGGTATTTAAAAAAAAAATATATATATATTTAAAAAAAAATAAAACAAAAAAAAAATATATAAAATTAAAAAAAAATATATAAAAAAAAAAACAATTACAAAAAAAAATATAAAATAAAATAAATAAAAAAAAAAATATAATAAAAAAAAATTATATAAAATAAAAAAATATATATAAAATAAAAAAATATATATAAAATAAAAAAAAATATATAAAATAATAACTAATACAATATTCTCTACACAAAAACCCAATTCTCCACTATCTATATAAAGTGTTGTGATTTTTATCGAAATTGTATTAAAAATTATCTGTTATCTGCTAGAAACACACGGATATGTCTATATCAACTCAATTTATCGTGCCAATAAATAATATATATACTTTATGGAATCTTCAATGTGTTACATAGTTCTTAACAAAATTAAAACACCCTTTTTCAAAGTTAAGCAAACTAAGGAACAATGCGGAAGCGCCTCAATGGCCGAGGGTGTATCAGTGCATATTTTGCAAATTTTTTTTTATACGAGGGGTATTCACAATAGCAAGAATTTAAAAAAAACTAGACAAACCGCAGATTGAAATCCATTTTTATCTTATAAGATAAATGGCTGTGTCAAGAGATTAAATGAATACGAAAATTTTTAATGTAAACATATTTTGATTAAATGAAACTCGTCGCCTATTTTGGTAGCTAGCCAAATTATTTCTCTTATTGTTATAAATTTCTTGATTAAACTAAGTTGACGGCAGCAGACAAAGAAATAAATCAAATATAATTAAGCGGAAATTTTATAACATTAAAACTGTTGTAGCATATTTATTAAAGAAAATTAATTAAAGAAAATTAATTAAAGAAAATTAATTATATAAAATTAAAAAGTACTCAAAATATTATTTTAAATACGGAAAAAGTTTGCAGCAATTTTTAAAATATTTGCAAAATTTATTTAAATAAGTTTCGAGCACTTAATCAAAAAAAAAAAAAAACTTTAAAAGCTTTCTCGTTTGCAATTTGTGGCAAAAGTACATTTGAAAAGTTGCGACATTATGTTGCAACTAAAAATTTCGCTATTCTTAGATGAAAATTGAAAATTGGGTCAGCAAACGATGCTGTGGCCAAACATTTTGGCAGACTGAGAGACTCTAAGTATCTTGCGACTTGACGGCGTCTGTTAACTCTTAACTATAAATATAAATGGTATTTTAATTGATTTTCTGTGTGTTCGAATTAAGTAAAAAGGCAAAAATAAATCAATTAACTGGCTTATCCACAAAATGACATCATAAGTGCTTTAATTTTGCTGCATCCTTAATTTTCCTTCTTCTTTTTTTGTTAAACAGAATCTGTCACATGTGCCTTGTTTTTTATATCCTTTCAGTATGGCTGACACAGCACTCGCTCTCTCTGTATAAAAAGTTTTTTGTGCCAATTTCCGGTACAGAATTACCACCTCCTTTTTACCCCTCCTACCCTCTTATTATGTGTGGCATGCAACTATATTTAAATAAAATTTATGCCGCCTGCACAATGCACAATGCCGTTGGTTGAGTTTTGTGTTTGGGTTTGGGGCACACACACCCTGTTTGTTCCATTTACAACTCCAAGATTCGGGTCATACAAAGTTGCATTGCAAATTTAATAACAATTTGCATAAATTTCGCAGCCTAATGCCGCAATATGATTTTTCACTCTTGAGGAGGATATTGACGTGTGGGCTCTACTTACTTCTCTCAGTCTCTCAGTCGAAGGCGTTATCGTTTGGTTCTCTCATAAGTAAGTACATGCAGCATTAACTGTAATGAAAAACAAAAAATTATGACATAAATTAGACAGGTAATTTGAATTGGGCATAAAATAAATTATAGAATTGAATGTATTTTATTGTTGTTAATAAATACTACAAGTATCTTAAAAAATTGAATTAAAATCTTTCCAAATGAGCACATTACTAAAAGTAAAAAAATATATCAATATGAGCAATAATATCGATATATTGAATAAAAATATAAACCCGATTGTATATGATATTTTCTACGATAGTTAAAATACATTAAAACCCATTTTATATTTTATAATTTTTTTTTTCTGTTAATTATAAAGCCATTTGTTAGTTTTTATCTGAGTAAATATACGATATTTCTATATATCAAATTTTGATAACGAAGCAAAATACAACGATGTTATTTCGTAATAATATATCGATAAATTAACTACTTTTAACTTCAATACAACAATGAATTATTACTGAATTCATAGTCCAATTAAATTAATTTCACAAAATGGATTAAACAAAAATGTAGTATATCCATATATGTTATGGTAAATCAATGTGAAGGCCAATTTAGAAGATATATGACACTTCATATATTATCAGATGTAAAACCAACAAGCCAACAAATTTTCAAGATATTTTAGATTTTCAAGCAATTCAGGTTTTTGAACGCCGCGTGGGTTGTTTGACAACACAAAAGACAAAGAATAATGCAAAACTTGAATTAAAAGAAATAATATATAAAAAAAATAAACATGAAAATAATTGTTATTTTTTTAATTATTATTCGTGGGCTGTAAATTGATAGGTTTCTGTTTACAACAATTTCAGCTAATCGGTTAATGGCTCTACGAATAAAATAAATTAACGATATACAGAATTGTTTTGACATTTGACAAGTGTTTCAAGTTTTAGTAGAAAGCGCCTGGTATGCATAGCTAAGATTTTAAAAACATTCCTTTAGAATGAGACATTGAAAAAACCATGTGAACAGAATTCCACTTTAAGGAAAACTTAATACGCATCTGCCAGAGCTGCCAACTTGTACAGTGTAATTACCACCTGAGTTTTTTCCTGCACAGGTTTTTTTTTCTTGTTTTTTGTTTATTATTACAATCTTTACAAATAAAAAAAGCTCAGGTGCAGACATTCAGGCATTGAGCATTAAGCACAACAAAAACACAATAAAGCTCAAAGTTTTTTTTTTCAAGCCGCTGCCGGCACGAAAATGGCATTAAAGACAACAAAAGACGTGGCTCAGACGAAAGGCGATGGATAAAACTAGACAACAGACATCGACATTCACAACAACAAAAACTAAGGTGCATAATGTAGCAACTTGGCCAATAAAATAACTGCACCTAGGCGCAAAATCACGTGGCCAACTGCAATAGCACAACAAAAAAAAAAAACAACAAAAAAACAATGGCAACTACTGTAAGTTGAAGTTAATTTTTAATATAGCGACAAATAAAATACTCTTACATTTTATTTTATAGGCTTAAACGTCTATTTAATTTAATCTAAATTAATAAATTAATTATTTTAAAACCTGTTCATTTATTAATTTTTCAACTCTTTAAATAAGTAAGTGTGGAATCAACTATGGTTTATTTTGTATTATAGATTTTTTTTGTATTGTGAAATTTTTTTAAATAATTTTCCCTACTTTCAAATATTATTTTGTAGTATTAATTATTTTTTTTTAAAGCTGTATTATTCTGTAGAAAAGGCTAAGTCGCCTGTACTTTTTATGGACATTATATCTAAATTCTAAATCTTTATTATGAACATTAAAGTGCATCAAATTGAAATTGTATTGTAGTAAGAAATCAATTTTAATTAAATCGAAATTTTGCATTATAAAACTTTCCATTTAAATTTATCAGAATTTTGTTATTAAACAGATGAAGAAGTAGAAAACGAAATAAACATTTTTTAAAATAGCAAAAGTTATGCGTAGAAATTGAGGATCAGAATTTATATAGAGAAAAAAAATGTTTAACAGCTGTGATCAAGATTAAATGCCTCGTCCATTTTTAAACTATAATATACTTTTAATTTGTTTCTCTAGTAATGTCAGCAGTTACTGAACAACTTTAATTTGTCAAGTCAGAAAATTTTGCTCTATTTGTACTGAAATTTTTTTATTACTTATTTAGCTTTTTAGAATAATGTTACAAATTTATCAACAATTTTAAAAGACTTTTAATAAGTGCATATAGCAGCTCGTTTTTCTGTATATATTTTTTGTTTTGTTTTTTTTTTTATATTTTTTTTGTTGTTGTTTTTTGTTAGCCATTTTTGGCAGTTTTGGCTGCTGTTGCAATGAATGAAATTAAATGTTTATCCCCTTCGGGGTAGACAACAACAAGATTTGGACACAAAAATAGTTGGCCCAATGCTAAACAAGCCTGGCTTAGTAATAATTTTTTTTTGTTTTTTTTTTGGCCAACAGATTTCGAAGAGCAACAATAACAATAACAGCAACAACAACAACAACTCGTTTGTTGCCGCTTGCAGTAAGCGTCAAGTTGCCAAAGTTGGCCAAGTGTGCAATGGCAAGTGTTCAGTTATTTTTATAGCCACTGCAACAACAACAATAATAACAACAACAACAACAACAATAACAACAACAACAATAACAACAACAACAATAACAACAACAACAACAACAATAACAACAACAACAATAACAACAACAACAACTACGACAAGTGCAGAGAATGAAATATGATTGCCAAGAAGCAAAGCAAAGCGAGGAGTTGGCCTGGCCTTAAGGAAAACTTGAGAAGCTACTACCTCTCCCATTGTTGGTCGGGACTTTATAATGCTCGCAGTTGACGTCGACTGCGACTGAGACTGCGACGCTAGCGTCGGCGCTTTCACTTGCATCGGCGACTTTTCCTTCCATATCGCGAAACTTGTTTACTTTGCTCTTTGAGCTTACACTCCCCACAACTTGTTGTTAAATATTTTGCAGCTGTTTATTGTTGTTGTTGTTGTTATTGTGTATTTATTTTGGCCTAATAAACAGGCAACGCCGGTCAACGCGACAAATTAAATTTTATGATTTTATTTAACGGGTACTGACCTGACCACACCCAAAAAAAAATAAAAATAAAAAATGTGACAAAAGAATTTGTTGATTTTATAATGCTCTGGCAAAGGGAGTTTAGAATTTTGTCACGAAATGTGTCATAAAATGTATAAGTTTTATATTCTTCATTAGCATTTATAGTTAATTTGATCTAGCACTTGCAGTTCAATTGATCTGTGTCATTAAAGTGTATTTATTATTATATATTATATTATATTCTTGATTAGCATATTTTTACAGTTCAATTGATCTAGTCCCAACTAATCTTTAAGTCCTAAGCTGCAAAGATCTCAATAAAATGTAGAAAATATAAATTTTTCTTATTACATGCAATTATTACTTATATAAAACTGAACTGATCATATTAGATCGTTTAGCTATCATAAAATCATCAGTAAAAAATGAGATAATTTTTTTGTTATATAACATTTTACATGAATTGCAACACATTTAATTAGAATAGATTTTTCTCATGTAGGCAGGATATTATAAATTTAAGACAAACTATTAGGAAATATATTTTCACGGAGATTATAAAGAAATTATTTTATGGCATAAGAAATTTTAACTAAATTTTGATAAAATAGTGTTTTAGAGTTGCGTCAAAAAAAAATAACAGCTTGTACGCCATAAATTATATAAGGCATAAATTATGTTGACATAATATTCTATATTGTATCTTATAATAATAAATAAAAAAAAATATTCCAGAATTGCATGAAATACCTTTTTATATACAGAAACTAATAAATTAAAACTTTATACAGTTTCCTAGCGGGCCATAAAGAAACATTCGACTCAAAATTAAATCATATCATATCATATTCTCTACAATTTTATTATCACCCCTAGAAAGGGCATTAAATCTTCATCAGTCAAAAAAAATATTCTTGCTTCTTGAACAATATTTTGTATCCAATTAATTAGTGTCTAAAACCGCAAAAAAAAAAAAAAAATTCCAAAGATAGAAAAATATGAGAAAGAAAAAATAACGCAACAGGTAAAGTAAATAAACAAACAACCGAAATTTGAATGTTATGCTAATATTTGCATAAATTATTATGGTTCCTAATGGATGATATAATAATAGTTAGAGTATGACGTTTCAATCGAGCCAAGTCTGAGGTGTGAACTGACTTAATTGAAGTATCATCAGCTGCTATTAAATATAAGTAAATTGGTTAAAATTCAGGTTGGTAAATCTCTCAGATAACTGGCTAACTTTGTTTCTTATCTAAGCATCTATGACTAATTGTTTGTCAATTTTATAGGCTGGTTTAGCCTTATTTAAATAGAAATAAACTAGCTAAACAAGAGAGAGAGATTGTGTATCTTGTTCACTGTACAAACAGACACATATAAAGTTGGCTTTAAATATACTCGTAAGATAAATATACCCATCAACCTGTCGTGTTGTTAAATGTTAATCATTATATTTATGCTTTTGAGTTAGATATATCTTATGAATTCACTGAAGACGCACTCAAATTGTGGCAGCAAACATTGACTTTAAGGTCACAGCCATAACCTCAGACATGGGCATTGCAACTGTAACCTTAGACACAATTTATTGTTGCACATACGAAAACAAAATCAAAACAAAAACTGAAAAAATAAACAACCAAGTCAGTAGAAGGTTTAATTATAATCAGTTTTGACCAAGTTATGTAGTAGTTTCTATAGAAATCACGGATCAGAAAATATAAAGGAAGCCAAATATTTTATTTGCATTTCGAATTGAATTTAGTTTTTAACTTCTTTAGTAGTTATAGCACTTTTATATGGCTGTTTCTCTACGTTACTCAACACTTTTGAGCTTGTTTATTCTAAATATAGTTTACATTTGTTATAATTGACTTAACACATGCATTTATGCAACCGCAAGTCATATGGAAAAGGATTAAATATCGTTAAAGTAAAGGTTAAAAAGTGGTTACATATATAATTAGCCGGGGAGCATATGAGAAATCATGTTATATAAAGAATAGCTTGATAACTTAGACTTGAAATTGAATTAAATTATTTTATATTTTATAAATGGTTTTTTAAAGAATTTTTAGTAATATCTTCCAACTCAAATAATAGTAAAAAACCAATTTAATTTTAATTTAATTAAGATAAGATATATAAAAAGAGGCAATTCCTTTAAAAATCATTGAGTATTAGAAAAGTTTTGAGCACTGAAATTCTAGGAATATAATTTTCTTTGTAGATTAAAAAAAAAATATTTTGTATGTAGTTGAAAAGTCCAAATAGCAAAGTCTCTTCGTAGATTTCGAAATAGAATTTTTTTCTGGTCAAGATTTCTACTCAATATTGAATTGACATATTTACAAATATTTAATTGTTTTTAGTCATTTGATTTTTAAAAAATTTATAATATTTTAGCTATAGGCATAAATATGACCAAATTCACAATTCTCTAAGGAATTGAATTAATTTTGATAAATTTATGTTTACTTGCAGATTTAGGAAATTTATATTTTTAGTTCATTTCAAAATGGATTTGATTGTTAGGAAATTTTTATTTCAACAACTTTTTTTAACTAGTAAATTGGAAAGCTACATCAAAGTGTTATTATAGGGACTTTCTCTGCTGCTTTGTCGCGGCGTTAAGGAGCTTTATTATAACTACATTTTGAGTGTTTCGTCTTATCACAAGCTTTAAATGTCTGTCAAATTTGTGCCGGCAGTTAATCAACTGTTATATCATTGGCGGAACACAATAGCATTGACCTCGCAGCAACGAGCGGCTCCTGCTTAATCAGCAGCCTCATCGGCAAATGTATGAATACACAGCCTACACACACACACACACTGTATAATTTATACATATTTGTGTATGTGTGTGTGCACAACGTTCATTGTACAATGTGCACTCTGCGCTGTCATAATTAACATCTAAGCAGCGATAAATGCAATTAGCGCTGACTGCAGTCATTGACGTTGTCCCAGACCCAGACCCAGGCCATGCCCGGCCAGGCCAGGCCACCTCGACTTGATTGCACTCTCATTGTTGGGTTCATTGTCAGTCCCCGCATACCCTAAGCTCACAAATTCAAATATCTATAAAAACTGCCGAGTTCCAGCCAACGCCCTGTGTCAAAAGTTAAAGCAACGAAAATTTTCATTGCACTTTCAAAACACATAAAAAACAAAAATGAAAAAAATAAACTAAAACTTTGCTAGCTTCGTTGTGTGTCGAGTATCTGTTAGATACACAAAGCCTGCCGGGGGCAAACAAACAAAATAACTAATGCTACAAAATAAACAAGAGCAAGCAAGAATATCACAAACATAGAAGTGTGCATCATATTTAGTTTAAAAATATCAAGCATATATAGTAACTATGTATAAACATTGAACAAAGAAACATATAGCTGCATCTGCTGATGCATATTTGTTGATCGAATATCTTAAAGATTTGTCCATGTTGTGTTGGATACTGTAGTTTATCTTATTTTATAAACATTTCTTGCACTTGAAAGAAAACAGCAAACTTAACTAAATCGGAGAAGTTTATATACGTTAATTAATATATTAAACATATGTGAATAAAAAATATATTGTTTGAACAGTTCTAAGAAAGTTCAATTCAAAGTTTGATGGGTCTTTTAAGCAAAAAAAGTATTATGAAGATATACAAATTTAATTTAATTTAAGTTCATAAAACAAAAATGTATTTTTATTGGCATTATAATTAAATTAATATGGTAAATTAGGAAAAAAAACAATAAAAGAAAAACAAAACAAAACACAATTCTTGATCGATTGCAACTTAAAGAAAAGTTAATCATATTATCAGATTTTGATTAAATTTCATAAAACTACTATATAAAGTACCAGGCAACTGCCAATAGCTGAGTTATTTAATCTTTTTGTTGGGGATCTATTGTATAATTCAGTCTATTAACAATTTCGCTGATTTTTATTATGGGAAAATGCTTTGCCACAAGTTTACTTTGTTTTTGCTGTAACAAAAAAGAACAATCTATAAAAATGTAGATTTCCTTTAGAGATTATAGAATCTGCATGTTACACAATTCTCTATACCTAGTTTGTTTAAGTTTAATTGATATTTTTACGCATTTTAAATAGGCAACGATCCTAAATTCAAATTTATATAAATATGATATTATAAGTATTTTAAGATAAATATTTGAAATTAATGAAAAAAAAAAACTGTTAAAAAGAAAGATGAAAATTTCATTTTGCGTTTAAGATTAGGTATTAAGCTCTAGTAGTTTTTTTTTATTTGATTAAAATTTTATTTTGCGTTTAAGATGAAGTTTTAATCTCTGGCAGATTTTTTTTAACAACCTTTCTACGAGTAACTGTGCATTTGCTTTGGTTTGAGAAAGTCTGCTTTGGGTGATTTACTTGAACGGCCCCCAAAAAGGCGACAAGGCCTTAGGTGCATAAATTGCCATTTTCACGCATTTAGCCAACCGACAAGCAGCTGGTTACTTTGATATCTTCTTGTCTTCATGTCGAAGTCGAAGTGGATGTGGATGTCGTAGACCAGAGGCTCAATGACCGTGCGTGAAAAGCGGCTATTAAAAAATGTTTGTCTCTGGCAAAGGCAATGTGCCTATTTTTAGTGCATTGGCTTGCCAGCTTTGGGCGGATTGGCCATGAACACACCCATGTATATGCATATATATATATATAGATAAATATGTGCATAGATATCTGCATATGCAGTTAGAGTGTACCATCTTGTAGCTGCTGGTGGAGCAGAGGTGAAAGTATTTAATTATGCGCCTGCCTGCCTGCCTGCATGACAAATCTCCTGGTGTTGGTCAGCAATGTTGATGAATTTTCTGGCGGCAAAAATACATTTAAAAAAAAAACACAAAAAACAACCTTGAAAATGTCACGTTTGCATTTGAAAAATGCGCTTTAATGAGACACATCAAAGCGAGTAGCTGTGACTGCCTGATCATTTTCAAAACACTTACACTACATATAAGGCTAAAAAGACAACACAACCAAATTGTACAGACCGGAAAGCGAGAGACCAAATTGGTATTGTCGCTTTTTATTTCAATGGAAAAATGCCGCAAGGCAAACCGCCTTCTGGCATCGATAACAAACAAACGCAAACACAAACAATCTTTCGAGTACAAATTGTGAAGGCGAAAACAAACAATATACAGTATTATATAGCATTGCATTTCCCCAAGTCGAATCGAATCGAATCGCATGCATTTGTTTATTTGATGTGCCTGAGTTTGACAAATAAACGCAGACCGATTCTTTGGTTTTATGCCAAGTGTTAGTTAAATGTCTGGACTGACGATATAAGTATATGTACATTTGAGAAGACGAATATTGTTGTAACTGTAATTGAGTTGCTGTGATTAACAAATATCATATCATATTTGTCACTGAATATCGAGAGGTAACAGAATTATTTAACAGATACTGATAACTGATATTAACAGTCACACTCCCGATTACAGTCCTGATATTAAAAGTCACAATCCTGATCACAGTTTCTGTTATTAACAGTCACACTCCCGATTACAGTCCTGATATTAAAAGTCACAATCCTGATTACAGTCCTGTTACTAACAGTCACACTTCCGATTACAGTTCCTGTTATTAACAGTATCAATTCCCATGATAACAGTTACAGTCCTTTAATAATGAAAAACTTCAAAGCTCTACCGCAAATTTAAAGGTAGAGCAGACTACGTAAACAGAGACAAGTTATTTTTGGTCTTAAACACAACTATAATAAATACAATATTTGAAAAAAGTAGAGTATCTTTTCAAATAATATTCTTTCAGCCCACAAATTATGCCATTTAAATGTCTCATCAAATTTTAATTAGATCAAAGAATGCTTCAACATAAATTAAAATCTGCAAACAGTCACTGTTACTTTCAATTTGTCACTGTGATCACAAAATACCAACTCTAATACATTTATAATTGCTTTCAAGACAAATGGCACACATGTGTCACTTCTTAAACGCAAAATTTCACTTTCAAATGCATTAGCAGCTGAGGCGACATTTCCAAACAGAATCTCTTCAAGTTTGCAACAGTTTTGAGTCTGATATCTTGGACAGGTTTATGACTTGGCCAAGTGCGTAAAATATGTATGTGTGTACTGAATGTTTGTGTGTGTATTAATGAAAGTGAAATGTGCCTTTGGCAGCGCATCGACTGCATTATTGGATGCCTCATTTGAGTTGCGCACATGTTGCAAATATTTGCCAAAGCAAATAATAATTGTTCTTTAATTGAGATACACATTAATACAAAAACAAATAAAAGATATGCACATACAGATAAAGATACATATTGATACACACAAAGAAAAAAAGGTGCTAAATTTATATTATTCTATAATTTTTTTAAAGCGAAGAAAAAAAACTATATCTTTGATATTTGAAAAAAATAAAGAGTTTCTGAAGTAAGTCCATGTATTTGCTACATATACAATTTAATATTTTTATTTAATTTAATTTTATATTTTAAATAAAATTAGAAAACCTTGCATTGGTATTTAAAACATGTGCATATTGATATTAAATACCTGCTAATTTTATAGAGCGCGTATTATTCTATAAAAATATATTAAAATTAATTGCAATTTCAATTCATTTTTTTTCCTCTGTGTACATGTAATTGAACATGTTTCAGCTGCTTAGTTAATTCGTTATCAACGTTTATTGCAAGGTTTTCCTTGGAACCGCTTGAAAGCTTGATTGAAATCACTGTCATACGGGTCGTATGAGTAATATGACGAATAAGATCTAACTGCATATAATATAAATATATAGCCAAGTAAAATAATAATTGCGCCGATAATTGTACATTAATGTGACTATAATAACCGACAATTGTTATGTGTTTCTGATCTGGCTAGCGGGCCGTATGAGTAATATTGTGAAATAATCAAGAGATGAGCACAACTAATTGTTGAAATATATAAAATTTATTTTAATAAATTTCATAGCAATGAAACTTTTTTTCGAAATCAAGAGAACTATTAACTTTAAGCGTTGCAATTATAAATCGAAAGTAAATTTAAACAACCCACTAACAATTTAAAGTGCAGCCAAATGAAAACCAAAAGTATTTTTATTCATTTTCTATTTATATTTTATGTGCTTCTGTTTCTTTCTTTATTTATTTTTAATTTGATTTGTTGGCATTTTCATTCGACGCTTGAGGCATATTTTTAAACAATTTTCCCCACACCCCTTCTTACACTTTTCGGGCCAAAAATTACAACGAATTTAAAGAAAAGTTGCAACAATGTTAATTTTTTTTTTTCTCAATACAAAACATGTTTGTACTTTTGTGTGTAAGACAATTTTATTTGCAGTTAGTTAGCGGCAAATATTTGCACAATCCTCGGCCCACTGGCAAAACAGCCTCAGTGGTTTTTCTTGGTGGTGCTATTTTCTGGTGGTTTTGCTTCAATTTTTGTTTCGGTTTCGGTCCTCTGGGCGCTAATTGAGTGAGCACACGCCAGAGCCACGAAGCCAGAGGAGAAATGAAAAACGCGACGAGGCCAAGAAAAAACAGAAAAAAAAATAAAATAAAAAAAAAATACTTTACAATAGATGTAATGATACGTACATATGTGGGGCGTCTCGCCTCTAACTGACAGACAAATGAATCTCGATTCAGTTTTGGTTTGGTTTTGGTTTATGTTATGCCTTCTGCACTTGGGGCATGCAACAGTACATGCAACACACGCCATAAACTTCAAGGAAGTGCCATAATTACCAACAAAAATATAATAATAAAAAACAAAATAAATAAACGAGCCTACAATAAGAAGGAATGCTGCAAGCCAGTTAAGATATAGATGGACTTTAAGATACCCTACTTGCATTTATTTATTTATTAAAAAGGTTAGAACTGAAAGAAAAAATATTTGTTTCAAGTTTTTAATACTTTAGAAGTACCTCACGATTTATATGAAAAAATAAAAGCTTATATTTTCATTAAGTATTCAAGAAATCAAAATTTTACCCCTAATAAATCATATTTAATAAATAATTATATTAATTATAATTATAATAATAATTGCACTTGAACACGAAAGTACACTTAACTCAATTCAATCTGGGATTGCTGGCTTGCACATTTGTAGAAGTTAAATTATTTATATTTTTAATCAGGATAACCTAGTCTGCAGCTTTTGGTTAGAACTATATAATTTTGATTGAACTATTAAATGAATAATTTAATGCTGCTCTCAATTTACTTTTTCCCAATTCCAGAGCTGTATGACCTGCACTATCATCATTAGCTTGAACATATTAAAGTGCTTCATCGCATTACAGCATGAAATTGTCATTAATTTAATCCGATAAATTTTATTTCATTCAGTCTTATTATTAACAGCATCATTATTATTATTATTACTTACAAGATTATTATTATTAAATTGTAGATGATGACGGCTGACAGAATTATTCAGAACTCATTCATTCCGCGCACAAATTTTTCCAACATTTTTTCTAAATTTTTGGGTCAAATTTTCATTGGACGGACGGTCAGTGAACTTTTGCGACATGGTTTTTTTTTTTTTTTAGCTAAATGTTATATGATTGACGCAGTTTGTAAATGATTGACTGATTGAAGTACATACATACACATTTATTCAATTGCCTGGCATGAATTGTATGCATACATTTTTTGTAGAATTTTGTTATACCAGCAATTCAATTAAATAAAATTAGCAGCAAATAAAGTTGCGTAAATTGCGAGGGTCAACAAGTTTTTCTTTTTTTTTTTTTGCGGAAAAAATAAATAAAAAACATCGAAATCGATAAATTGCACAACAATCTCTGTCGGTTTTTGAATTCTCACATCTAGAGATATTTGTTCGATGCTATTGCCGTCTTTTTCTACATACGATTGGCACATTTCCCCAACGCTTGGCATTTGCAATTTGTTCAAGAATGTTGTCGCTGTTAATTTCAGTTTTGTTTTTAGAATACAATCCACATGTTACTCATTCTAAATGTTGTTACAAATTTCAATTATTTTTTATATATATTTTTTTGTATATATTTTTTATATATATATTTTTATATATATATACAGTAGATATGAAATTTATTGTGAATGACAAATATTTTGTTAGTAGCTGAAAAGCAGTAACAGTTTTGATATTAACAGTGACAATTTAGATATTAACAGATATCATGCCGAAAGTTAACAGTTCTGATTTTATCAGCTGTTAATATTTATTTACATTAACAGTCTATTAACAGTAGGGAATTCGATTTTTAGGCATAGAATATCTAATAATAATAAGTTATATTTTACAGATAAATATACTATTGCAACATTTATAATTTCTACATTTAAAATACAAAATATTTTTGAATATATTGCAGAATGGGTTCTTAACACGAAAATGCTGGAAACAACTACATAAATTTGGTAAAGAATATATTTAAATGTGGAAACAGAAAAATGTAATACAATATTTAAATCATAACATTTTTGACTGCCATTTGCAATAACAAGTTTTTTTTTTTAAAAGCCAAAAACAAATTTGTTTTAATTTTTTTTTTTTTTTAAGATTATTTGATAATCTATTTGAAAATGAATCGAAATTGTATTTAGAGCGCTTATAAAACAGTTAACATTATTTTTTCTATATTTTTAGATGCAACTATAATACTCTTAACTTATTATTTGTTTCTGAATGCATTTAAGTAGCTTGTAAATATATTTTCTCTGTGATCTCTTTATTTTTCTTTAATTTTAATGAAACCCAGTTTTGAAGCACGTGTCTCGTTTGTCTTAATGAGGCTAAGCTCTGTTCACCTTGCCCAGTTGACCAATTAAGTTGTTTATCTTTTTATAAACTGTTTTATAATTGTTAGCTTTTTTTTGGCGCTTGAATCCACACACTAGACAAGTTTTTATTTCACTTTAAATTTGTCAGCTACTTTGCCATAAAAGGCATTACAAATGCGGAGGCGTGGCGCCCACTACTCACAAAAAAAAAACAAATAAAAAGAATAATATATATAAATATATAAAAATATAATATTATATATATGTATAGTATATTTAATATTTGGGCATCGCGTGTGCAGATTTTTGTGGCTGCGTTGGCGTGTGCTAAACCATTTCTGGAACGAGAGCAACTCTGATTCATTGGCCAGATTCCATTTATTTGTTGTTGTTTTTGTTTAAATTTAAATTGTTGTTGTAATTATTTTGTGGCTTGTAAATTTGTGCAGCAATTAAGCGCACGAGTTGACCATGAACCAATGATGGTTTGTTTTATATATTTTTTTCTCTACTCCAACTTTTAAATAATACTTTTGCTTGGCCACACAATAAAAATATTTAGTTTTAGTAGTAAAAGTAATCTAGTTGAGCGTGTTTGTCTTTGGGGAATACTCTGTAATTGATGGTTATAATTTTAATTATACACTATAGTGAATGTTGTATAATAAGCTGCATATTAATTAAAATTTTTTTTTTTTTTGTGTATCTTCTAGTGTTTTTATTTTGTGGCAAATTTAATATTTATTTCTATTGTGGCTTTTAAAAGACTCTGGCAGTGTTGGAATAATTTGATATCATAGTGTAAAAGACTTCACTGAATAAATAGAGTAACTTCTATATATTTTAAATGTTAACAAGTTTTTAAATTTTATTGAAACTTGCCAAAAGGATGCTGTTTTTATTTTAAGTCGGAACCGCTTGGATCGACACATTCATCTATTTTATAGATGTCATAAAAATGTTTTACATAAAATTCAATTGTTGATGGTAATAATTTTTTTGGTTTTAAGTATTCAACAGTCAAACCTATAATTTCTCAAATCTATTATGTTTAAATTTGAAAGAAATTTGTATTTTATTTTGCAATTTGGCAATTCAATAAGACTTTATTAAATTTTGCGATTTTCTATGAGAAAACCAATTCTTTTTCTATTTTTATAGCTTCTCAACAAGATTATTTATCTTTGGCAAGTAATTTTTATATTTTTTTGCTAACCATTTTATGGGTGCAGAGCACAAAAGTGATTATAATTTTTATGGGGGGGCCTTTTATTTTTTTTGTTTTTTTGAAACCCAAATATGTACATAAACAACCGTTTTTTCGACTC
The DNA here is from genome assembly GCA_035043045.1 of Hirtodrosophila alboralis. Taxonomy (NCBI): domain Eukaryota; kingdom Metazoa; phylum Arthropoda; class Insecta; order Diptera; family Drosophilidae; genus Hirtodrosophila; species Hirtodrosophila alboralis. The sequence continues at coordinate 294,607 of JAWNNH010000191.1, read as the reverse complement.
ATTAGTAAATCACGTTCGTTGCGCAGGTTTCTTGCTCAATTTTTTTTAATTGTGTATTGCAGCCGCTGACGTCATAATGTGTCCATGTGCCACAGCTGCACAGCCAGCAAGTCGCCGTCAGCTCAATTTTGCTGCACGTCCATTTGGAGCTGCACTCTTGAGTTGTTGTTGCTGCTGTTGCTGTTGTTGCTGCCAATATCCGCTGGCGATGCATTCAAGCGGCAACAAGCAACATAAACAAAACGTCAGAATCAACGGTAGATGTGGATGTGGATGGTTCTCGCTTGGCTGCCCCCCGGTCCTGCCCCTCCAGTTGGCCGGGCTGTGGCAACTTCCGCCATGCGAAAGCTCAAAATAATAATAATAATAATAATAACTGTGCCATGTTGGGGTTAAGTGCAAACGTCATAAACCGGGCCAGCAGCCAGCAGAGTCGTCGCTCCATTTCTCTCTTCTCTCCGCTCCACTCCTCCCTCTCTCAGCTCCCTCAGCACGCTGCCCTTTAACTGTAAATTGCTGTGTGTACACAGTTTAGTTACCTTTCAAAAGCAACAGCAACAGCAACGCACAAAAAGCAAAAAATCAAAACAAAAAGTGATTCATGCGCAACCAGCAGCAACAAGAATAAGAGCAACATTGCAGTTTGAAAGTTCCATACTATGGTATACTCTATAATTGATAATAATAATCCAGAATTCATCTTTTGATATTATTATGAGATTCCAGCCCACTTAAGTCACCCTAAATGCACTAAAACCAGTTGAGAATTTCAAGCAAATTTTTTACTAATAAATCATTGATTTTCATTACAATTAATTATGCCTAATTTTTTGTTCATTTCTTTTTATTTCACTTTTTAAAATAATATTTTTTGAAATGTGTAGATAACGTAATAAATGTTGATTTTTAAAAAACTTATATTTTTTTTTGTTTTTTTTTTAGTGTAAATATAGGACTGTAGGGTATTTGCAGTGTATATATATATCAAATTTGATGAATCTAGCTTTATATATAAATGACAGCTATAAATAGATAATCAAAACAAAACTCAACATACTCTTTTACACTATAAAAACAGAGTATTTAAAATTAAACTTGTTTACTACACAGCAAAGCTTTTAGAGTCTTCATCTGATGAGCGTGGAGCATGGTGCATGGTGCATGGAGCTTGGAACATTGCAACATTGGTCAAGCTACAAGCTAGGAGCTTCTAAAATGTTTTTCCAATTATCTCAAAGAAATAATGCCCATGGCCACGCCCCATTTATTGAGGCATGGCTGCGGTTATGTCTGACTTTCCAATTGATAATCGGACAATTGGCCAGCAATTGGACTTTGATTGCATATATAACCCAGAACCAAAAAAAGAAAACCTTTCATAATGTACTGCACTGGCATATTTTGCCTTATATGGTTTCATCGATCGCTTCATTGCACAGCTGATTCAGTTTTTTTTTTGTTTTTTTTTGGCCCCCAATTTAGTTGGTCAAGGTTTGTGGGTGCTGCTCCAAATGCCAACACGCTTATCGCCCACGTTTCGATCCCTTTTGGTGTGCTGATAAGCAGCGAGTTCTTTTTTATTTCCTTTTGATTACACTGATCAACATAAATTTCGTAATTAGACTTACTTATAAAACCCAATTTTATAAAATTAATGCAATCTTTGCTTAAGTATTTATCAAAATCTGTAGAAAACTGTAGAATCTTTGTAGAAACTTGTTAAGTTTTTTTTAGATTTTAGGAAAAAATTAAATTATAATTGTCCGTTAAGAAAAAACCAAAAATTATTAGTTTAAGCATATTATTTTTACTTTAATTTTTTTTATTTTAATTTAACAGAATGATGTGATTAAAATTTTCCAAATGCATTTTATTTAACCAAAACAAAAAGCATAATTAAAATTAAAAAAAAATAACTTTTTTAGAACACGACAAAAATGTAATTTTTGTGGGTCAGTGTTATTATTGTTTATTATTAAATATTTTAATTGTTGTTATCAGCATTTTGTGCATAGGTGTGCAAATAAGAGAATCAAAAGGCAAACTAGACTATATATATCTACGATTAAATAGGAAAATAATAAATATTGAAATGGCGCCGCATGGCGCTTTGAATTAACAACAAATTACATATGGCGATAAGGTTTGAAAATTGATTAAAATTAAACTTGTCAATTACAAATATTTACATATTTAAATAGGTTAAAAGTTGTAAGTAATATAACTCACAAATTATAGAAATACAATACCAAAATATGTCTATAAAATATAGGCTAAACTACAACATAAAACATTTGTCCTATTATTATGAACATTATTATTTTATTTTGCAATCTGTTGACAAATGGTATTCTTTATTTCATAGCAATAATACTAGTCATATCACATAAAAGTATTAAAAAAAAAATATATGCATAAAACTATAAACATAACTGACTTAAATAGAGGCCATTTGAGCTACTGAATTCTTGATTGGGTTTGATATTATTACAGGGGGGAACATTGAACAGAAGGAAACACCCACATAAACCAGTTCAATATACAATATATATATATATATAATGCAGGTGGGCAGTGTAAGCCATGGCCAATATGCATTCATATAAACATATATACATATATAAATAACTTTACTTGTTGAAAGTAAATCCCGCCCCAGACATGTTTTTTATAAATGTTTACATTCCAAATGTTGTACTAGTTGGTTGTTTCTAATGGCAATGACCTATGCAAAGCACTAAAATGAGAAGAAACACAAAATCAACAAAAATATATAAATATATTTTCTGTACTTTCTGGCTTGTGGCCATAAATAGCCATCAAACAACATTTGGTAAATTAACTATAGAAAATTATTATGCCACACAATTTGTTGGTGTTTTTTGGTTCAATAAACTTGTCTAATTGCAAAACCAGAGAACATACAGTGTTATTCTATAATGAATATTTTAAAATTCAAATTTAACTACAAAATGACTGCGGCAGGCAACCAAAATAGTTTGGATTAAATATACAGCGCGGAAAATTGTACAATTAATTGGGAATAGATATAAAAACCACAGGAAATGATAGAAAGCAAAACGAACAGCGCACACACAAAGGGGCAACAATAAAATATACATGAATAACTATATATATATAAACTGTAAATATATATAGAAAATGGTGCAAATATCTCTTGGTTTTCACTGGGGCATTGACGTTAGTTGCGGCGCCAGGGCCAGAACCAACTAACAAAGAACGAACCACAAAACAACCAACACCAGACTCATGCAATCCCAAGATGTGCCGCTTTTCACGCTAATATTAGCAGCAAACAACAACAGTGATAACTGCTAAAGAGGAACAAGTAACTAGTGTTGCACGACTATTAAATGCCCTGTAAGTAGTTGTGAAATAAACATGCATATTACTTTTGATTGAATTTATAATTGGAAGTGATTACTGTGACTGATTAACATCTAGACACTTTTTACAGTTTTTAACAGTCATAGTAAACAGTTTTTAACAGTCACAGTAAACAGTTTTTAACAGTCGTAGGTCTGTAACTAATTGTGAAATAAATATGTATATTACTTTTGATTGTTAATCTATAGTCATAAATGGAAGTGATTATTGTGCCTAATTAACATCTAGACACTGTTAACAGTTTTTAACAGTCATAGTTCTGTTATTAACTGCAACAGTTTACATAACATTGCCGCTGCTAACAGTCACAGATTCAATATTTCACACTGTTAATCTGTAGACAAGTACTTTAACTTATTCGTTTGTTTTTGTTGAAGGTAAAAACTAAGTTTAAATAAGATTAAAAAATATTTTAATAAATAATTTAGTTAAGATTGAAATACATTTATTCTAAATTAAAAACTTCGAATGCGTTTAAATTTATTGGAATGCAAAGCAAACGTTTTTGCTCCATTGAATAAGCAGTGAAAAAACATAAATAAAATGATAAAATGGTTCAAGAACATATACTTAAACATGTGTACTATTTTATTAAACCCTTTTTACAGACAGTTTACTACTCTAATAGAAATCAATAGCGATATTAACAGTCTCAGACATTTGACAGCACATACAGTACTTAACACTTGTTGAACGTCTTTGTATTGTATATTTTATTAATATGATTTTTAATTATAAGAGCACACACTTGAGTCCAATCAGACAATGTTATCTATAGCAAACCAACAAATAGGTAAAAGTTATTAACCATGATTACTTAAATGTTTGGTGATTTTTATGTGATGACATTGACAATAATAATGTAATAATAATGTTGATTTTATTAAATATGTTGGCCGCACATTAATCATATTATTACAAATCAATAAATAAAATCAATTATACTCTTTACTTCAATGCTTTCAAATACAGGGTATATAAAGAAAAGGAACTCAGCGCATTGCAATATTTTCACTTGAGGAAAGTTTTCTGATTCGATTTCGAATGCCCCATTCGCATTTGTTTATTGAATTGCGAGGCATAAATAAATAGATTTTCATTTTGCGTTAAGCAAAAACAAACAAACCAACAAAAAAAAAAACAGACCTCCAAGGCAACCAGCTGCTAAGGCTGTTGATGCTGCTGTTGCTGAAATCAATTAAAATGCCATTAAATCGTCTGAGAATTGAAATTCAAACTGTCAATTGCTATGCGTAATTAAAAATAGTATTTGTCATTCGTTTCGTTTGGCCAGTTTCGATTTCGAATGCGATATATTGGCCCAATAAACTTTGCACCTCTCAAAACTGGCGACTGGCCAATAAAAAAAAAGACGTCGAACATTGAGAATGCACTTAGCGCTTTTGCTAATTAAATTGCCTGTCTGCCATCGATGCGGGCTTTTAGCCCATACTGCAAAAGATCCATTTGTTATCCGTTCGGACATAGATTGATAACACTGTCTAGCAACTGTCAGCAACTGCAGTGTGTTGCAAGTGTGGCAGCGTTTAATCTCAGCTCACTCAACTGTGTCAGGTGCAAACTTATGTTATTGACACTAGAAATGTGCAATATAAGTGTAACTGTGACTGAGTGATTGTCACTGAATTCAGGATAACAGTTTTGCAGTTACAGTTTTGATAATCACAGAAAAAGTCATAATTAAAATCGTTAACAGTCGCAGTCCTCACATTAACAGCTGTTAGCACTGATATTCAGCTCTGCTAACAGCCTTCATTTTAACAGTGACAGCTTTAACAGTCGCTGATATTAACAGGAATAGAATGCTGTAACAGAGCATTAACATTATTAATAGTAAGAAAATCATGTAACATCACTAAATTCCAAAAATTTTGAAAAGTTCTCGAATCGAAAGACAGGCAAACATTTAATAAAATCTTACTAAAATATTAAACTTTCAGCGTAGAATAAAATATGCCTCTAAAACAGGACATTTTCTATGTGTTAAGTTTAACTTGGTACGTTAAAATAAGGCTGATACTTTATATTCTGTACATAGTGAAAAATCACAATTTCAATTTATTTTATAATACTCATCTCAAATCAACACCAATGTTGATGATGAAATTGAAATGAAATTGGTTAATAAAATAAATTAAATATAACAACTATACTATTAATTACAAATTTCATTTAAGCCTTGCAAATACAAGGAAAACTGGTCTATTATTGTATAAGCTGAAAGCTATTTCATTCGAATTGCAATACCCTTTAATACTAAACAAAAATCAAACAATAATCATACCGTATTTCAAACCACAAAACTTAGTTATTTTGTAAAAAATGAAACTTACCTTAAATTGTAAAATAGCTGGCCGACAACATTTGTGGTAGTTAAAATAGAAAATCAATTGATTTGTTGCTAATAATTTCGTTTTTTTTTTTGTAGATTTCGTTTGCTGAAAAAGACAGAAAAATTGATTTAAAAATAATTATAGTAAATATATTTATAACTTTGAGATATTTATCATACATTTTAAAGCAATTATCTTAATAATATTTTAAAAATTAATACATGACACTTATGAGCATGCAATTTAAGAATCCCGCAAATTTCACATAAACACAAATATTCTGAATATTCTTTTGAAACCGAAAAGATTTCCCTTCCAATCTTTCCGAGTTTTCTACACTAGAACTTATATAATCCTATAAAGCACTTTTACTTTGTTTTTTACCTGATTTTGTGATTCGTGTTTTAGCCAAGGTCTTAAATTAGTGGATATACGTCATCTCTCTCTCAGCCCCCCCTGGGTATAATTAGTGTATGTGATTCATAAGACCAAAAAGCAAATAGGAAAGAAAAAAAATATTTCTAAACACAAAACTTTGGCTAAAAGATTCCGGCTGCTGTATTTAGTGGGCGGCGGAAATTGTATGGTCATTCAATGGAAAGTGACATGCACTCAAACACAGACATATTTAGAAATAGCTATTTATATATTTTTATTATATTGAAATGTTCAAATGGCAATTTCAACCAAAACATTTGATGGCCTGTCAACACCTGAAATTAAAGGTGTTCGTTTAGCTCGATCTTAGCACAATTTAGTATTTTGTTTATTTGATTAGCCTTCGTTTTGACGCTCAGAATTGGCATTGCACATTGACAACGTGCCACATGCTACAACGCAGTTTATAGCGATCCAATCAAGAATTTGACGGTAAAAAAAAAACATTTATTGTCGCCTGCCTTCCACTTTTGAGATACAAGTCTATTTTATCAATAAATCACATAATGTTTTATCAATAACTTTAAAGTATTCACAGACTTTGGCAGTTTAGGAAACGACAATTGGCAATTTTTTATAGCCAAGAAAAATGCAATAATTACAAATCAATATTTAAAAATAAAAAAATTCGAAATTTGTGCATTCAAATTCAGTTATTATTATTATTTAATTCATTAAGCAAAATAATATTTTGTTAGCTTAAATTTCTGTGAGGAAAACCATGTTATTATTTTCCATCGATAATCCCACAACAGTTTTCGAAATTAATTTACATTCCTAAGCGCAAGTCTTGCATATAAAGTAAATTTTAAATTATACAAAATTTGAAAATATAATCAACTTAGTAAATAACTTGCTTCACCCCCTCTGACTATTAAACAACACCTTGTGTTCCACCAATGGGAACACGAATTGAACCCAGTCGACACTCAAGCCCAGCCCAGAAGCTGTCGAAGCATAAAAACTTAATCATATTTGCAAGCAAGTGAATAGCTAAATAACTGAATGAGTAGTTGAATGAATGAGTGTGTATATACTCATTGTGAATAATCGTTTGTATGAGCTGTATGAGTGTACGCCTGGTTGATTTGCATGCCTTGCGTACTTCTGGCAGCAAATGCGATAAATTTTCATTATAAAACCGGGCTCAAATTAAAGGCCAAGTTAAAATAGCGGGCGTCTGTTGTTTTTGTTGTTGTTATCACAGCTTAGACAAGTGCCCGAGTGAGAAAAATAAATTCTAATTTTGTCAGAGTAGTAGAGCAAAACTTTGCAATGGGAAAATGTTTTGTGAAAATTTTCACACAAAAAAAAATAAAACAAAAGCGTTAGCAAAGGCGAACATCAAGCTACAGGTCATGGTCATTACTGTCAGCTTGGAACTTGGGCTTTTAATTAATAATGTCGCTATTCCCCCCTGGGCACTGGCAGGTGTGTCCAATTGGCTGACAGCCGACTGTCCACGTAACCAACAACACCAAATATGACATGGAAAATGGTCATTTGCTGATTTTAGCCATTTTGATAAAGCTGTGTGAAAGTGTTTGCCGATCAGAGAGACGGCAGCCAATTGACGCCTTTACTTGTTCAATGTTATGGCGATAAAAATGTGATTAATCATGAATGAAAAAGCAACTCAACAAATACAAATACAAATTCAAACAAATACAAATTCAGAGTCACGTGAAAGGCAAAGGAAAAGAAATCGCATATACATCTAAAAGGCCTTCGAAAACTTGAACTCTATGTAATGAGCAGCAACAAACTGAGCGATAAGCTATTTTTGCGGTTTCTTTTAGTATCAATAAAAAAAAAAAAGAAAAAAAAAATGGTAATAATAATAATAAAAGTAAGTAGGAAGTGCAGCCGAAGAGCTAATACCCTTTTAAATAGGTTTTGAAACAATTAATGCTACAGCAGCTATACGATAGAGTCTTTCGATTTTAAACAAATTTGTTTAACTTGAATATATCATTATATAGCTTCGATGTAGAGTTAACTTGACCAAAATCTTGCAAAACAAAAATGTTTAACTAAATATCCAATTGATATAATTAATATGTTATTTATATTATATAGCAAGCCAACATTTGTTAAGGCAACTGTCAAAAAACTGAAAATAAAATAAAACATGGCTAGATAAACTTGGTCCATCAAGAATATATATTTTATAAAGTCATGCCTACCTTAAATAATTAACAAATTTGTCCAGAAAATTATAATACCCTATGCAAATAGAAAAGAGAAATTTCAAAAACAAAAAAAAAAAAAAACAATTGCCACAGCCATCGATAAAATGGCCTCGAGTTTATCCAATTTGTTTGGCTTTTATTGTATTAGAATTTTTGATATTAATTACAAACATGCGCACAATTTGTGTCTCTTTTTTGGGGAGTGTGAAGGGAATTACAGTGTGCTACTCAAATTTCAGATGGACGTTATGAAGCCACTCAATTTTCTAGTGCAGGAACAAGGGTAGAGGAAGAAGCAGTAGTAGTCTTCTTTCTTCCAAGATATTATGTCAAGATATTATTTTGACTCAATTTCTCTTTAAAGCCAAGAAGAACGTTTACTTTTGGATTGAGTTAGTTTGAAAAGCTTCAGTATTTTGTTGTAGACGTTGAACGATTAAAAACCGCAAGAATCTATTATATTATAAATTGTGAACAGTTGAGTTAGACAATCGATTAACGCCCTTAAATTTATCGCCTCAAATACTTACACTTTAAACATTTTGCTGAATTTTTATTATTATTATTATTTTTTATTTTTTTTACCAAATGAGTTGCAGCACAAAAAGAATTTGAGTATTATGAAAACGTTCAATTATCTTATCAACAATCAAAGCCTTTTGGCCATGAGAATGCCCTAAAAAATAACCAAAAAATAAAAAACCTGCCAAAGTATAAGAAATTTCACACTAAAGAATTTAGTTGAGCTTTAAACGTGGCAAGTGGCAAGGAAAGCAACTTTACAACGTTGTCTGTCAACAACTGCCACAAATAACAGAAAAACAACTAACACTTCAGTGTCGGCAGAGTTCAAGCAACGTTTAAATGCAAATAATACGAAGCGTGATATACGGATGTACATAGTATATAGTATATATATATACATATGTATGTGAAGTATCTCTTGTGCTTAGTTATTGTTATCAGACGTGACAAGTTGTCCTGAGACGCAGCATGCATAATGCAGTTGCTTGTCTTGTTGTCATTTAGTTGCCACTCAGTTGTTGCTGTTGGGTTTTTGCAGCACAAGTTCATCAACCGAAACATCATCGTCTGGGCAATTAAGTGCAAATAATGTATATGCATATATATATATATAAATATATATACTTACATATTTATAATCTCAGCTATTGTCAATCTACAAATCTCTCAGGGATCATCATTCGAGCGCTTGATTTCTCGCTTAACATTTTTATATGCAACTATTTTCATTGATGCATCATGTTCATCATTAAAAAATAACAATATCAATATAATTTCGATATGGGAAAAATATTATTTTTTAATTGATATTTTTTCTTTATAAAAAATATATTTATATCGATTTATGTATATTTCTTTTATAATTTAAAACGCCAAATTTTAAGTGCAAAATTTATTTTATTTAAAATAATAAAGCGTTTTTTTCTGTATTAACTTTTTCCCAATTTATCCTTAATTATAATATTAAAGTACATAATTGTGTATATTTCAGTTAACTATCGAAACTAAGCTCGAATCTATCTAAAATTCATATCCTTTAATCAAACTGCTCCTTAAGCAATTTCCTATTTTAAAGTTAATTTAACTTTCAATATTTATAAAATATGTAAATTCAAAATGATGTCATATTTGAAACTGTTCTAGTTTCGTCTGCTCATTCCATTTTTGTATTTTGACTTTGTTGTGCATTTGCCAAAAAAAGAAAGAAAAAAATCTATAATATATACATATATATATATCTTCACACTTCCGAGTTCTTTGTTCAGTTGAGATGTTTTCAATTGTTTCTTGCGTATATACTACATTTGACTGCTGCAGTTTCAGGGTTTTATTTCTTTCCACGGATTCTTTTTGCCCTGGATTTATGCATTTGTTGCGTTGTGCTATGTTCTTTGACGCAAATGGCAACCCCTGAATGACATTTATGTTTATGGTCTAGTTTTTGCTGCATTGTAAATTGCAGAAATGTATCTACATCTAGAAATGACATGTGTAGATACACTTTGAAGGCTAAGATAGCATCAAATGTACAATTGTAATGGGTATAAAATGAATAACAAAAGCAATATATATTTATTGTTGCATACTTAGAGGCGCTGTTCTTGTTTTTTTCTCTACAGCGCACAGCCGTCGTGTAATTCTCTACCCGTTTTAGCACTTAGATTATAAGGTCTGTGTAAGAGAATAATTTAATAATTTTTCTGTTTTAATTTTAAGTAAATCAAAATATTAATTTCGATAAGTAGTAGTAAAAAAAAATGGTCATAAAATGTTAAAAAAAAATTAGAAAATATTTTTAAATGAGACGAATAATCTTCAATCAAGTTAAAATTGTTCAAAAAGGCATATAAAAAAAATTATACACAATTATCAAAATGTTTTTAATTTTTATATTTTTTTATTTATTTTTATAATTTATTTATTTTTAAATATTTTTTTTTATTTTTTATTCATTGCTAACTTGTTTTCCTTACACGATTAAAATTGTAACGTATCAGATTTTATGAGGTAACAGAAAATTAACATAATGATAGCGAAGACAGATAATTCAGTCTCTTAACAATATCATAAACATGCTATAAATATTTATAAATAAACTCACCTTTTTAATAAAACTGGAATTTCAAATTGGTTGATTTATTGAAGTTTCTGGCGAATTTTTTTTTTATTTATGTTTGTATTTTTTGCAAAGACAAAGAATGAAACACGATTATTAAAATAATAACAAAATAACAAACAAGAAAATTAAAGAAATATTTTTTGCACAGAAAAATAAAAACCGGTTGCAGTTTAAGCGTTGAGAATATAGTTTAAACGAACTGAGTGGAGAAGAGAAAGAAGATATCGAAGGGGAATCAATAAAACAAACACAAAGCGCAACAGCGACTGGGGGGGCGAAAGAGAGAAGGAGAGACGGAGAGAAAGAGTGAGAGCAGACAGAAGTGACAGGCAACAGACAACGAATCCGAAACACACATGGAGCAAATGGAAATGGAAAGCAGGCGCTTTGGTTTGGGGCGGCGGCGACGTTGGTTTTGTATTTTTTTTTCTTTTTTTTTTTTTGGTGCCGCGCAGCCGGCTGCGTTGTAGGAAGAGGAGATGGACGGCGAAGAGGCAAAGTCGTTTTTCGGTTAATTTAACAAATAGGCAAATACATATATATACAGAGTGTATAGCTGTGTGCGTGTGAGCAGGATGCGTGTGCAAGAGGGCAGAGGCAGCAGCAGCGGCAGACGCCGACAGCTGAGCGGCAGCAGCATAGTGAATCATCTGGTTTGCGCCTTTTGACGAAAGATATGAAAAGATAAAATAATGTTGCTGCACACACACACACACACGCACGCCCACGCTAATTTACACACAGCCAAAACCAATTGTAAATGTATTTATACATATGCGTTATTTTGAATTCCGGACACGCGGTCCCCAATAGTATTATATATGTATATATTTATATTCTTTATGCAGCCGCGGAGCTCGATGCGATGGCGCTCGTTTCACGGCGGCGACAAATTCTGCTTTGCGGGCGGCAGCAGCACGCGTTGGTCGTTTTTCGTTGTTGGTCAGCAGCCAGGCGGGCCGTCGCGACACAAAGTATTTCGTTTCACTGTTCTTACACCAACACACACTCACACACACAAACACATATACATTCATACATAAATAAATAAATATATATATATATATATACGCAGCCGCGATGGCGCATTTAGCATTCACATTACATTATATAACTGTGCATGTGCATTTTATTTAGATCTCATTACATATTTCACTTCTGCTCTGTTTCACTTACACTTGTTTTGGTTCAAAAGTTAAGTTAAAATACCGTCTATCGCTTTCAAAGGTTTTTTTCGACTGCACTAGTCGTAAGTGCAGTGTGGCCAGCTGCGACAATCGCAATAATGCACAGCGTGTACAATTTCGATAACATAACATAGGGTTAGTTATCGATGGCACACTGTTAATAAATTATCTATGTCAGTTGCCAGCTGTTAAATTTGAACCCCAGCAGCGCAGCTCCTAAGCTAAATTTCATATTGATTAAGCTAAGCTTTGACAAATTGCAAATTGCATGGAAATTATAATTTTTATGTACAAATGTTCGAAAAAATCTTATAAGTCCAAATGTTAAAAAAATCTTAACATTTCAACAAACATATGGAACGAATGGAACTAGCTAGTTCTTAGGAACGGAATGGAACGATAATCAGAAATTCGACTGTCTTTTTTTTCCACCAAAATATATAATTTCTAAATAAAATATGGTAATTGACGCACAGAGTGCGTTTTGAACAAATATGTTAATAATATTATTTTTAGTTCTCATTACTGCACAAAGAGGAGAACGCGCACGACAATGCACTCTGAGCATGCGCCTGGGGACGCGAAACGGAACCGGCAAACGCCGATGAGAACGTTTTTTTTGGAGGATGGCAAGCACTTTTCCAGCTGTTCAAGCGATCGCAGCGTAAAGATTTGGGATACGGCCGAACGCAAGTGCTTGCACACATTTTACGAGCACACAGATCTAGTGTGGGGCGTACGCTATAGCCCGGAAAACGATAAAGTCATATCAGCCTCAGAAGACAGGTCTCTCAATATATACTACTGTCCCCCTAATGCCATTGTGTGATACATTAGATGCGTACGCACGCAGTTTGTATAATAAACTAGTATTATATGGTTTGCTACTCTCACTGGAGTGAGCTTATCGTGGATAAGCTTTGGCTGAACTCGCGTCAACATTGTGTCCTTGTATTTCTTATCAGGTATGTAGACACTAAACGTCTTGAAATAAAAAAAGTGTATTTTCTGCAAGTAAAACAAATAAACTGAGCAATCAATATATAGCCATTGCTTTTAAAATACATATCAACGTGTTCTTTTTTCAGTTTGTAGTCGTCGGAAATTATCTTGGCCTGCCAATTTTCAGGATCCAACTGATGGTCATTTATAAGCGTTCAAGCACACGGTGCGCTCGATTCTCTGCATAAAAACGATTAGCTTTGCGCGCCACCATGGACATTGCCTTGCTCATTTCAAAGTTTTTTTGATTTTAATTAATAATTTATAAAAATTATGGACTTGTGCTAAGACACTAGTTATAGTAAAACGATTGCATTTGTAAACACAAGAAGAGAGTATACTCTTTTGTTAATGGTAAACATAAGCAACAAAAAGGTGTTAGAAAACGTCTGTTGCAGAAAACATATGATAAGTATGGTTGCCACCTTTGGTATAAATGTAGCTAAGATGGTACATTATTTACTCGATAGTAGAAAATTTATAGTAGATTTACTCCTTTTAGATTCAGTAATTTTAAATTTAAGCTACATGAGCAATTTTTATATAAAAGTTATGATTGAACAAATATTTGCAGTATTTTTTGCATTGTTAATACTTATCGGTATTTAATTATCGATATATATGTCATCGGAGCAAACATCTGTGCAAACAACTAGAACGCGTTTTTTTTCTCATTGCCGGCAAAACGTTGAATTTTGTTTCTTTGACTATTTTAAATAAGAAACTCAAATAATAATGTCGCAGGCACAAACAACCAACGATTCACGTGTGCCCGATGAGGAGAGCGATCTGCTACAAATCAAACCGCTGTAAGTAGCACAGCCAACATGTTAAATAAATCGAGATTTTTATAATTTTTACTTGCAGTGGAGCTGGTCAGGAAGTGGGACGCTCCTGCATCATGTTGGAATTTAAGGGCAAAAAGATTATGCTCGATTGCGGCATACATCCGGGACTGACCGGCATGGACGCGCTGCCCTATGTGGATTTGATTGAAGCCGATGAAATTGATTTGCTCTTTATATCACAGTGCGTTGTAATTTAATATTTATTTACCGTTTATTTAACAAATCGTTTCGCTCTTACAGTTTCCATTTGGATCACTGCGGTGCTTTGCCCTGGTTCCTTATGAAGACTAGCTTTCGTGGACGTTGCTTTATGACACATGCCACAAAAGCCATTTATCGTTGGATGCTCTCAGATTACATTAAAATCAGCAATATATCCACAGAGCAAATGCTATACACAGAAGCCGATTTGGAGGCATCTATGGAGAAAATCGAAACAATTAATTTTCACGAAGAACGTGATGTTATGGGTGTACGATTTTGTGCCTATAATGCTGGTCATGTGCTCGGTGCAGCAATGTTTATGATTGAAATTGCTGGCATTAAAATTCTATATACAGGCGACTTTTCACGCCAGGAGGATCGTCACTTAATGGCCGCCGAAGTGCCGCCCAAGAAGCCAGATGTACTAATCACCGAATCCACCTACGGCACACACATACATGAGAAACGTGAAGATCGTGAAAGTCGCTTCACAACGCTGGTACAGAAAATAGTACAACAAGGCGGTAGATGTTTAATTCCTGTATTTGCTTTGGGTCGCGCGCAGGAGCTGTTGTTGATACTGGACGAGTACTGGTCCCAGAATCCCGATCTGCACGAGATACCCATCTACTATGCCTCCTCGCTGGCCAAGAAGTGTATGGCCGTCTATCAGACCTACATTAATGCCATGAACGATCGCATTCGCCGTCAGATTGCTGTTAATAATCCGTTTGTCTTTCGTCACATATCCAATCTGAAGGGCATCGATCATTTCGATGATATTGGACCTTGTGTAATCATGGCCTCGCCAGGTATGATGCAATCGGGCCTGTCCCGAGAGCTATTCGAGAGTTGGTGCACAGAGCCCAAGAATGGCGTTATTATAGCCGGTTATTGTGTCGAGGGCACATTGGCCAAGACCATATTGTCTGAACCGGAGGAGATAACAACGCTTTCGGGTCAAAAACTGCCGCTGAACATGTCCGTGGACTATATATCCTTCTCGGCGCACACAGATTATCAACAAACAAGCGAATTCATACGCATGTTGCGACCCAATCATGTAGTCCTCGTCCATGGCGAACAAAATGAGATGTCACGTTTGAAATTGGCTTTGCAGCGTGAATATGAAGCGGACGCGAGTACTGATATTAAATTTTATAATCCCCGCAATACACACGCCGTGGATTTGTATTTCCGTGGCGAGAAAACGGCCAAAGTGATGGGCCACTTGGCGGCCAAGAAGCCAGAGGTGGGCGGTAAACTCTCCGGTGTGCTGGTCAAGCGGGATTTCAAATATCATTTGTTGGCACCCTCAGATCTGGGCAGTAAGTATTTAAAACCGTTTCATGTTCTTATTATTCTTATTTTATTACCTCATTCAGAGTACACGGACATGAGCATGTCTGTGGTCACACAACGTCAATCAATACCTTGGACCAGTTCGCTGGCAACTCTTCAATTATTGCTGGATCGCATTGGTGCCGGTTGCGTTGAGGTTATCGAGCCGGAACGTAAATTGCGTGTGTTCAACTGCGTCGAATTGACCGTGGAGCAGAAAATCATTATCATGGAATGGCAGGCCACGCATGTCAATGATGTCTATGCTGATGCAGTGTTGGCCTGCCTCATGCAATCCGAGCTAGGCGGCACAAACATTAAAGGCGCCACCAAGCAAACCAAATCGGAGGAGTCACGCTTTCGCGAATGTCTCATCGAGACTCTGCAGGACACTTTTGGTGAAAGTTGTGTGCCCAAGATATTCAAGGGAGATCTGCTGCCGGTCACAGTCAGTGGCAAGCATGCTGAGATTAATCTTGAGACGTTGGTAAGCATTGATAACTCTTAATTTCAATTTTAAAAACAGGAAAAACCGGCTATCTTCGGCATGCCGAAGCTATATACCCTTGCAATGGTTTTGTAAGAGTATTTTAAATACTTTTGCATAGAATAACTTATTTTCAACCGATTGTTCCTAGGGGAGCTACAAGATATAGTGGTCCGATTTTATTCAAACTTGGTCAGATTGTACAAATCGTTAAATAAATAATAAATGTAAAATCAAATTCTTGCATACTCCGCTAAAAGAAAAGATTAAAGGAAATCCTCTTCTATATTCTAAATAAAATCCAAAACCTAATTCTGTTTATTTTTTAGTCTAATCAAAAGCTGTTTGATTATTTTGAATTTTTTTTAATTTTATTACGTTCGGTAGAAAATAAATATTAATTAAAGGCTCTATTATTTTATAAACATTTTGTAATCCTCGTCCCTTCTTTTCTTATTACAGACTGTTCAATGTGCCGAGGATGAGGTGTTGCGTCAAATGCTGAACACCACGGTGCAGAAGCTGCATCAAACCCTGGTGTCCGCCTACTGAAGGAATTAATGAACTTCATCAATATTCCAAAACAACATTGTGAATCTATTTTATATTGTATTCTTTATTATTAAGTTGCCAATTCAAAAAATGATGTACAATTAAACAAATGAAAATGTTAAATTATTTAGCGTGCAGTTCTGGTCTTTGCAATTTGTTCCTTGAGCACCAAAATGCTGGCACGTTGCTCTGGCGGCAGTTGGGAAATTTGATCTTCAGATAATTGCAGCACCTGCATAATTAGAGCGGCCTTCTCTTGATCCGAGGCATCAGAGGGCAGCACACCGTGTGCACCCAAACGACTCTGCAGTTGCAGCGCCGCCGATTGCTGCTGTTGCGTCACGGACTGAGGCTGCGGCAGCGGCTGCTGCACTGGTCCAGGCGGCATGGCGCCACGTAGACGCGGATCCATTGGACGTTGACGCGGATCGCTTGGGTATGGTATGGGTGCTGCAGGTGGTCCTTGTTGCAGCTGCTGCTGTTGCGGTTGCATTTGGGCGCGTGCGCGTGGATCCATAAGTGGCGGCGGCACCGGATTGGGCATAGGTCCAGGCACCTGGCGCATATCTTGATCTAGATTGCGACCAAGCATACGCGGATCCATGTTGACAGGCCCACCAGGCCCCATTCTCAAGTCAATGTCGTTCGAATGCATATTATTAAAGTTCGGACCAGGCACCGGCATTGGACCAGGACCTGGACCCACCACAACAGCTGCTTGTGGGGGCGGTTGTTGTTGCGGCGTTGGTTGTTGTTGCTGCTGCTGCTGTGGTGCTGGCACCATGGGCATGCCAACTGGATTGGGATGCGGATTGCCACCTAGAACAGGCGGCATTTGGTTGGCTTTGAATAGCATGCCAAGCGCCTGTTGTGGATCAACGATACGCATAACGACCATAGCCTGTAGCAGGGCATAGGCCAATTGAGGATTCAGCATTAACATTTGACGAGCTTCTGATTGATTGCTCACAATACACAGTTTCATTTGCTTCATTAGCTCGTACATCTGCTCGGGGGGTAGGGAGGCAACCGTTTTGGTAATAAGCTCGGGTGCATCATCCGGATCACAGGGCTCGCCATACGGATTCTCCACTTGTGGTCCCTGCAGCAGCTGTTGCATCTCCATACGCGACTTCTCTGTACAAGCATTGTCCACGCGCAGCGTACGCCCGCCAATTTCATAGCCATTTAGATTGCGCATTGCACTCAGCGCTGTTTCCTGATCCTTGTATTCGCAAAAGCCAAAACCCTTGGGCTTGCCGCTTTCGCGGTCAAACACAAGTCTGTTATCAAAGTAAACGAAATATAAATTAAACTTAAAATACACAGATTCCATTGGACTTACTTGAGCGAGAGTACCGGTCCGACTTCGCTGAAAATTTCCTTAAGCTTCTCCTCAGTGGCCTCATAGGGTATGTTGCCTACAAACACTGACCGCATGGACTTGTCCATAATACTCTGCTCTTGCGCTTTGTCCGTCATGGTGCCTTTTATTATTTGCCGTCCAGTGAATAAATATTTAAAAACAATTTATAACACAATCCAAGTGGCAGTGAACCCAGACGGTATTAAAAAAATTTCCCAATGATGCAGCCACGCAGTGTTGTATTTGAAAGCGTGTGTGTTGGTAAACAGTTGAAACGCAGCTGTCATTCGTTTTACAACACTCTAACGCCTGGTGTTGTAATTTTTCATTTTGTCGCAAGGTGAAATCGAAATTACGGCTATTAAATAATATAAAGTGCATTAAAATCATTGAAATTATAACCAAAATATAGCTAATAAAGGTGTGCAACAAATATGCATAAATGCCCATTAGAATACCAATATAAAGTGCATGAAAAACGTGATTGAAAATTTTACTTTGTGTGTAGCCACACACACGCACACACACATGCGAGATAAACGCAGCAATGGCCTCGCACTCGCATTCACAGCACATATATAAAAGCTCAGTTGTATATTGAAGAAGGAGCGCACAAAGCAGAAGACGAGAAGAAAGATTTCTGTGTCATTGAACGAGGCGATGAGGCGACGACCAGAGCAAGACCAAGGAGCTCCAAACCGCAACGCTGTTGCAACTACATACAAACATACATAATATAATAACAGCTGCAGGTGCACATCACTCGTCAAGGATACTTCGCGTTGTGTTCCCCCCCACTTACCCAGCGAAGAAAAGTTGCCCTTGCCTTCCACACGCAAACACACACACACACGATCGATACCGACGCCGCCTGTGTATAAGTTTTTATTGAACGCACATACATATTCCACATACAAATGTAATTGCAATTCATTTACAATTAGTGCTCATTAAACATTATTATCGCTGTGTACAAAAAAAAAAAGCATCGCCCAGTGTGTGTTCCGTGTGATTATCTCTCCTTGAATGAATTCATAAAAGAGAAGAGAGAGAAAATTAAAGAAACACAAAGCGGAAATACTCTGAAATTGTGTCTACCTTTATGTGCGTGTGTGTGTGATATTTGTGCGTGTGTGGAAAATCAAAGCAAGAGAAGATAAAACGCTAGAACAGCCAGCAGTTCGCAGTCCGCAGTCCTACGCAAGATCACAGCAACATACAGACGCAAACACACACACACACACACACACGACTGCAACAGTAGCAGCGAAGGTAGGTAAAGAAAGAAGGTGGCAATTAATAGCAGTAAATTCATTTTAAATGCATATGTATACGTATTTACATATATGTACATACTTAGTGCGCTATATACTAGTACGCACATTTGATTTGTGCGACTTTTGTTCATCGTTTTGCATGGTAAGCTTTGCTTTGCTCCAAGGAAAAATCAATAGCAACAGACGTAGACATTATTTGCTGCTGTTTGTTTTTGTGCAGAGCCGCACACATCAGAAGCACAACCCTTGTATAAGTGCCTCCACATTCTAAAAACAATATTTAGTTAAAAAAAACATACAACAAAAAATTATTCACTGTGGCGAACGAAAAAGAAAAGTAAAATAATTCCAATGGAAATATTGCCGTTGCCTAAAAAGAACAACAACGAAGCAGCGCTGCCAGAGAGATGAGCGATGTAATTATGTACGGGTGCATACATACATACTAGAGTTGTTCTTTCTAGTTCAATTCACTGAATTAGATGAGTAGTTCCATTCGTGCTGAACGAACTAATCTTTTAATCTGGTCATTTCTGTTCCATTCTTGTTTAACTGATTCAAATTAGGGATTTAATTCATTTGTTCAGTACAAAGATTAGTTCAATTGAATTAATTCTAAATGATTCGGGACAGCCCTATATATGCGTATATTTGTTCTGTGCAACAATAAATTCTACTGTAGCTGAAAGCAAACTTTAGGTCAAATATTTTTATAATATTAAAACTAAATTTAAACATTTAACTGCCGGCGAAAAAATTTTAAATTGTTTTCAATTCAATTCAATTCATTTATTCGTCGATTCTTGAAGATAATACAGTTTTGGTATCTTATTTCTATGGTAAGGCACTGAGTGACAAATTCAGGCTAACTTAAATTATTTTGATTATTTTTCCATTTGCTTAATTGCATACTAGGCGTTAAAATAATTATTGTTGCAGTCTTTTAGTTGCTTTGGACTTTGTTTTTTAGTTATATTCTTAACAATAGGTACTGAGGTAAAAATTTTAGAAAAAACCTTGTTATCATATTTATATTGTTTTATTTTCACTGGCCATCGCTTTAATTTTTGAGAATTGAAGAGGAAGGCAGTTCACAAATTAATTCCAAAAACTTTTAGCTGTAAATATACCTTCTGCATTGTACTTAAAGCCTTAGATGAACTAAGTACTTAAGATAATAAAAATAAATATATTTGTTGGCTTGTATTTATGCACATTGAAAAATCATATTTATTGCACATAAGACTCACTTTGTTTATTTTTTATTTTTTTATGACCAACTGTGTTTGTTTTGACAGCTGCGATTGTTGCACAAATGGGATTTCAATAAATTGAAAATATTACGATAAGCAAAATTAAATGTGAGGCAAATTATTAAATATAATATTTGAGAAATATATCTATGTTAAAAAATGGCGATTTATCTGAAATATTTTCATAAAAAAATGTTTATTTCATTGGAATGTTTACTAAACTGTTTTTTTTTTGTTTTGTTTTTTTTAGAATCAATATTAATTGCATTACAAAATGTAAAATGTGATAATATTAAATTTATACGAAAAAATTCTCATCCATAAATTAAATTATTCTTACAGCTAATCTATTTATTTATTTTATTTTTTTAATATTGATTAAAATTAATAAATTCATTCAGAATCATCATTCACTGTTATGATTATTCAAGTCACAGTATTATTTGCTGATTCATCACACTTTATTGCTCATAACTTGTCATTATCGTGATGTTGCCGTGTGCCCATCCTCTCGTCCTCGCCGTGCTTAAAACGCGTTCGATGCACAAAAAGCTGTTCCAAAAGTTGTTGTTGTTGTTGGCACAACAACTGGGCATTCCATTCCATTCCATTTACACTTTGCGCTTTCCGTCGTCGTGGAAGCCCAAAGGCGGATGAAGCTTTGTCCGAAGCCGATGCTGCTGCTGCTGCTGTTATTATTATTGTTGTTGCCTTACTTCCCTTTTTCACTTGCATATATATTTGTGTATGTGTGTAGGTACACGTATGTTTGTATATGCATATGTGTGATTGTTGTTTTTTCTTTTGATTCGGCTGCCGCACTTGTCCTTTGCCTTTGTTTAGCCATTTTCTTCTTTGCTATTGCCTTTTTGGCATATGCCGTATGCCCTCCCAGCAGTTGTGATTTGTGTCTCAGCTGCAAAAGCTTTCGCTCTTTTGCTTTGCAACGCAGAGAGAATATACATATATCATGCACGTTTCCACAGATTACGACGTCGTTGCGATCCGGGTTAAAGCTATGTGCATTCTTTCCATTGTCATATCAGTTGGATATCAGTATCAGCTTATGGGAATAATTATCTAGTTTTTCGTTTAAGCACATATGTATATAGCTACGTTTATGTATGTATGTATTTACTAAATTATTTACATACTATTTAGTAACTAGAGCTATATCAATATATATATATCACAATCTCGCCCTGTACATTGTGCCGGCGAGTTTCTGACCTTTTTTTTTGTCGTGTTTATATTGTTTTTCCCAGGGCGAGTTTTGAAACGACATAAACTCGCGTGATTTTAAAGACTGGTCAAACGGCGATATTGTGTCCGCGAGATTATGTCGCTATTCCATTAATACAGTTTATAGGGTCGGAAATATCTCATTCTGTTTTTTTTACTTTTATATATAAAAATATCTAATCAAATTCAATTTTCTTTTGCAGCACAGCTCAAGAATTAAGCAAAAATGGCCGGAGCACGAGTATTAGCAACAACAGCAGCGAATGTGACAGTTTTATGACTCTAAAGTGAGATCGAGAGAGCTAGAGGTAGAGCAGCAGCAGCAGCAGCAGCGGCAGCGGCAATAAGCCTTAAAGCTTGTTTAACCAGTGTGGCCAAGCAAATTGTCAATCATGGTTGACAGTGTGCAGTGTCCCGTGTGCACTTTGTACCTGCATGCGGGTATGAATCTCTCCGATCATTTGGAGACGCATCCCAAGGAGCAAGTGATCAAGGCTCTGGTGCAAATGACAATCGCTGGCAACAATGGCATGGGCAGCGCCCTGGCGGTAGCTGCACTCTCGACTGCCGTCAGCGGTGCATCATCAATAGATGGTGCCAACTCCGCCACCACCTCATCAACCTCCACCTCCTCCTCCTCCTTAACAAACCCTGCTGCTGATGTTAAACCCATTGTAGCTGCAACAGCAGCAACAACAACAACAGCAGCAGCAGCAACAACACAACCAACACCAACAATATCATCAAAATCAACAGCAACCAAAGCTGCAACATTGCTGGGCAATAGCAACAGCAGCAGCAGCAACAAATTGAGCAATCCACCGATTAAGGCAGTTAAAAGCGCGCCGCCACCCACGACTGAGGCGCCAGCCACCACATCCAATACACCCACCATAAGCAGCGTGGCCGCTGTGTTTCCGGCAGCGTTGGCAACCGACTATCGCTACGACCACCAGCATCAGCAGCAGCAACGGGCCACGGCAACGGCGACAACAGCAATAGCAGCAAGGCTTCATGGCTTTCCACGTGGTGCCACCACAACGCTGGTAATACCACAAGCGCCACAACAACAACAACAGCAGCAGCAGCATCATTTCCTGGCCACCACCCAACAGACTGCGCATTTTGCCCATCAGCAACAGCAGCAGCAGCAACAGTCGGCCATGAAATATACGTATACAACTGCGCTGCCGCCGCCGCCGCCACCACTGCAGGTGAGTGCATGAAATTTAAAAATTAATATATTTTTATTAATTATTTATTATTGCCTTGAGAAATAAACACATATTTGAGTGGGATGACCTGACCACTATAAAATTGCTGTCTGCTATACAATCCAATCGTGCCTGCAGGATTTTATAGCAGTCAGCAATTTAATATTTGCAAGATTAAAAAAATAAAGGAGAATAAAATAATAAAACTCAAAAATAATTGCATAAAAATAAAAATTCAAAATCATTCTACAGTGTTTAAACAGCCAATTGTGAAAATTGGTAAATTTTCTGAATAAAAAAATGTTTCCGAATAATTTGTAAAATATTTTTTTTAAACATTTTTCCGAAAAATTTGTAAAATATTTTTCTCTTTAGATATTGTGTATTTAGATAAAATGTTTAAAAAAAAAGTATTATACAAATTATTCGGAAACATTTTTTTATTCAAAAAATTTTAAAATTTTCACAACTAAAATTTTCTAAAAGGAAAAATATTTTACAAATTTTTCGGAAAATGTTTTTATTAAAAAAAATTTTTCTTCCAATTCGAAAAAAAAACAAAATTTCCACAATTGGCTGTTAAAAATTTTTTTTCCCAAAAAATTTTTAAAATACTTTTTTTTTGTATAGAATGTGTAAAATACTTCTTTTATTTTTTTTTTTTTATATAGATATTTTACAAATTTTTCCGAAAAAAAAATTGTTCCTTAAATTTTTTAAAACTAGAAAAACACTTGCCAGTTCCCAAAAAAATTACGTTGGGACCGACAAGATACCCGATTGTCGCGATCCCCATCCCATCTCCAATTTAGAGTTTTATTTTTTATTTTCCTAAAAAATCAATTTATCTTATTTTATATATTAAAAGTCAAATATTAATAATTATAATATTAATAATTATAAACTCAAAAATATAAAAATCATGAAGGATATGCGTAGATCCTATAGTTCTTCTTTTTATAAAGTTGCTCCGGCACATGATATTTTTGATTAAAAATAAAATTAATTAAAACAATTATTTACGGTCTCTGCTTTTAACACTTTTACATTTTGAAGCGAAATTGATAATTAAAATCAACTGTATAAACATATGTCAATTCAAAACAAAGAAAAGCTGATCAAATGCTAAACAGGCTATTTCTGCAATTATCATTTTTATGCATTTAAATGTAAACAGACTTTTCATCTATTATAAAGTTGGGATTTAATTTATTTATTTAAAATCATTCTAACCTTTAATCCTGTCTTTTCTTTTCTTTTTCTGTTTATTTTTCAGCTCTTTGCGCAGCAGGCGACAACATCGCAGTCGCATCAGAAGCCACCGCCCGCCTATGGCACCGCCATCAGTCAAATTCGATCTCAGCACAACCAAAATAAGCAGCAGCAGCAGCAGCAACATCAACAACAGCAACAGCAGCAGCAGCAACAAAATATAAACAACGTACAACATAACGTTAACCTAGCACCACCGAGTGGCAAACACAACAAAGTTCATACGGAGATCTTTTTAAATCCACCGCCGCCTCCACCGTCACAGTCCTCGATGACATCATCGTCATCATCAGCGGCGACGACAACCTCCTCCTCTTCAAGACTGCAACATCTACAACAACAGCACCAACAATCGCCTGCAGCCAACAGCAGCAGCAGCAGCAACTATGTTGCCAGCAATATTTACAGCTCCACATCCGCTCTGATGACATTGCCGTCATCTGGTCGCATTGGCAGTCGCCAGTCGAATAATTCGCCATTTGGTGCGCTCCTAAATGCCGCGGCTCAAGCTGCCTGCGCCTCGCCCGCCTCCTCGAGCGCTTCAGTGCTGCGCTATGCCGAATCTCCAGTGGCTCATTATTTGGAGCGGGATAATGGCGATTTTATAGTGCAGGAAACGCCCAAGCATATTGTGGAGTGTGTGGAGAAGGAGGATGGCGAATTTTCTGTCATAGAGCGCATCTATCAATCGCCTCCCAGCGTGTTGCACATTCATGATGACGATGAAGAGGAGGATGATGAAGAGGGGTACGTCTATTTTTTGATAAATTAATTTATCACTTTAATTAGTGATAGAGGGTTAAGGGAATAATTGTAGACTGTAGGGTGTGTATTAAAAAAAATGATAATAAATATTAATAATATTTAATTAGCCAAGAAGGTGGCATTTAGGATGGAATACCGTCTCTTCAGACGTCTCCGGATGTTGCTGAATTTGGCAGTAGCTGGAGAAACTTTTCAAAATAGTCCAAATTGTCCAACCAAAGAGTCGGTGCATTTTGTACCTTTATTATATATTTTTTTTTATTATTTATTATTTTTATAACTTTAAAAATATTAAAACTTTCTTTCTGCTTTCTAGTTGGGCAAACAGCGATGATGAGGATCATGTAAAGGTGACGCATGAACACGTGGATGATGGTGACGATGAGCGCGAGGATAGCCGCAGCAGAGTTGGCCCAAAAACCACAACAGCAACAACAGCAGCAACAACAACAACGAAAAAATCACGCAAATCCAAAGGCAGCGGCAGAAATGTGCACAAGCGTGCAACATCCAAGCATCAGATGGCAACGACAGAAGATGAGGACGATTTCATGAGCATTGGCAGCAGTTGTGCTGAAAGTGAAGAGCAATCGTCGTCAGAGCAGCAACAGCCTACAAATGGGGCACAGATGAGCTTGCCACAGCTTAGCACGGCAGCATCAACAAGCAGTGCCGCAGCTGCTGCTGCTGCCGCCGCCGCCGTTGTCTCTGGCAATGCGAGTGCCACTTGCAGCAGCGGCAACAAGTCCAAGAAGAATCGCGTTACAGTGCTCAGTGATGTGCCGCTTAATATGAATGAATATTTGGATCTGGTGGGCAATATTGTGGCATCGAGTCGCATTGGTGCAACGCGTCCATTTGCTGCGATGGCGCCCATACCCTTGGTCAAGGTTGAGAAAGAGGAGCCGCTGGATGATTGTGACAGCGTGCTGCAGGCGGAGGCAAAGCCCAGCATAGAGCATGCCAGTGGTAGCAGCAGCAGCAGCAGTTGCAACAGTAGCAGCAGCAATAGTTGCAGCAGTGGACACGGCACCACCAGCGTCATACGCATGGCCAGCGCTGTCAATAATGTTGCGCCCGAGGATCTCACACAGCCGCCACCTATGAAAGTGGAGGTGGAGGCAACAACGTTGCTGCCGCAACGCTTCACAACGCCGGCGCAACAGCGTGGACCTAAGAAATTAGTCATCAAACCAAAGGCAACAGCAACAGCTACAACAGCAACAACAACGACGACGACGATGATGAAAAAGACTGACAACAGCGCCGAATCAATCCTCAGCATATCAAAGGCATCTACGGAGTTGCAGTTGCAAATAAAAAGCGAGAATATGGAGACAACGACAACAGCAACAACCACAACAACAAGTGGCAAC
The DNA here is from genome assembly GCA_035043045.1 of Hirtodrosophila alboralis. Lineage (NCBI taxonomy): Eukaryota > Metazoa > Arthropoda > Insecta > Diptera > Drosophilidae > Hirtodrosophila > Hirtodrosophila alboralis. Next base: position 268,185 of record JAWNNH010000191.1, on the reverse strand, counting down.
AGCAGCAGCATTCTAGAGAAGCATCTAACCACAAGCTTTGCGGCACGCAAACACTCCTCGGTGAATGATGATGATGCACGCGTCCTCTTAGAGTTTGCCAACTCGAAGCAGCTGCCATTGGCTGCAGGTAGCAGCAACCACACTACATTTGTGGTAAATGCGGCAAGTTTTGCCTCGGCTGGCTCTGTATTTGCCAGTGGCAGCAATCAGAAGGTTAACAAGGCGGGTGAAGAGTACATTTTGCCCGATGATAACAATCTGGAAGTGGATGAAATTGTGATATCCTCCTCGTCTTCCTTTACCTCCAACTCGCAGCAGCAGCAACAGCAGCAGCAACAACAGCAACAGCAGCAACAACAACTGGCAACAACTTCGGCGCATGCAGCGGCGTTGCAACACTCGGAGACGCCCGCCTTTAATGACTTTAATTTTTTGTATCATCAAAGTGCAGCAACAGCAACAACAACAGCGACAACAACAGCTGCCAACTTTGCACCCTTCGGCTTGCAACAACAGCAGCAGCAACAACAGTTGCAACATCAGCAGCATGGCTCTAGCGAAGCCACCAATGCTGCAACGCTTGCCTCCTCCTCTAGTAATTCATCTGTCTTGGATCACGACTCCTCCATGAATGCCACATTTCGTGTCGCCAAGCCAGAGTCCATGCTGGCCGCCTGGTATCAGCCACATCAGCAACAACAGCAGCAGCCGCAGTCAACAACAACAACATCAACTCAAAATCAAAATGTTGAACAGTCTAGCAATTTTATTGCCGCATTGGCAGCTGTCGATTGTTCCAGCGTGGCTGTGGACAGTGATGCCAGCGATGCCAAGTATTTGGATTTGGATGCCTGCAAGCGGGAACAGCTAAGCAATAGCAGCAGTCATTTGCCCTCTGCCTCCGCTTCGACGACATCCTCATCATTTGCTGCCGCCGCAACCGAGAGTAGTCTCGTTGGTGGCCTGGGCTTGCACATACGCACCGATGAGAAGATGCCGGCCAAGGGTGAGATTTCGGAGCAGGAGAGCAACTGCGACATTGAGAACTCCTGGAGTCAATCGGTCAGTCAAGTTTTTTTGTTTTTTTAATTTAATTTATTAAATCTTACAGTTTAAATAGCTTTTAAAATTGGAGAACGCTGCTGTGCATATTAGGAAAATTTTGTATCTCAAATAGAGATGGAGACTGGCTTTTCTATGGTCCATGTGCCTTTTTATAAAATTGTCAGGATTGTGTCTGAAAATCTCGTGTTTAACTTTAAAATATGAACGCACAGAATACAGCAAAGTTCCAAGAATTATCGTGGAAAAAGCCCAATATGATTCAAATTAAAAATTTTGCATTCTCGTCACACTGCTCATTGGGAACATGAAAATTTAAATAAAATTCTAAAACCAAGTACCGAAAATTTTCTCGTGTGTGGTTGGAAAAACCCTTCATGTATTTTGTTTTTGTGAGCTCGCTCTAGATTATCCTTTATGGATTTTATTGGTGTAGTATTTCCATCATATAGTTTCAAATACGATTTAAAAAAAAAAAAATAATAAAAATCGTTGTTTACGTTTCCTGCTTTAATGATATTAAAAATGTTTAATTTTTTTTTTAAATTATTAAAATATTCTATCAAGTGTGTTATGCATAGATCTTTTCTGTATATTTGAATTTATTTCTATCGCAGAATGCATTTAAATTGTTTTAAACATTTCCAACATTTTTTAGAAATAATTTCAGATTAAATTGAAAATTAATGCATCAAAATGTGCATATCTTAATAAAGACTTTTTTTTTTTTTTGTGTTTCTTTTATGCAACTTTTTCTTCAAAATTAGAATTTTTATTTTTTTTCTTATCACTAAATCTGTTGTTAATTATTATTATTTATATAAAATGATTCCTTTACAGATGTACGGTGACATATCACAGCGTTACTTTAGAAATCAGTTTAGCGATGGCTACAATCAACAGCTGGCCGATTGGCGTCACGATTATTATCCAGCGCAGGATCTCAGTGGCCAGCATCAGCAGCAGCAACATAAGCGGTAAGTTTTTAAAATTTAAATTTATATTCATTTAGATTTAATTTCATTTATTGTTGCAGCAGCTTTGATTTTAACTCAGTTGCCGCCGAATATGCGCAGCCAAGTGAGCTGGACGCTTCCTCGAGCTCTGCAAGAAATATGCTGGATGCACCTTCCTCGTCGTCATCGGCTTTGCTGGCTGGTCCACCAATAGCCTCGACATCTAGAGCTGCCGCTGAGGCGGAGGCTGTAGCAGCCGCAGCTATGGCGCAACAACGTAAGCCACCGCGTCGCAAGATCTACAAGTGTCCGCATTGTGTGGCCATATTTGAGAAGCTTAAGGAGCGCAATGCGCACATGATTGGCGAGCATAACTATGTGCGTCAGAATCGACGCCTAATATGCACGCAGGCGTTGGTTAACGAGACGCTGCTGGCGGCACAACCGCAAATTCAGCCACAACAACAACAACAGCAGCAGCAACAGTTGTTGTTGCAGGCAGGCGGCAGTAATGATATCATGCAAGAGGATTCCAAGGATGGCATTGTAAAAATCAAACAAGAGAATTGTCAGGATAAGCACGATACATCAGAGCAGCTGCTTGGCCACTTGGAGTTGCCAGATGTCAAGGATGCGGGCTTGCTGGACGTGAACGGTGAGAGTGGACGCGATGCGGCGGATATGAAGCCACCAACTAGCGTAACTGAACTGGACGAAAAGCCTACAATAGCACCGTTGGCCATGACTACGCCCGCTGCCAAATTGGCGGCTCTATATCGCATGCTGATTGCCTACAATGAGTCAAAGCTTGGCCAGGAACGCAACAATCTCAGCGAACTGGAACAGAAGGCAATGGAGAAATCAATATTTTTATGCTATGTCTGTCGCACCGATTTTCCATCTGTTAAACTCTACGATGCACATTTGACTGAACATCCTGCCGAGTGTTTTACCTGTGGCAAGAAATTTTATCGCTGGAAAAACTTCTCATTGCATCTGAAACGTCATCTCGGCTGGAAGGAGTTTGGTTGTTATGTCTGCGACAAGAAATTTGTCGTGCGCAGCGCCCTTGTCGAGCACATGCGCATGCATACTGGCCAGACGCCCCTAAAGTGTAAGATTTGCGGTAAGTGTGAATGGAATTCAAATATAGAGGAATATATAGAGGAAAAGCAAAAATTAAGAATAGAAATTCGTGTCTGTAAAGTGTAGGATTTGCGGTAAGTGTGAATGGATTAAAATTTAGAGGAATTCATATAGGAATAGGGAAGAATTAAGAATAGAAATTCATGTCTGTAAATAAAACTATTTTTCAGGGAACGTAAATATATCGATTTTTTTTTGTAACAAAAATAATCGTATACAGAATAATCTACGCTTATCCATCGCGATATTTATATTTTTGATATTTAGGTTTTTCTTTAATTAAAACTAATAATATTACATTTTTAATGTATAATTTAGAATTGATTTTTTTTTCTCAATATCAATATTAAATTTGTAATATACATACAATTTAGAAATGATTTTTTTTTTGAGTAAACCTTGAATATAATCGTTATTAATTGAGTTTAATTTTTTGCTCAAAAAAATAATAATTTAATTCCGAAATTATGACCATTTGTTGACAATAGTCTAATAATCATATATCATTTAAGGTTTTATATTTATTTATTATTATGTAAAATATTGCATACTTATAGGCGCGTTTTTTGTATATTTGTGCGCTTTTGTGTAATTCTCAATCAGCTTTAGCAGACAGATTGTAAGGTCCCTGTAGTTTTCCTATATAAAGCCAAGTTGAAATTGATTTTCTTTTTCTTTTTTTTTTAAATTATAAATCTTGTTCTAACCTTTACTCTATCTTATTTATATATATAGGTAAAAAATTCAAGCGATATTCCAATTTGACACAACATCGTAAACGTCATACTAAAATCCTGGTGCGTAAGAAGGAATACGTGTGCCATTGCGGCGAGGTGTTGCCATCCAAAGCACGCTTCCTGTGGCACAAGGAAACGCACGACTTGAAGCCCAAATGCTGTCCCTATTGCTGCGATCGTTTTGTGCACGCCAACTCATTGCGTCGTCATATTCGATTGGCCCATTCGGATAAATTCGATTATGCTGAGCCCATGGAGTGTCCGATGTGCAAACAGATTTTTGCCAAGACGTCGATTAAGGCGCACATGGCGACACATTCAACAGATCCGCAATATGATTGCGCTATCTGCAACAAAAGCTTCTCCACAAAATGGAATCTCAAGATACATTCATGGGTGCATGCCAATCGTACGGCCAAGCCCTTCAAGTGCGAATACTGCCCCAAGGCATTTGTGCGCGAGCTGGACTTTAAGAATCATATGAATGCCCATAAACAGATTAAGCCCTATACCTGCGAGTATTGCGGTTGCAAGTTCATACGCAAGTACAACTATATGCGGCATCGGCGGGAGCATCATGGCAAAAAGAAGTTCACCTGTGACCAGTGCGACAAGTCCTTCCATCGACACTACTATCTGATCGAGCATCGGCGTATACATACTGGAGAGCGTCCCTTCCATTGCACCATTTGTGGCAAGAGCTCCACAACGAAGACCAATCACAATAAGCATCTAAAGATTCATCATTCGCGTGATCCCTTCACCGTGGAGGTCTAAATGAAATAACTAACTAATGACTAATTATCTAATTAAAGTTAAAAAATCATTAATTAAATTAGCTAGCTGTTTATGGCTCTTCTCTGTGTGTGTGTAATTTGTGTCTGTGGTTAAATAACGAAACAAAACAAACTAGTATTACTTATCGAACTATATACATACAATATACATAAATATCTATGTATAGTTTACATATGCGAATGCCAATTCTTGATAAAAACAAAAAAAAACAAAAGAAAAAACATTATATCATAATAATAATAACATTTTACTAATCGTACATTTTGGATGTGGTTTAAGAGACTTAGCTAAATGTGAAAGTGTTCCATGCCCCTTCCTCTTTCCCGTTTCCCCCTAGATAACCCCACACACACCAACACACACACACACAACACACACTCAATACTGCAACACTTTGCTTTAAACACAAATTGCAAATTGCTTTAATTTTGTTTAATTATAAACATTCTTACCATTAGCGAAATGACATGCCTAGTTCAGTGCAATATACATATTATCATTTATATTTAATTTTTATTTTTATTTTGTAACTATATTAAGCATCTCAACTTTAGTTTGATATCATTAAACTGTATGTAACATTAATCTTTATCAATATATATATATATTTTATTATGCATGTAAAGGCAACACAAATCTAGTTAATTTAAGTTAGCTGAAATTGGTTTAAATATATAAATACATATATTATATTTTATTGAGTTTGCGAAACTTGAGCACATTCTAAAGCCACCAAGAAAACAAAAAATAACAAACAAAAAAACACACACATAGTACATACATAAACAAATTTGCAAGAACAGCCGTTTTACAACAATATGTTTTATGAATAATATTTTGTATATTTTAATCAAAAGAGAGACACAAAAAACTCTGCCAGCGATCGAACGTAAACGAACACAACTGTCATATTAAATAATCCTAAAAAAAAAACACAAAAAAAACAAAAAGTGTAAACCATTTCTCGATGTATGTATGTAGAGCATATTTTTATTTGATTTGTACTAGTAGTTGCAACTTCTCTAGGCTATTTTCAATAATTGTTTTCGATGGTTTCTCGATTAAGAAGCGATTAGTTAAAATTTCTAGATTTTAAGCGAACACACACAACAACACAACAGCATAAGAATTATGAGAATTAAATTAAATAATACATTACATTATAATATGGAATACAACAAAACTGAAAAACTAAAATACAAAACAAAATAAAAAAAAAAAAACAATTTAAAATATTTACAACTTACATACAAATTTCAACGAGAATTAATGGAAAACAAAACCATTTTGTGGAAGAAATAAATGCAATTTATGGATAATTATAAAATCTTTTATTTATATCCATAACTAAGCCAAATCTTTAAGGATATTGAAAGGTTATATCTTTTTGAACTCAGAAATAGCAGAACTATCGCTTGGCATTCAAAGAATTTTAGATTTTTTTCGAAAATTAGGCCTCAAATTTTTGTAAGGGGGTTGGGTTGCTAGCAAAATTTGTCCTAAAAACACAAAAAAGCCATAACTCGCCCACTTTAAGGACGATTTGAATGTCCTTTGGCAGGAAGATAGTTCTTGTCAATCCAAATTTGAAAATGTTACTCAAAGGACGAAAATCCTTTCGGTAGCTGAATAATAAGGACTTTTGTGCATACATAAATATGCTCATAACTCGGCCGTATCCTTGCGTATCCTGACGAGTCCTGTGGCAAACGCTTTGTCTATGTATGGACTACAAACTGGCCAAAGGACATCGATCTCGTCCTTGTAGTTTCCGAATTATCGAGCATTTTGTGTTTTCGGCATGTTTCCTTTCGCCTCGGTGCTGAAATTTTACAAGTGTTGGATTCCTAGATGACCCCTATATCCTTGGATGCCAATCGATAGTGTTCGTCCTTGTGATCCTAGCACAACAAAAATTTTCAAAATCCGTTCAGATTTGGCCAAATGGGAGATATTTTTGTAAAAAAGGACCTTATTTTATATCAAAATTTATATTTGTGGATCTTGGACTGAGTACAGGGTGTCCCGTAGTCGGGTATACTCGACTATACCAACGAAAAGATTTAAATGAAAAACTATTTATATTTTGTTGATATATATTTATTGAAAACAAAGCAATATTGGAAAACATATTCATATATGTAAATGTCAAGTTTATTAAATAACAAAAAATTAAAATTATTTCATATTCTCTTGTCAACTTCTTAAATTGATTTAATTTTAATTAGTTTAATGTATTTTTGAATCTACCTTTTCAAGTACATTCGACTATCGATTAATGGTTTATAAAGTAACTCTGTTTTCGATTTATTCTCATAGATATCCACTTCAAGCAGTCTGAAACCACTTCGTAGAGAATCATCGGATGAAAAGTTCCCAGAACTGGTACTATCATTATCGCCATCATCACTATTAGCATGATAATTAAGTGGATAATGGACACGCGCAAAGACTACAGGATATTTGCATACGCAGGCGTGGAGGGAATGACGCACTGATGTTTCTCCAAATTTCTTGTTAAGTTTGACGCCATGGAGCCGGACACGAAAAGATCGCAGTGGAAACATGAAAAGCTGTTTGGGCATAACTTTTAGATCGGCATAGGGCACCATTTCGGTGTCATGAAAATCAATATAGAATACGATGGCCTGTTGGGCCGGTTTATGCAGTTCCTTGATATTAGCCCGATACCATTCATTGTCCTTGGAGTAGCGCGCAAGGCAGAGGGCATTCAGTTCCACCGGCTGCAATTGTGGCGCCTTTCTAATCAATGCGCTTGTCTCCTGGGCCAAAGCAATTTCATGCTTGGCAAATTCTGTAAGTTGTGGCGATATCTGCAGCTCTGTGGCAGATAAAACCTTATCGATGCTGCACTGAAAATGTTTGACGCCCGTGGGTAGATTTTGCGGTTTAAGGCAATCGATGCGATCATGATAAGAACGTTCTGTGGAAGTGTCGTGTGGCAAGAAATGAGAGCTCTCCAACAAATCCTGCTAAATAATAAAAATTGCGTGTAGGAAATTAAATTGAATTAAATTAAATTAAAATACATACCTTGTAACGTAAATTAATACGGCGACGTATTTGATCCACAAGCTTGATGTCCTGCGTTGGTATAAAGTGGCCTGTGTCCTTTTCCACGCATGCAGAAACTTTATTCTCGTTGATCAAATCTTCATCCACTTGCTTGTTGACATAGTCATCCGAAAAGCCCTCGGCTAAATGCCCTGTAACGTCGTCTTCATCCTCATTTTCATCTTCGTCTTCCTCGTTCTCGTCCTGTTCAAAATCAACGATTGTTTGCATTTGCTGCTCAGCTGCAGCCTCCATACAATTGAAATCGTCCTCATCCTTTAGACGCTCGATTTCGCTGCTGTGCATCATTAATTTTCGCTTGGCCGGCGGTGGCTGTGCCGTTGTATTATTATGATTATCAATTTCTGTTTCCACTTCTGGTTCACCCAATTGTAGCAACTCATCGAACATCTTGAAGTTCTCCAATGACATCTCACGCGACGGCTGTTCTTTTGTCGAGCGTACTGCCATATCGTTATACAACATCATGGTAGCTATGTCCAAATTGTTCACCTTGATACTACATACTGGCAATCCTTTTGGTCCTTTGACTTCTACAACGCGAACGCTGCTCAGTTTCATGACAACAAAATGATGCACAGTGTCCATTGTCTTAATGCTATACTTTTTATCCTTGGGTTTCACACCATGGATAACTACGGGCCAGCACAGGGCATTTAGATGTGGGAAGGGCGCATAGGGTAGCATCTCAGCCGGTCTGACCTTCTCCTCGTTGCCATAGTCCACATAATACACCTTGTATTCCCCCTTGTCACTTAGCGGACTCTTCACAATGCCCCGATAAAGTAAATTATCCAAATGATATGCCACCACAACCGGTTGACCCACCTCATAGATGATGCTTGGATCTTGGTACATCATTAAGGGCTTAAAATGATTCACCAGCAAATCGCGCATATGTTGAATAAATGATTCATCGGTGGCCAGGCTTAAATAGATCTCACACTGATGGTTCACATTTGTGGCCAGAGCCGTAAAAATCAGTTTGTTGCATTCGCGCGGTTGCAGCCAGGCCGGCGGTGGCTCCGTACAGCCGGTTGTGGGCGTGGTTGAATTGAAATCTTGCAACAAATCCATCGCTGGCATATCGTTGTTGTGCTTAAAGCCCATTTCTGGCATTGCAGAGTCAGCCCTTGTCGTATTTAAGTCAACTAAAGTTAAATAAAGAACATTAAGTTTTTTAATTATTTTAATAATTATTTTTCTTAAATTTGCCAAAGTAAAATTACATTGGGATAAAAATTGATAGCAAGACTAAAGTTCCCGCAGATATATCTTTATATATTTAAATTAAATGTGGTTTCTTAATATGATTATATTATTAATATGTTTATTTTAAGATTTTTGAATTTTTTTAAGGTTTCCTCCTAACTTGTGGGACAGTTTGTAAAAATCGTAAAAAAATTCTTAAATGTTCTGAATTTAATATTTGACTTATTTTCGTGGATTGAATTGAAATGTTTTTGGGAGTGAATATTTAGATATTTTATTGATTGACATTTTAAAAAAGCTATTGAATTTTTTTTAAACTATTTTTCGGAGAGAGAGAGAGAGAAATATGCAAATAGAATTATCTAACATAGTCGAAAATAATGCTCAAAAATAAAATAAACTCAAAAAATTATTTTTGACCGGAAAAAAATATATTTTTAAAAAGAAATATGAAATTATTTTTTAACTAAAATTCAAAAATATTTTAGCCTATCCTTGTAATGTGAAGCTGACAATTTTTGTGGAAAAATTTAAAAGTGAAATCAAAGAAAAACCCTCGCATTTTTTAAAGAAATTGTAATACATACTCTTCATTTCATCCACTTTCTTCAGGCGTACTTCTAACTCAGCATCTTCGGCTAGAATGGAGTCCAGCGAATAGTTGCTTCCTGTCAGAGTTGGATATTGTGTAGTCGCCCAGCCGGCTATTACAAGTGTTTGATTAATATTATTATGTCTGATGCGAGCCGGAGAGAAGGGACCCGAAATTTCCGTATGTGAGCCCCACAATGTGATGCGCAAGCCGCCATCAAGATCACGTCCATGTCCAGTTAGAGTCATCTCATTGTAGGCCTGCAATTGTGCCTTGAAGAAACTAATAGCTTCCGGCGACCATTCATCATTAATGGCAACGATGCCATACAATTGACAGCGCACAGCGGAATTTGAAATACGAAGATGATATTCATCCATTTTGGTCAGGCAGTTAAAGGGTACATCTTTCATCAGTTCGCCAATGTCACGCAATCGCACATTATAATTGAAATTGACAGGGTCGGCTATTTCAATGATCTGGCCACGATGCCAGAGCAGCTCTTGTTCGCTTTCGCACGTGATTCTCACATAACACATGTCATCCGGCTTCCAATCCCGTTTGGCCGTACAATTTTTATACATCTCGTCGGCAGATTCCTGCACTTCCTTTTTCAAGCGATCAATGGACGACATAAAATGCGCCAGGGTCAAATAGAATTCACTTGGACTCACTACATGGAGTATCTCAACAGCTTTGCGTTTTATCGAATCGGTTGGATTCAATTCATTGGGCTGCTCCTTGATCTCCTCAATGAATTTACGCGTTTCCGCATCAAGTTGTGGCTGCTCCAACAAACGCGGCTTTAAAACTCTGCTGCTCTCGCCGTTGTTCAGACAATGACCCTGAACAATTAATGTGGCTGCCACATTGATATTATCGCCGCCAGGACGCATAATATGCAATGAGACTTGAGGAACTTTATCGCGCACCGAGATTACCTCCAATTGTAGCTTGGGATTCGATGTCAATTGTGTGAATGAATCGATTGCCGACTCTGTCCAGGCATAGCCATGTTTCTGCAAAGTCTCCACATCCGCCAAGCTACACTTGATGGCCATGTCAAGGTGTCGAAACATTTCTGGCAGCACAAATATCTCATCCCAGTTAAACATATACGTACATCCATGATCTGCCAAACGTACCATCACAGAGCCTGGAAATAAAATGCTTAAATAGATTAATAAAATGCAGATATAATTATATAGACCAACATTAAAAAAAAAATTCCCAAAGTTTTCTGAATTTTTTTAAAGTTTATTGCTGGATATCGGTTAAAAATTTAAATAATATTTTTTCTATCAATTTGTTTACACAATCTCTAGCAAATGCTGCTGGCAAGAATTAAAATTTAAAAGTTTCAGAAATATTTTGATTTTACATACAATTTAATGACATTTTTAAACAGCCCCACAAAAAATCTGTAGAGATGGACTATGGTGTTAAAAGATATAAAAAATAAATTGAATTTATAAAATACACCAACTTGTTTCGGTTAACAACATCTTTACCAATATTTTGCAAATCAGAATTTTGCATAAAATGAAAAAATTACATTCGTAAAGTATTTTTAATCTCAAACTATTTGCGTATGTGAATTAGTTAGGAAAAATTCAGTTTACCATTTAACGACAATAATGAAAATATAAACATCTTAAAAAAAAAATCATAATTTGCCGTACAAATATTAGTAAGCGCGGAAACCAGAAAAGGTCTGTAGAATTTATAAATCAATGACATTTTCATTTTGGAAACAAAGTTTAATATTTACTGAAGCGAAAAAGTTTCGAAAACTGGGATTTAGTTTGAAATAAATTGACGAAAATTAGAACAATTTCCTCTTGATTCAATTGAGATTTAATACTCAATAATATGTAATAATAAATATCTAAACATTTAAAAAAAAATTCACAATTGACAAAATACTGCTAAATGGAATAGACTAATGTAATATCTGTATCTAATTACATAAAGATGAATTAGGCACAAATTTTTCTTTTGGAAATTGGTTTCAGTTTTCTTTCTCGAGATTTGCGAGAATTTGTAAATATTCGTCTGTCCCATCTGCAACTTACCACGGGGCAGCATCTCTTCAATGCAACCGCGATGCCATTGTCCCTCAAACTGCACCACGCATGCCAAGTCTAATGAGCCCAAAAATATGGGCTGCAACTGGCCGAATTCCATGCGATTCATGACACTTTGCAGTTCCTGTTGCATGGACACACGATTGGACTCCATACCATGTGGCATAACATAAAACTGCTGAGGATGTGCAACCCACAATCGTTGCACGATCAATATATCACCAATTTGTGGTTTATATTCGGGCAACCTCTGCGATTTTGTGGCAGTCCGCTGTAGCTGTGATTTCGGCATTTGGACATCACGAGCACGTGCATTACCAGTGTATATAAAAGATTCACGCACCGATATATAAGAATCCGCATTGATGGTTATAAGATCCACTTCATAGAACTGTGGTTTCAATGCTCGTATCACTCTGACTTGCATAGGACTGTTTCAAATTAAGAAATCCGTATTTGATTAAAAGGTATTGCCAAATAAATACTTTTACTTTACTTACTTTTGCGCCAACTGCTTCAGAAAGGCGTTGGCCTCTGGCTGCCACTTTGCACCTCGCCGGGGCATCAGTTGCTTCAAGCTGCAGTGCATTGCGGCATAGGGCAGCGTTGCCAGATTTTTGGGCAGTTGCCAGAAACTGAAATAGATTTAAAAATTAAATATTTGATTATAATTTTTAAAATATAATTAAATGTACATACAAAAAATATTTGGTTAAATTTCTTAGTCTGATATTGAATTTATCTTTTTAATTTCTATTGATCAAAATTATTAATTTTTTTTTACATCAAAATAAGCACATTATTTGTTAAAATAATATATATTTTTGATCAATAAAACAATCTGCAATCAAAAAATTTAATTTCAGTGTTGATAAAGTTAGTTAGATAAAGAGTTTAAAATGTATAAAACTTTTTTTTTATGAAAATCGAAAATTTGCCCAAATAAATGTTCTACCCAAATTTTTACTACACTTTTAACTTTCGTCACAATTGAATTAATTTTCAGGTGCAATATCTATCTGGTCATGAATCATCGATTTATTGTTTTAATAAAATAAATAAAATATATTTTTAAATATTATATGCTGGCTTTAGCAAAAATGTAGTCAAAAATTTTTTTTTAAAAAAAAATCGCATTTATTTATCTTAGTTAAAAAACTAATTTAAATAAATTTAACTTAGTTGCAAATTAATAATTTTTAAAACAATTATTTCTAATTCGATATTGATCATATTGACACTGATTATAAAGCCCATAATAGAAATTATAATTGGTTAGCTTATATTTATTTATTTAATTAGAAATTACTGAAAGGCAACAAATAAAAAAGAAATGTAGACACTACTAAGATAAAGATTTTTCTAATTGAAGTGAGATAATTTCTTTATTATTACATTCCTTTTTTTTAAATTTCTTTTTTTTAAAATTTTTTTATATTTTTTTATATTTTTTATTTATAATAAATTCATCGTATAATTTTGATATTATTATTTTTTTTTAAGTTTTGCTTGTTTTGTTCATTATTTAATATATTTATTTTATAATTTTAATATTATTTTCTTTTTTAATTTTGCTTGTGATCTCTGAAAAAGTATTTTATACAGCATTTACATTTTTTGGTATATAAGATATATATATATATATAAAAGACATATTAACTTACTTGCGGCTATGCACCTCATAGTCGATTCCAATGTCCGGCAAGAAGACATGATAGTTGTCGGGCTTATCCGCTTTCTGGCTGACAAGAGCACGATGCCAGCGATCGATTTCTGATTGTTCATGATACATTATATACTGCTGACCCACCACAATCATTTTAGGCGGCATGCAGGCCTCTGTTTTGGCAAATGTCGTTAACTGTTCACGTATAGTCTTGGCCAAATTGCTGTTTTGCACATAGAAATCCTCAGGGGATTTAATGGAACGAACTCGCACCGTTGCATTCGATTTAAACCAATCGCCCACATGACTGGTCACAGATTCACTGGATTCACTGATGTCCATTGCCTCAAATGAGTGCAACATCTTTTTTTGATCTCCACAATTATAATCAACAGCATAACCTTTCATATTGGGGCGAGAACGGTTCGATTTTATATCCTTGACCATATTCGACGATTTTGTAATGGCATTTTGATTCTGCCAGGACTTAAGGAGCCAAGAGGGTTCACTGTTCAAGTTCCTGCTGTTGGATGCGATTGCGTTTTGATGCTCATATCCTCTTTTAAACTGCACCTTAATATCTGGATCAGAATATTGACAAATCACGTGGCGTTTTATAAACTTTACAAGTTTATTATCCTTAACGTCGGTAATACTGTTAAATGATAATTAGAATAACAAAACAATTAGTATGCGATACAATATTATACCTTTACTACAGTCGAACTTTCCTAACTTTAATCTTGAATCTGGTTAAAATTACGCAATCTACAAAAGGCGTTTTGTATTGGTTGGAAGAAGAAATTGAAAGAATTTTAACTTAATAATATTTATAGCAATATCTTCAACCCATGGAAGATTATTTGTAATCTTTTATAAAATTGTTTTTTATGACATATTGTTTTTTTTTTTTTTAAATATAAAAATAATCAGCACTGATATTTTGAGTATTATTTTTTCAATAACTAAATCTTAGCATAAAATAAAAAAATAAAAAAAAAAAAAAAAAATTATATTCAAATACGGTTTAATTTATATTAAAAAAAAAAACAAATAAATTTTTTTAATGTGAAATTTAAACATTGAAAAAAAATAGAACAAAAATAGTTTTATTTATTTTTTTTTAAATTTTTTTCTTCCATATTCATTATTGTCCCGTACAGTCTTAATCTGAATTAAATTGCAAGCTACGCATAATCTATTAAACTACTAGCTTAAGCTAAATTATTTTATTTGTATTAATTCTATTTGGAACAAAATGTTTTAATTGCTTCTAAGCAGCCTAATTGTTTTTTTTTTTAATAAAAATAAAAATTTAGTCTTTTTTCAAGCTAACATAAAAAAATATAAAATAATATAATTTAATTTGTATTTTAAAAGTCATAATAGTTTCGGTGCCTGGTGTAAACATTTAAAGTCTGAATGATTTAAAAGGAATCGAAAATTGAAGCAGACTAAACGCATCTTATTTATGTAGTATTAATTTTAATTTTGAAACTAAAATATTTATCTAACATTTTCGAGTTGATATGCTGGTAAAAGTCTTTATTTGTCTACCATGAAATATCGAATTTGATTATGTTTTTAAAACTTATTTGCAATCCCTATATTGTTTTTGAGAAAATTAAACTTGCGTTTTAATTGTAAATTGCACAAAATTGTAAATTTATCTCATAAAATTCAATTTATAAAGTGGAAACATTTACGAAACAAATAATATATACTAATTTTAACATTTAAATATATAATTTTCTGTACATTTATTCTAGTTATAATGATGGTCAGTCAATAAAATTCAAGGTAAGGAAATACTATATCTAATAGAAATATTCTATATAACTATATTCTAAATATACTCACTTATATGGATTAGCAATTAATTTGGTTACTGTAACGTCAGTGGGTATTTTCTCCAAATGCTCGTAAATTATGCCTAGAAATTCCTTTAGCCAAAAATCCTGTGGCACCTCAAGGCGATCATCCGGACCACTTAGTTTTTGCCGTAGACTCTATAATAAATAATTCAAATTAAATAAGATGAACCGTAAAGTTAAAGATAATCAAGTTTTTGCCTTTAGCACCGACTCATAGCCATTTAGTTGACTCATGGCCTCATTTAGCTGCATCTGCGGCTTTAAACTGGACTCACGCAGCGTTTCAATAATTTCCAACTCTGCATTTTGCATTTGGCCATGCAACAAGCGAAAATGATTGGAAATTGTGGCCAAAGTATCAGCTGCATAATCATTAAGCTTCTGCTTAGTGTTCCTCACCACCTGCCATGAAGAATTTAAAGATGCAATATTAAAGATTGGTCTATAAATACAACAACTATAATATTAAACGACATTCTAATGATTTGTCTAGTGCAGCAGCAGCAGGTGAATGGCGAGCGGCATTTCAATTGCCACTTTTAATTGTGTATGCATTTCTCAATGCTTCTTCGCTGAATGATCATTATCAAAAAAAAAAAAAAAAAAAGCGACACTACTTGTTTGCCATATTGCTCTGTTGAAAGTGATTGTAAAAAACTGCCAAAAATAAAAAAAAACAAGAAAGAAACGCCGAAGCTATATACCCTTGCAATAATCTTCTATGAAAATTTTGAATGCTCGATCGATTGTTCCTATGGCAGCTATATGATACAGAAGTTCGATTTCAGTCGAACTTTATCAGAAAGTACAGAACGTGTTTCTATATCGATATGGTGAGTTTGGTTCAGATATCTTGGAAATCAAAAAAGTTTTGCATAGAGAAACTAATTTTTAAAACCCACTTGTTCCTATGGCAGCTAAATGATATAGTGGTTCGATTTTATTCATACTGTATCAGATTGTGCAGCATAATTATCTTTATCGATTTGGTGAGTTTGCTTCTGATGTCTTGAAAAATAAAAAAATTTTTCATAGAAGAACTAATTTTTCAGCCGATTGTTTTTATGGGAGCTATAAGATATATTGGTTCAATCTTGATTAAATTTAGTCAGATTGTACAAAAAGTAATTCTACAGCTAACTGTTAAGTTTGATTTTACTTGAAAAAAAAAAAAATTGAATTTTTAACAACATAAAATATATGATTTTTTAACATAAAAAAAATATAAATAAATAAATAATATATAAAAAATATGATTTTTTAACTAACATATTTTCATATTTATTTTTTTGGGATTTTATCATAAAATCTCACTGTTATTTTTCAACAACTAAATAAGAAATTTACAAATAATAATAATAAAAATAACAACTTAAACAAAAACTTAATTAAGTATGATTTAAAAATTATGAAAATTAATATTGATTTAAAAAATCCTAATAATAAAATCCGAACAATTTGAACGAAATCCAGAATAAAAGCAGACTAAACTTTTAATTTATTTAGTTTTACGTTTAAAATTAAAATATATATTTAACATTTTAGAGTTGTAATGCTGGGAACTGTCTCTATTTGTCTGCCATGAAAAATCGAATATTATTTTAAAAACATATTTGCAATTGCAATATCGTTTTTGAGAATAAAAAGATTGTGATTAAATTGTAAATTGCTCAAAATTGTAAATTTTACAAT
This sequence comes from Hirtodrosophila alboralis, assembly GCA_035043045.1. NCBI lineage: Eukaryota > Metazoa > Arthropoda > Insecta > Diptera > Drosophilidae > Hirtodrosophila > Hirtodrosophila alboralis. The sequence goes on along the minus strand of JAWNNH010000191.1, from coordinate 251,267 downwards.
CGTTTCTCTTTCAATTATATGATATAGTGGTTTGATCAGGCTGATTCTATACTGCCTGCAACAGAAAGAAGCATATGTGCCAAATTTCATAAAGAAAGCTCAAAAATTAGTCAGACATGGCTATATCGACACAACTGGACGTCCTAATCCAGAATATATATACTTTAGCGTATCGCAGATGCGTTACACACGTCGCGATATAATTACAATACCCTTTTGCAAGTGTATAAAAAAGATTTTTAGAGTTAAATACATATATATATATACATATATATATATATATATATATTTATAGCTAGGCCGTTTGCCGCTTTGGGCCTTATGACAGCTGATTTGTAGCAGATGACAGGCAAGTTCGCGCCAATCTCCTGCTCGGTTCTACCATTTATGGTACAAGAGATCGGTTTTAAGAGGTGTCTCGACTGTAAATGAAACCCCCAAATAGAAACACAACAACTTGTTTGGCGGCACATCATTATAACGAAACGTTCAAATGCTTTTATTTATTTTTGAAGCGGCTTTTATAGGTTGGGCCAAGGGGGCATCCAAATTGGGCCTTTACATGGATTTGGTGAAGTGCTTCAAAAAAAAAAATCAGATTCAATTCACTCTTGACCTTGTCCTGGGCATGATATTTTCTATTGTTTTGGTTTTGTTCAGCAATATACAAATACATACAATGCTTGTAAGCCGAGTTCTCAACTGTGTTTGCCTGTCGCAAATTAATTTTAATATCCCAAAAAAAAAAAATAAACAAATTTTCTATAGTCCGCAATTTCAATTTAATCGCAATAACGCAAACTTCCTACGCAAACCTCAAAACCTTCCGACAGACAAGACAGTCTTATTGGCCATAAGAATATTTTAAGTGGGCTTAAACAGCGTTATAACTCTTAATAATAGCAACACAGCAGCTGTAAAGCCAAAAAGTTCAAATTCTGTTTTAATGTTTTTTTTTTTTTTTTGTTAACTCAAAGCGCTTTTTTATGCTTTAAATAATTATGCGGAAAATAATAAGACAATCAGTTTAAATTGAATATGTATACGAACTGCGGATATTCTACAATATAAAAAAAAAATATTTAATAATATAATACGTTTAAGCTGAAATTGGAAAGTTGTATTATATTGTAGTTATTACGAGGCCAGAATTAAACAAATTTTTAAATACTGAACCCCTAAAGAAGTCGTCAAACCGGCAAGAATTTATTTAAAAACAAAATTAAACAATTTTGTGAATATTTACAAATTTAAATTTGAATTTTGCCAATAAAATATTTTATATTTTAAAAGTCCAACACAATATAATACATTTAAGGAAGAACGTCAAAAATATTACCATATTTTGTATATTATAGGAAATTCTATAATCATTTTTTTTTTTTAAAACTATCAAAAAATATGCAATAAACGATTTCAGTAAAAATTTACATTTTCCAATAAATATTATTATGTATTAACAAACCAATAAAATGCCAAAACATTAAAAATACCAATTAAAATAAAATGTTAAATTGATCTTATAATATTTATGATATAAAATTGTTGCCGAATTAATTAATAGAATTACATCATGTTGTATTTGAATACCAAAGTCAAGTAGTTAGTTAAATTACATAAACTGCATGTACAAACAACTGTCTAATTGATTTAAAGCCAAAAAAAAAAATACATTTTTATTTACTGTTTATTTCACTTTTAAAATAAAATTAACAATCGCAAAGTTAACCAAATATGTTGAAATATTTATTATTCACACCTGTTACCCAATTTTCAAATAGTTTTTAAACAAAATGCCAAGCATTTTTTTGTCATTCGGAAGTTTAACTGGAATAATTTTTAATTTTATGCACTCAAGTGAAACAGTAACGTTTTCCGGAATTCAGAACATGTAACAATTTTCACGCAACTTGCTGTGATCGAAATTAGAAATTTTAATATTTGCAAAACTATTTTTAATTACATTATAAATATTTGTTAAAATCTCTTTTAATTTAATCTTATATTTTATTTATAATTTCGAAATTAAAACCAATTTAAATAGACAAATTGGAGCTACAGAAATATATAAGTTATGCATATTTAATATATAGTAAACTTATATTTTTTATGTATTGAAATATTAAGCACTTTTTTTTTACAAGATTTACAAATGCTCAAATATATTCTACACTCAAGCTAAACCTCTTTAAAAATTTATTGAACATTCTGGGTATTAAAAAACAGCCTTGTCGAAATTGCTTAAAACTTGAACTAACTTTTTTGGGGCCTGTAATCATTTTAGTTGGCAATAATATTGCTCATAATTTGAACGGCAACATTTAGCGCACATTAAAACAATTAGTGTGCAATTTAAAGTTATATAAAATAAATATGAGAGATAATTACAAAACATGCATTTTTGTTAAATAATGTTAACAAATGCCGCCTCAATACAGCAGTTGGTCAATATAACTGACTAAATGAACCACTCAACCATAGTAGAGTACAGTAATAAGCAACTTCATTTGCTCAGTTTATCAATTACAAATAAACAATTCAATTTTCAATTCAATTCAATGACGCGCTTTCAGCCGCCTCGTTAGCCGCATTGCGATTTTTGGTGCGTGCTGATGTTTGTTGAGTTTGTAATGAGAAATCAACATTTATTTGTTTTTACACCCTATAAGTGGGTATCATTACTTTGTCAACAAATTTGTAGAGCTTTTATAGAATTGTTGAATGAAAAGCTGAATTTATGTGTTATCAATATTTTTGTTATACACATAATTCAACTAGAAATTTAATGCTGCATTTGTCCATAACTAAAATAAGAAACGATCCAGAATCTTAGCCAAATTTATTTAACATTTTTATAAAATTGTTATTTTTGGTTTTTTACTATTTTTGAAGTTTTTATTTCAACAGATATCTCAACTGGAGATGGAAAAGCAATCGGAATTCTATTAGGAGTCAGCACACTCTATAATTACACTAAATTACACACAAATTGTTTCCTTTACAGATACATATGATACATATAAAGATTCAGATTAAGAAAATCAACTTAAAACATTTTTTTATGATAAGACATTTTCTTCAAAATTGTATGAAACATATTTTTTTTTTATTTTTAGCCTTTTTTCGGAGATAAGTCTGTAGTTTCGATCTCATAACCGATTTAAGAAGGTTTTACGTTTTTCGAAAGCTAATGAATATATCTATTTTTTATTCATATACTTTCTTAAGTTTAAATCAATAGTTCTGCAACTATATAATATTGAATTAAGAAAATGATGATTTTTTGTGCGGTATTTTTAACGATTTTTTGACTTTAAAATTCGGGGAAAAGTCGAACTTTTTTTTTTCGTTTCCCTTTTCTCTACATTAATACAGTTGCATTAAATTCGCGTCGTTTAAGATATAAATTTTTGAAATCGATTGATAGACGACAAAAAAACAACATATTGTTATTTAATTAATCAGGGAAACCGAACCGAATATATATATTTTTCAAATTTTCCTATTTAAATTGTATGTTTAACAAATATCTTAAAGGAAATAGAAAATCGATTCTCAACAGGCTCAGCATCAAAAAAATGGTTTTCCTATTTATTAATTTTTCAAAAAAAAAAAAACCCAAGGCATTGAAAAATTATATTCTAAAGGAGATAAAAAAATCTTCACAATAAAATTCTAAAAACTAAATTCATAAAAAATTAGTTAAAGAAAAAAAATCAAAATTTAAGGAATTTTGTGATTGTGTGTCCAGGAATTTGAAAATTGACCCATAACTGTTTGACCAAGAAAAACATTACGGAATCAGCGATATTTTCTCAATTAAACTTAGCATTTATAAATTGTAATATACACTTTATAGAATCAATGTAAAATTATTTTTTACAGTTGCCCAAAGTACAATTAAACAAAAAATAAACTAAATTTAATAGTTTTGAGTACATTATTTAAAGCAAAATGTAGTAATTAAAATTATGTTTAGACAAATCTTTGTCTTATATCGACCGTATAAATAATTCGTCCATAAAAAAATATTTTACTTTTATTTATTGGCACTTTACAAGAGTATAAAATTTGAGTGCTGTTTCAGTTTTCTTGTTATTTATTATTTTTTTGATTTGTTTATATAATAGATAATTCATGTAGTTTTATTTATTTATGTGATTTCGTTTCCCTTTATTTTTATTTTTATTTTTTTTTGCAATTTGATTTTAATGGGCACGTGTGGGCGACTCTGGGAAGTGAACAGCCTAATGTGATTATGATTTATGTGTGTGTTATGTATTAAAAAAAAAAACCTTGAAAGCTACCGTCTGCCTCCTGTCTAAAAACCAGGCTAATTAGATATGCTGGCCAGAGCAACACATTGAAATGCCGACCAGACCAAAAGTGTAAAAACAAAGAGCTAAAGAAGCTACTACCAACAGCATTACAGCTACAGTTTAAGATTCAGTTCCAATTCCAGTTAAAGTTAAATTTAAAATTGAATTGGAAATAAAGTTGGAAGTCCAGAGGGCAAAGACATTTGTCCATGTTCTGTGGCAGCAACAAACTGGCCACAAGGTCATCATCTGCACAGCGAGTTCCCACTCAAGATTCTCGGCACTTCACTTCAGTTACGATTAGCAGCAATCGTAACTGCCAAAATAAAATATATTGTATCACAAGTAATAGAGCTCTTGTCTTGAGAGTACTTGACTATGAGATACCTTGCATTTATTTTTAATTTACTAATTTAGCCAACTGCTTCTCTCTGTTTAGCTGTTTCAGTTTCTATTTCCCAATATTTTTTAAAATTTCAGCATTACAACAAATTGATAGTAATCATGTGGCTACAAATTAAGTTTATAAATATTATTACTATTCTAAAAAATTGTTTTCTCTTTTTTTAAATATTTTTAAATAATTTTGTTAATGCTGTCAGTTGGATATTATTGCAATATTTCTCTTTCTAAGAGTTTCAACACAACTTTGAAAATCTTAATAATTAACTTCAGAAAACTATTTGTAATTTTCTTTTTAGATTGATTTTTTATTTATCAAATTTTATTTCTTCCGGAAAATTATAAATTTTTTTTACTAGTTTATTGCGTTATATTTAATTTTTAATTTACATATTTTTTAAAATTTTATATATTTTAGTCTTTAACTTTAAAATTTTATATATTTTAGTCTTTAACTTATGTTGTTTTTTCTATAGTTTTTAATTTATTTTATTTTATTTTTCAATTTTTATTTTTGGACATTTAAAAATTTAAAATGTTGAAATTTTATTTTGAGTTGAATGTGAATATTAAAAATGTTTTCAAAACGCACTTTTTCTGCAGACGTTAATTTTTTGCCTTAAGGTAAAAGACATTAAAAGCTTTCAAAGCTTTATATTTAATTCTTAAATTTAGACATTTATTTTAAGTTTAATTTTTAGTATTTAACTGTTTTATTTTATTTTTAAATAAAAATATTTTTTAGCACCTTAAATTTTTTTTAAAAATTTTAAAAGTTGAAATTTTATTTTTAATCGATTGCGAACATTCAAAATTTATTTTAAACTCAGTTTTTCCATAGAAGTTTATTTTTCAGCTTTTATTTAAAGACATTTAAAGCTGTCAATCCATAATAAATATTGTAGCAGTTCTTCTATCTGTCAAATGGATTTAATTATACTATCTTTCATACCTAGACTTTTAACTTTTATTACTTTGTTTAAACTGATTTGATATTCATGTGAAATGACATTTTTGGTTATGATTTTTTCTAAAGATTGATTTGAAATTTAAATTTAAAGCATTTTAAGAAATATTTTCTTTAACTATATACGTATTCATATAAGTTATTAAAATTCTTTTAACTTACTTTACTATTTTTATCCTATAATTTTTTTTTTTAGAATTTTTAAGTTTAGAATATTTTTTCAATAATAATATCAAGAATTTTGCCATATAAAATTTCGCAATCCACAGAAAACTAATTACTTAATCTTTTTGTTCTCATAACTTTCAATTGATAAATTAACTAAATGCATGTTTGATTTCATATTTTATATATAAATTATGTTATATTTATGCTTTATAGGGGTGATATTGTTCTAGCTATAATATTTTGTATACAGGGTATTAAAAATAAAAATAAAAATGAAAGGAGGCTTCCAAATGTGTCGTTTTGGTAGGTTTTTTATTCTGGCAAACATAACTATATTTTCAAAAAAAATATGAACTACTTAATTGCTTGATTTTAAGCTTTGGGTCATGTTTGCCCCGAAGGTTGCCTATTAGATTAGATTAGGGTATTTTTTTTGGCTAGATGAGTCATCGGGCGATTTGATTTAATTTGATATTGCAGTTGCGTAAGGCCAAGTCTAGTTAGCACAATTAAAAGCGAGCAGCTGAGTGCCCAGAGCTTGGCTAGAAAATATATTTATATATTTTTATTTTTATTTATTTTTTTTAGTTTTTTTTTTTTTTTTTGGAGGCACGACAAACGAGTTCGGGCCAGGCTCAAAAAGCAAAACTCAACTTTCGACTCAGAGTCTCTCGAGCTCTGAGGCTTTTGAGATGCTCGTTGCGAAAAAATTGAACAACAATTGAAAACAGAAAATCAGTTGAAGCTGAAAACCCAAAGCGAACGGTTGGCTGAGCGCGACTTACAAAAAAAAAAAAACAACACAACAACAAAGTCAAGAAACTGAAAATTATAATATAACTGTTGAAATTGGTTGCAACAATTTTGTGTGGCAGCTGGAGACAAAAGTAAATGTGCGCGGGGGCAGCAATAATAACAATCAAATTTTAAGAAAAAACACAACCAGAGTGTATTAGTGTGTGTGTGTGTTTAAGTGTGTATACAATAATATATAGAGTGCCACACTCGTGCGCTATTGTTTGAGGCAGCAACTGTTGCTGCAACACTGCAACAAGCGACAAGCAACACAAGCGCCCGCCCGCGTTTTTGGGCCACTTATTAGGCAACAAGCTAAAACAACAACAACAACAACATTACGTCTAGTTACGGCCGTTTTTATAGGCCAATGCAAATTTAATACAAAACTCAATTTCTTTGGTGTGGCCAAAAAAATCAACAACAACAACAACATTAACTAGCCTTAATAAATCCCGTCCAATTGCAATTTGCAGCTGCTGTTAATAAAAACGCGCTTGAAACGCTTTAGTTTAACGATTCGTAAAATTGCTTGTACGCGTTTTTTTGTCGCGCGCGTTTTATTGTTGCGGTTTTTTCTTGCCTTGTGCGGCGACACTTGTTGCCTTGTTGTTTTTGTTGTTGTTGTTGTTACTATTGTTGCTATTAAATAACCATAACGAGCTGTTAAAAGGTCAAAAAGTACGCACAGCAACCAGGCGACAGAGCTTAGCAACATTTGACTTGGCGCTGCTAGCAACATTTTGTCGTTAGCAACATGTTGCCCAGGATCACATTTGTGCTTATCGTATTTTGTGGATATTTACTGTTTACGGGTAAGTTACAAGCAAGTGCAGCACTTGGCCATTAATCAAAAATAAACAAAAAAAAATTCGCATAAAATGTTTATGCAACTTTAACAACAACAACGAGAACATAAATTATGCCCAAAGGCGGCTTTTGTTGTTGTTGTTGTTGCAAGTTGATGTTGTTGCTGAGATACAGCCAAATCGAATTACAGAAAAATGCAAGTTAAACGCAATAAATTCAAGCAGATTACACGACATTTCAACTAGAGATGAGCGCGTGTTTTAATACAATTAGTAATTGATTTAAAGATAATACAATAAAACAAAAAATTACACAAAAATAGAAAAAAAAATAAATAAATTTATTGATTCCTTTTAATTTCTACATCATTTTATAAAATTGAAATACAAGATTAATTGGATTTTATGAACGCAAAAAAAAAAGAAAAAATTAATGGAGAGAATAAAAATTTCGTTTAATTTATTCTAATTAATTTATAAAAATTAAAAAAAAACTTAAAAAAAATTGTATAGGACCAAAAAATATAAAATGAATGTCTGCCACAAAAAATCAAATCTCAAGACTTTAGAGGCGTGAATTTGTTGATTTAAATATTTTGAATATTTGTAATAATAAGCTTTATCAAAAAAAAAAAAAAAAAGAAGAATATTTCGATGTGCATTATTGATTTTGAACTGTTCAAATTAAAATGTTCAATTAAAAAAGTTCTATATTAAAATAAGCTGCCTTCAATTCGCTTAATCTTATCAATATCAAATAGTGAAAATGAGAACATTAAAAGCAATTCACTTTCCTTTGGATTTGAAAAAGTGGAAAAGCTACAACATTTAGAAGACGTCTAAGTGTGATTTATTGGACTTAATTTATTATTTATTAAATATCTAACAATAGTTAACAAAAAAATTTTATAAATTGTATTTTTTGTCTAAGGGAAAATGATTTTGTTGAGTCACGGCAATTTTTTCACAGCATTGTTAAATATATTTTTTCATATCTAGAAAGTTACTGCAGCTGTATTTTCGATACTTCCAATATACCGGAAAATTGGCGGGATCATATATGGTTAAGTCAGAATTTTAATTATTTTTTCACTCTTGCCCTCACAAAAAAAAAAAAAAAAATACAATCTATGAAACCTTTTTCTAATTGCGATTTCAATTTGAATTGTTAGTTGCTCTGAATTCTTAAAACCAATTAAATAATGTTTTTAATCAGAAAAATTGATTATAAACGAAGAAACCATTAAGTTGTTATTTCATTAAAAAAACAAAATCGAATTCTCTTCAAAATATATTTAAAAAAAATAGGTACAGATAGAAAAGATTAAAATTTTAAATATTCAAATAAAATGAGGAAAATTTTAATACTAAGTTCATCATCAATTTATATAAAATAAATATTGATTAATGATTTTATACAAAGTGAAAGAAATATTTATAAAACGTTCAGTCCGCAGCCCTAAATAACCAAAAGGTTCGCAATGGGAAAAGTAGGAAGCTTTCGATACTTTTCCTTATTTTATAAATTTTTGTTATTACATAATTGTATTAAGTTTTATCTGTTCGTGTCACGACTTGATTTGTTGCACTCACTCAGCTCTAGTTGGAGACGCAGGGCGGGAACGAAGCAACGCAGGCCGCCTTGATGTGTCAGGCGTTAAAACCGCAACCCAAAAAAAAAATAAAAGCGCGTTCAGAAAACGCGCGCGGTTTGTGTTTTTGGCGTTTATGGTCAAGTCAACGCGTCGCGAATTGTTGAATTTAGTTTATGGCACAAAAGTCAGCGGGCGAGCAGCAGAGCAGGCAACTTGCAACTACAACTTGCAACACATCTAAAACGGGCCTTTTATGATGAGCGGGATTCTGTCGAGTTTTTTTTTTTTCAGATTATGCAATTGTCCTATAGATGCGCATCGCAGCAAATGTGGCAACAAGACTTTCGAATCAGTTAGCTTGCAATCTCTTGCATATTTCCATATTTAACCACAGCATTATAATTTGCCAGGAAAAGTTCTATTTAACATTTGACATTTTGCAGCTTCAAGTTTTTTTTTTGTGGCTCACGAAATTATTTTATATTTTGAAGGTTGCCACACAATCCGCACCCACTCAACGGCGACGCCACTCCACAAAAGCTGCACGACATTTAAAAAAAATAAAAATAAATAAATAAAAAGAGAGAGGTTCATTTACGAGAAGGGGGAAGTCACAGTTTTAGTTAAAGCGTTAATATTCGATTGCCATTTGCTTGAGAGCTAAGAGTATTGAATTTGCGTTTAATTAACAAACACATTGGCATTGCATTTTATTAATAGTTTTTTAATAATTGTTGCCCACATAAAAATTGCTTAAGTAACAGCAAACAACAACAACTAAATGTCAAATTGTTGACAATTGTTTATTTTATTTATTTCCAAGTCAGTTTATGCATTTTACAATAGATTGCATTGGTTTATAATATTATCCAAGTGGGGGCAACACTGCATGTAAATTATGCTAATTTTGTATGAGATTTACAACAAAAAGTCTAGACTCTAGACATTAATTTGTTGTGACATCATATTATATTTAACTCTAAGCTCAGAATTAGTTAAATTAAATAAATAAATGTTGTTACTCTGAAAAAATCTAACGCATTTTTAATCTGTATTATTTGGGCATAAATGTTTAGGCCTTAACTTAAAATAATAACCAAAAATTGACAGTACTTTGGGATTAAGAAATAAATTGAAAGCTAACTTTTAGAAATATTAAAATCGCAATATCTCTTAAACAATTGCAAATTAGATTTATTAATAATACAAAATAAAAAAACCTAGATATATTAATGAAAAACTCTTAAAAGTTCCTTTTAATTATGAATGAAATTATAGCTAACTGTAATAGATTTATTTTATTTCTTTCGTCTTCACTAAAGCAATGTAAAATTAATAAAAATAAATATATTAACTTTTTTAAACTATTAGACGAATCTTTTGTTTATCAGTTAAACAGTTATTAAATAAAAAAAAATTATAGCAGTCGCAAATTCCCGATTGCTAAATTCTCTGTTTTCTAGACAAAATTATGTATTGCAAATAATTTTTTTTTTACAATATTATAATATATAATAATAAATACAAACAAATAAATAATGCGTTAAAAATAAGGACTTCAAGGTTTAAGTGAAATCCCATTAGTAATTTTAAATCTAATCTGATAATTCCATTCACAATTGAAGAAATAATAATATGCACTTCACCTTCAATAAACTGTATAGAAATGAATTAGTTGTGAATGTCTTAAACAGCTTTTGTAATATAACATATAAAAACACTTAAAAAGGTCGTCAAAAAGCCGTTTTAAATTTTGTATTTCATTAAAAAACAGAAAGAAAAAAAATAAACGTAATTTCCATTAAGGAAAATAACAATTTCTTTTTATCTCTAAAATCCATCCATAATTAATAATAATTGTATTCAAGCCGACGTCACATCGCAGAATGCAAATGAAATATTGAAATATTGAGCTTAAGAGCTCTTGTTGTCTCTCAACTTGTGACTAGACAAATCTTTTTATTTCTTCTTCAGCTTCTTCATCTTTTCTTCTCCTCTAACTATAATCGCACATTAACCATTCACAAATTGCAAGCGGGGGCAACGGCGCGTATACTTAATGCATCGTCAAGTAACTAACAGCCTTTTGTTTGGTCTTAACAACATCCGCTACAAGTGCAGATACAAGATACAATAAATTCAATAAAAAGCAGCAACAAAAACATTTTACCATCAATATGCATGCAAATGTTTTTTTTTTTTTTATTCAGTTATGCGACAATATTTATGAGACTAGCAAAAGTTTGTGAATACTTTATGCTATCTGCTTAATGCGAAACGGAAACTTTTATGCCACATGATAAAGCCCCAACATTGATATATGTATATACAAGTTGAGCCTATTTATTGAACTAGCCAGAGCTTGTATAAATAAATACTCTACTTATGCACATATATAAAACTGACAAAAAGATAAAACTTTGCTGGCAAATCGTTTGGCTTTTCAAAATGTTTTTCCATTGTCGCCAGGTGGAACGCATTTGCATTTGCATGTTCAAAAATTAATTGATTTATATGCGGATAACAAATTTAACAAAAAGTGAGACCAGTACGCAGCAACAGCACGCACACGTGCACTTTAAAGCCTGGCCTGGCCACACACAAAAGATTTACCTGTGCAAACATTTTTTGTTGAATTTGTTTGTTTTTTCTTGCATTTTATTTTTTTGAATTTTTTTTTGGCGCGTAAGTCAAACATTTGGCACACATGAGAAAACAATTTATGCGGCTGTCGGACAAATAACAAACAACAAATAAGAAAGGCAAGCTTTTTATGTAGAATACGCAAAATTTAATACCCTTACAAAGATGATTCCAAAATCGAGCTATCTTCTGCGAAAATTTAATTAAATTATGTAAAATGTTAGCTGTGACAATTGAAACGTTTTGTTTGTGTGCAATTTATTTCAATCTATTGTCAGCATTATATATTTATTTAATTAGTTCAACAACTAAAAAACTTTTATACCAAAAAAAGGAAAAAAAAACCGTCAGACTAAATAATTTATATTTAATATAGTTCCCTCATTACATACACAAATTAATATATACTTTTTAAGTAGTCACAAATTGTGTATTTAGATTACAAGAGTTTATAAAAAAAAAAGAATTTTTGTGTCCGTATCTTCGGGATGTCCGAGTTAAAAATATCGTATTTATAAAAAATTTTTTTTTAATTTATTTAATATAAACTCATTAATGTTATTATTTCCGATTTACTAAAATTTTTGTTTTTTTATATATATTTTTCTTATGTTTTTATTGTATATGTTTAATTTAATTTATTTATTTTATTTTTTATTAATTATTTTTGTTGTTTGTTCATTTTTTGTTCTTTACTTTTATTTACTGCTCAGGGTGCATTTGTATTTGTTTTTTTTTTATTCAATATAAACTCATTAATATTACTTATGATTTATTTAAATTTTTATTTTTTTAGATTTCTTCCTAATGTTTATATTTGTGCTATTTTAATTTTAAATTAATTTTGTTATATATTTCTTGTTTATTAATTTTTGCTCTTTAGTTTAATTTTATTGCTCAGACTGCAATTCTATCTGCATTTGTATGTCGCAGTGATCGATGCTCTTTACTTTCATTTTCTCATACAGGCTGTGTTTCTTTATAATTTTTTTTTTTATAATATTCGGTGCTCCTCACTTTCATTTTCCCCTACAACTAAGCGCCTGAATTACGTCTAATTTAGCTAACGTGTAAATAATATTAAAAGACTGGGAATTGTTAAATTAATTTCTTCTCAAAGGCTCAGCTCATTCGGGTAAAAATACATAATTTCATATACCCTCAGCAAGAGTATATCAAAAATCAAATAAACCCATAGTCAAAAGCCGCCCAGCTGACATATGCAAATGGCACAAAAGCGATAAGCCCAAAAAAAAAATATAATGCCAACTTGCAATTTGATTGAGACTACAAAAAAAAAAAATAGAAAAAACTGACAGCCAAAAAACAAGTTGGCCCAAAACGCCTTCAATTGGCCAACGGAATTTCCTTACAATATATTCGTGCAGAATCGAAATGGCGAGGTCTTTTATGGCACTTTGGTGTTTTTGCCATTAATTTGCGATTAATGTTAATGCCATGGCATAATTTTCAATTAAAATGAAATTTGCTTTGTGCGCGCGACAAATTGCAAAAATTTATATACAGTATATATAATAATATAAATTTATATATATACAAAAAAAAAAAAAATTTGTGCTCATTTATATTTATGAGCTGCCCGATGATAAACTGCCTGTGGCCGAGGCGGGCTTCAATGCAATTAATATAAAATAAAAATGTATAATTACATACATATTTGTACGAGCATGAAATCGTATTATTTAACTGCAAAGTATAGAAGAGATATTAAAAATGTTTATTGGAATTATTATACGCTACATGGACACAACATGTGTATAATAACCATAACAAAATACAATTGGCATGGATTTTTAAAGATTTATAATTTCAATTAGATTCTCAAAAGCTGATTGTTCTTAAAAAAAATAAATAAATTTTACTATATTTTTCGACATCATTGTTGCTAACTTTAAACTTTATAAGTGAAAAGTCGTATAAATGACCATTTGATAATTTTCATAATTCTCCCAAAAAAAAATGTTTAGGTAGTTTTAAATTTAAGTTGCCAATAAAATTGATTTCAGGTTTAAGTTTAATTTTTAAAAGCCTTGAAATCTATTTTCAAAGTAATATTTTTAATTTGATAGTTGGTAAAATTTATGCTGCAGCTTTTTCTCTAATATATATATATTCGGAGTTAAATATGCGTCTCCTAACTTTTTAATATGCATTTCTATTACAAGGATAAATGGAATTAAGCTGGTCTCACTTTTATTTTGTTCTACTAATTAAATATCAATCAAATTACTACAATCTAGAAAAAAAAAACAAAAAAAAAATATATCAATCATAATTAATTACGAAAATTTATTTTAATGAAAATTCAAAACAAAAAAGTTTTTATTTAGATTTTGTGATATATTGCAAATTATTAGTAATACTATATAAGTGACTATATATCAATAATTGGTAATTAACGTGATCGTGATAGATTTAAGATTATTTATTAAAGTTACAATGATCAGAGTAGGGAAATTAAAAAATTCAAACTCAAATTCAAAAAATCAAAATAAATTTGCCAAATTTAAACAAAAATTAAAAAAAATGATTTTTTGGTGTGTATACCTATTATGTATACCAAATTTTGTTAATCAAAATATACTTTATAATATACAAATATTTTCTTAAATTAAACTGAAATCAATTGTGTCAAGTAGCACATTTTTAAAAAATTAAAAAAAAAAAATTTTAATGAACAAACTTTCACACCAGGTTAATTTCTTTAATAAAAATAATGCAGAACAAAGACATGAGTATACACAAATTATAAATCTTTAATAATTAATTGAAGACAACGTGCTGACATGAACTGTGGAATGATCAACATATACTTCAGCACACAAAACAATCAGTTAAGGGTTAAAAGCCAGCAAAATAAATTGTGCAGCATTTCATTGACAATTATGGGTAAATAAATCATTTATGAACAAAAAAAAGAAAATATGAAAAACCCAAAAGACGACACGCGTATATCCTTTAACGCAAATGACACCAACAACAATAAAAACAAAAGCAACAACAACAAACCAATGTCAAGTGATTGTTGTCGCAAAAAATAATTCAGTTCCAGGATGATGATCCGTTGAGTCTCGAATGCCGTAAAGCGGCGCAGAATAAATTAAGCTCATTATATAATTGAATCCTTGATAGGCTTATTATCCACACGGCTAGCCAGCTGAGTGTGTGTGTGTGTGTGTGTGTATGCTGCTTATTAAAAGGATAATGCCCAGTCAAGCGCAAAGGATGCCAATGGACAGCACAAAAATTATGTAAATGAATTTCCTGTTGCACATGGCAATTTTAATTTTTTTATTTTTTATTTTTTTGGTGCACCGGCAACATCACATAAATTTGTCAGGTGGGCACCACACTGAAAATTTACTATATGCTTCTTAATACATGGGATATATAGTATACAAATTGCCTATATACGTTAAAAGTTTATTAGTACTTATAGTATATAATCAAGACATGACTGAATTGCCTTTGAAACGCTATGATCAACAAAGTAAGCAGAAACAAATCGAAGATTTGATACTCTTGTAAAACAATTGTTGCTAAGGTAGCTAAATAGAAAATGATCTTAATCTCAATAGCTTTCCATTGTAGGGTTATCATGTTTTTAAAAATATACAGCGTGGTTCAGAAGATATTCAGAATCTGTTTTTATTATTTAACATTTAGAATAAAAATTGAAAAATAACTTTAATACTTTAAATAAAAATTTAAAAATAACTTTTATATTCAGCTTTTAATTAAAAGTTGGCAAATAATTTTAATCAATTTTTATTTTCGGTTAAAAAAAAAGAGTTTTTGTCACTTTTAAGGAAAAAAAAATTTGTAAATAATTTTTACTCATAATTTTTATACATAAAAATTACAAGTCTTGTGTTGCCCGGTTAAAACCAAATTTTTGTACTTATTATATAAGATAAAAAAGATAAAAAACATTATTATGAAAATTTGTATCAAGTTAACTTTAAAACTTAGTGAGATTTGCATAGAAACGGATAGTAGAATGAACATAGATAAATTGCTGAACAAGAATATGCTTCAGGATATATAGAGGGAATATAAAATATATAAAAACTAGTGCAAAGGAGCTTGAATTCCTCTATGGACATTTATGAAGAAATAAAATTAAATGACTCGGAAAAGGAAAACTCTGATACACAGAATTAAAAAGTTATATAGTTTTAAATAAAAAGCTGATCAAATTAAACCCATTAAGCCCTTAAGAAGAATTATCTACGTAGCTCGACTGCCTTTTTTTTATTATTATTTTATTTATTTTATTTTGTATTATTATTAGTAATATTTTTAAGTTTAACAAGTCACTCTAGACAGAGATATTCGCTTTGCAGACATTGTTGACCATGAAAACTTAGCCGAGATCGGTATACGCTAATTCTGAATCGCCGTAACTAAAAAAAATACACGAAAAATATAGTAAAATATAGTGTATAATTACAAGACTCAACACTAAAACTTCAAACATATAATTGCAGTCAAGGTCTTAGTAAAATGAATAATAACATAATAATGGGGTATGAAAACATCTCCTCCTTCAGTGCGTTACACATTTCGTGACAAAATTATAAGGCCCGCAACAAGGGTAAATATGAAAATACAAAAATCAAAACCAAAAAAAAAAAAATACTTTAAAATATTGTCGATTCCCAAAAGCGCAACGAGCTCCACCTTAAAAATGTGCATGTGCATTTGATCGAACGTTTGTTTGTGGCCTAGTCGTAGATTTTAACGGCAACTTCATGCAGTCACGATTTGCTACACATATATAAATATATATATACATATATAGACTTGGACAGATATTGTATGTAGTACTAAAGCCGGCTCCTTAATCTATTTACTAAATGCATTGCATAAACTGTCGGGCCAAACCTATGCGACGACGATTTAAAACTAAAACAATGCAACAAACGAAGAAACGAGTTCATACTGTTGGTTATACCCTGTAACGAATTAATATGGCATATGAAAAGGGGTATACTGAAGTAGTGGACAGTCATGATACAGGCGGAAGTTAGATTACCTAACATTTGGTTTATTTGTCATCGATTTAAAGTGGAATAAAACTCAGTTATGGCTTTGTTTTTTCTACATTTTTTTATTTTAACATAATTATGTTAACAGTGAGAGTTAACAGTATGTTAACATAAAAGTATTATAGCGGGAGTAATTTAGGGTATATAAGGAAAAATATTGATATTACAATTTAATTAGTTTATTTTTATATAACTACAATATAAAATAAGAACTGATAGACGTATTTTATTTTCTCGTATAAAGGGATGAAAGAATGGTAATTTTTATTTTAAAAAATGTTCTCTTCATATAGAATAAATTGTAAATAAAAAATTGAGAAAAAAAACCTCGATCTAGAATTTATTTAAAATTCTTGATAATAATTTTCAAATCTTTAAACTTTTAATAAAAAAACCTTTATTTGTAGTACATGTAAATCTGAGAATATTATTCGTGTTTCTTAGCAAAAGTCTGTTCGCAATAACAAAACTCAATAAATAACCAATTTTAAGCGTTGAAAATTCAAATTGAAAATATTTCCAAATGTGATTATAGCATAACTGCTTAGTCGAGAATTTTTTCACTAAATTATTCCCACTTCTTTACAAATTTTATTCGTGCAACGTGCAATGCGACGAGTGCAAATAGCTCAAAGGCGCTTTTGTCTTGAGAACTGGGCCTTAACTCAACCCCCCGCCCGCTCATACCCCCGCCCGCAATCACCACCAAACTGACAATGTATTTTACGGCCATGTCAAAAATTATGAACGCCAACAAATATCCATTCGATATGGGGGCCAACTCGGTTTAGATCGTTTCATGAACAAGTTTTTAACTTTGTTTGGACAAAAAAAATGCAAATTGCCAAATAAAATTTAACGCAAAAGCCGTTAGAATTGCTTTAAACTTTTGATGCCTATCGAGGCTATCATAAAACGCCCTCATCAATTGCTGCCTACGACTAACTAACCAACCAACTAACCAACTAACTAACTAACTGGGCCGCTTAATTCCCAAAGGGGATTATCAAACATTTTTGGGGGCGTTAAAATTCGCGCTTTTAACTAACCAAGTAATTTGCAACAAATTGATGTATCGTGAGATAGAGATGCAAATAGGAGGAGTTAAAACCGAAGGATATGATAGTACACCTTAAGGCTATTACCTTGATTGTGGGGGCTACACAATTATCGATTGTATAATCGATAATATTGAAAGTGTGCTCTGGGATATTTATACTGTGCTTATACTAAAATAAATATTCATATAAAATTCGAAAGTGTTGCTTGGTATAATAATAATAAAAATTATTAAATTATTTTTAATCAAAAAAAAAATATAAACTTTAGGAGAGGGATAAATATACCAAGACAATCCGGTAAGAATAAAAAATGATTTAAAAATGTTACAATTTTTATAAGTTAATTGAAAAGTTATTAAATAACTTTCTGAAATTTTGAATATATTTAAAATTAAATTATAATATACTGGGCAATTGAACAAAATCTAGAAATAATTATTATCATGCGATTTTTTATATTATAAATTATAAATTTTAGAATTATGTTCTAAAACAGACAGGAAACATTCAAGAATGTCACGTAAATCTCCTAAATTTTGATTATACAAATTTCGAGAATTAACAAAACATTTAAAAATTCAATATTTGAAGCTTTAAATTTAATATTATATATGTGCAATAATTCTAGAAAACATTTTCGTAACAAAGGTTATGTAAAATGCAAAATTTAAAATTAAAAAACAAAAAAAAAATAAAAAATGATAAAAAATGTAGATTCATTTTTAGATAGAGATTTACAATTTTTTTAATTAAAATTTGGCTCGCAAAGATTACCTTTTTTGCGAGATGTGAGCTCAATTAAAAAAACAAATTAAAATGATAAGTAACTTTATTATTTGGACAATATCGCTTACTCCGACTAACAAATAATAATTTTACAATATGTTCTTAGATAAATATTAGCTTTAGCTAAATAACTCATAAATAAGCATATAATTTTCTTTATTTATTATGTTCAAAAGATTGCCTTCAAATATGCAAAGATACAAGTTTACACTTAAATACAAGAAAGGATGTAATTTCTGAAAAACGATTTGTCATTTGCCCAAACTCCATTTCAAATTACACCTGACAATTTATCAGCCCCTAGCTAATTGTTGACTCTGGGCACACTTCTAAATGGTTTTAGTGATAAAAATGACAGCTTCGATTTATGTGAATGTGTGTGTGTGTAAGCTACCCCAGCCCAAAAGGATACTTGTGTCCTTGTGTCTGCTGGCAGCCATAAATTAGCAAGGACCAAAATGTCTGGGCGTGTAACAGGCTGCAGTTTGGATTCTTTGGCGAATTTTTATCAATTGGCAACTTTGGTGCAAAATGCAATTACAATTGTGAAATGCGTGGCAATTGTTGCTATTATTGTTGTTGTTGTTTTTTAATGTTATTATTGTTGTGTTTGCTGCTTAATTTAGCAGCTGCCACAATTTCGTGCACACTCCACCGAAAGGCAATTACTTTAATTATGCGACTGCAAAACCAAATAACAAATATAGCATATTCTTTTCTGATCGAAGAATAAATACTCTTGCATTGTGCAATACAAAGATAAAAAAATAAATTTGCATACCATAAAGTGACATTTACATTGTAAATGTTACACAGAACAAAAATCTATTTAAAGTTCACTGAACTTTTTTAAAATATATCAACCAACTTTTTATATAAATTAAATATTATATAAAAAAGTTCTCTTACTTTGAAATTATTATATCTTCTTTCGGGGTTATCAATTAGTTGACTCTACTGTCCTGGTTTTAACAGAACACAGACTTTTGTTAAACCTTAAAATACTTTTTATATTTTTTACTAAAACTCAACTAACATCGAAAAATTTAAAACAAAAAAAATTTCTAATGATTTATTTTAATTTTTGAATTTTACTTTTGTTTTGGTTTTTTTTTTTTATCTAAAAACAAAAGGGGACAATAAATATTTTTGTAATATAGATTTGAATTATTCTTATATTAAATGCAACGAGACATTAGAAAAATGAATTTATTTTTTCCTTACAAGACCATTTTCCTAAGATTATCATAATTTTGGAATATTTACAACAAACTGAGGGACTTGTAATGTTCGTTTGATTAGGAATATATATAATATATATATATATATTTTTTTTTTAATTATATTTTTTATTTTTTTAAAATTTGTAACTTATTTATTTTAACAAGTGCAATACTACACTTTGAATTGCCGTTTGAACAGCTATTATATGATAATGTATATTTTACGGATTCATAACTGTTTCTTTAATGTGTTACATACTGCATGAAAAAACTATAGTATGCTACACGCAAGGGTATACCAAAAAATTTCCAATTACATTGGCGACGACAAGCCAACGATGCTGTTGGCCTATTGGCGAGTGGACCGACAACCAGGCTTTATAGCAGTCGCACTTCTGATTACCTAACCCAAACGTTAGACGTGTTAAAGGGGTGTGTCCCGGACCAGAGCAGGCCAGGCCAGACATGATGCACTGCATCCGTTGGACAGCAGCAGCAGCCCAGCCCAGCCCAGCCCATTGCAGCCTAGCTCAGACCCAGTTCAGTTCAGTTCAGTTCACTCTGAAATGTTTCATTAAGTTTGCAATTTTTTTGTTTTTTTTGTTTTTCTAATCGTTACGCACAACTTTTGACATTAGGCGAAACGATGTGAATGCGTATGGCATATAGATATAGATACAGATACATTTATAGATATATATATTTATATGTATCTTTTTTGTAGGCTTTACAATTTGCCATAGCATTTGGTGTTGCTGTTTTGTGGGTTTTTGTTTGCTTTTGTCTCGCGATTCGACTCTAATTACAATTTGATTGTTTTTCGCAGTAATTATTTCAATTGTAATAAATTTATGCTGTCATTTTTACGAAAATTTAATGTTGCAATTTGTCGACACCTAAATGTATCTGTGTGTGTGTGTATCTGTGTAGTGTGAGGCTAATAATATGTTTTTCAATTGTGTTTGTGTGTGTGTGTAGGTGTATAAATGTTTATTGGATTGTGCAGATTGCTTTTTGCTTGGCTTTATAATTATCCAAATATTGGTTAAATACTCGCGAATTTTGTGCACGCAGAGAGTTAATAATCTTATAGCAAAAATGCGCATGAATATAACGTTTTCATTAATTTAAATAATAAAAAAATAAATTTACACAAATGTATTTAAGACACAATTAAAAAATTAAAAAAAAAAATAACTATTCTTAATTTTTTATTCGATCGTAGTCTTAGCTTGAATTTTTCATATTATCTTTCTACGTAGACTGAGGATTATTAAACTTATTTTTAAAAAGTCCTTAAATTTGTTTTCTTTATAAACTTCTCTTTGGAGTTGAAGATTGTAGTACTCTAGTCAGTCTTATTAATTTTTCTAAACCTTTCAGATCAAATTGCCATTAAATATCTTTTTAATCTTTATATACAGCAATACAGCAAAAAAAAATTAACTAGCTGGAAAATATTACTAATTTCCTATAATCATTTTAAATTTTCAAATTTGAAAATTAAACGCCTTTAAATAAACTTGAATAAAAAAAAAAAAGCCAAAAACTTTGACAGCGATTTATTCTAAAACAAGTTTCTACCATTACGAAAAAAAATTATTTTTTTTCTCAACTTTTAATATCTGATTAAAAGTTTGCTTATTTGCGGAAGCACAAAAAAACAACTCAGAAAATTTAAAAATATTAAAAATTAATGGTAAATAAAACCTAAAAAAAATTGCTTATAAATTTGTTTAATTGAAAACTTGGCACTTTAAGAAATAAGAAGCAAAATATGTTCATTATAAATATAATTTATAAATGTTCAACCATTTAAATTAACGCAAATTTTTCAAGGTGCCAGTCAGAGATTAAATGGTTAACAAATTGTATTTAAAAAAAGCAAAATTAAATAAATAAATCAACTTTAAACCGTAGTTTATAGAAAATGTTATAGTGCATTACCATTTTTTATAAATATTTAAAAATGTTTTTATTACAATGCAGCTGCCCTTCTCACAAAGCAGAAAATGCATATGTATATGCCCAAAGGTAATTGCACAATACGAAGCTGACTTGAATGAATGTATGCAAAAAAAAATAAAAATAAATAAATAAATAAGCGACAACTTAAACCACAAAACAACAACAACAACAATACCGAGACTACAAAAAAACAACAACTTTATAACAAGGTTAAGGTCAATTACAATTACAACAAACAACGTGAATAAATTGAACGAATTGTAGAATGAAATTAAGAACGAGTTTTAGTTGGAAACTGGCCAACAGACCGGACAGACAGACACACTATGAGAAGGCAAATCAAGACGTTCAATTACGTTGAGGAAGGGTATGCAAAATTTGTGTGTGGGTTTTAAAGGAGAACGGTGCGGAGGAAGAGGAAACAGCAGCAACAGCAGCTGCAGACACTGCAAATCAAGCTAATGAACGCTGCTAAGTGACACAAAAGCTTAAGAGTATAAAAATATAGCTCCCGACTATGGTATACTCTGCTTAAAGCCAGTTGGTTTTATGAGTAATATTCATGTGAAATGAAAAATTAAAATTCTTGCTACCAAATGGATATATAATTTTTTGTAAAGAGTAGAAATTTTTTTTATTTATTTATTTTATTATTATATATTTTTGAAAATATTTGGAAGGTAAAAGCATAGCTTTATATTCGTCGATTTAGATAATGAACAAGTTAAAAAATAGAAGTATATATAGTATATGTATCTTAGTTTGTATGAGGGAAATATACTCAAAAAAAAAAAAGAATATTTCTGATTATAGAGAAATAGAAAATTGTTGATACCAAAAGGAATATTTTTTGTCAAAGATAAAATTTTTAATTATTTCAAAATAAATAAATTTTATTGCTCGATAAAATTTGTATTTCCATAAATTTCGAAAAATATTGTAAGTAATTCAAATAAAATAAAATATAATAATATAAAATTTTAGATTCAAAGTAACAAATTATGCTTAGCATAAAAATGTGCTGTGTAATGTTAAAAATTTAGAATTATTTTATTTTTTAATTTTATAAATTTTTATATTAGCATTAAAAGCATTATACATTTTTTTTATTTTATTTTGATCATAAAAATATGATATGTTTTTTAAAGAAATATTGATTTAATTTCAAAAATTTTATTCTCGGATTCTTAATCATTTTAATATATAATCTATGCATTAATTTTTTTTCAGAGTAGATTTTGCACATTTGCAGGAATTAAGCAGGCTTTTTTATTGGTTAAATCTACCAAGAAAAAAAATACATTAAAAGGAAACTGCGAATTGAAAGAATCGTCTTTCTTTATTTAGTATATAAACAATAAATTAAATTGCTTTAATTTAGCTTCAAAAGAATTCAAGAAATTGTCAAAAATTCTACATACCTATTACACTGCATTTCCGTTTAAGAACAGAGTGTAAAAAGACAAATGATTAGTTAGCAATTACCACAAAAGTTCGAGTCTTTAAGTCAGACAATATTTTCCCACTGCAAAAGAAGCTGCAAGGTCAACCGGCCAAAAAGACGACGACAACAAGAGAACTTGTCAACATTGCCACAATGTTGCACAACATGCGAGACAACATGTTGCACAATTGCACAGTCAAAAAGCGGGTCAAAACTTGAGGTTAAAGTGGTTGGGTCAACTACCAAATAGTGCTCTTTCTAGAGCTTATGAACTTTGGGCGTGTTGCCTCTAAATTAAAGAGCAAACCCAAATTGTAATCTTGACATTAATGCGATTTGCATCGCCTTCATTTGTTATTGTGCAAAAGCCTTGAACTTTAAGATTTGAGAGGGGCTTGGTACATAAATCTAATTATATGTTAAGTACTTATTAGTATACTCAAAAAACCATCAATCTTGCTTGTTTTGTTAGTAATACTATTTTTAAATTATATATAAGTATATTGATAAGCAAAATTCGTAAATAAAAATTAAGCGAGCTAAGTTATAAATTACAATATAATTTTTGTTTATTTGTTTACATAGTTTTATAAGCAAAAATTTATTTGAATACTTAATAATTTTGGCATAAAGTTTCAAAAGAAATTCATTGACATTGACATTAATATGATGATTATTTGAGTATGACTATAAAATGAATTTGTAATTTTGGTTTTGTATTAAATAACAATTTAAAAAATTAAATAAAATCAAATAAACATGAAGTTGAAGCATTCATGGTAGAAATTGAAATATCGATATTTAGCATTAAGTTGAAATAACAAAGAAAACAAATACTAACAAGATCTCAAGAGTTTTTTTTTTATATTAAATTTAATTTACGCTGCAAAGTTCCATTAAAATATTAATGCATGAAAATATACCAGCAATTCTTTAGGTCATTACGGATTTTTAGCTAATTTTTCTATATTTTTCTTTAGGTTATTACGGGCTTTAAGCTACTTTTTCTTTATTTTTCTTTAGATTTTTACGAATTTTTAGCTACGATTTCATATATATTTAATTCTATATTTTTCATTAAAAAAATTCTTTTGCATTTTAATTTGGTTTTTTGCACAATTTTCTATACGAAATCTAACAATAAAAAATAAATAAATAAAATATATAGATATTGAAATTTAAATATATTTATGATATATATCAGTCGTCAATTATTTTTTAAAAATGTTTAATAAATTTAAATTTAACAAATGCCATCAATATCTTTAATGTTATTTTTATATTAAGTTTACGGTGTATGCTGCAACGGTCCATTAGAATATTTATTCGTAAAAAGATCTCAGAAATTTATTATGGTTTTTCGAAATTTTAGTTAACTTCTTATATACATTTTGATTCTATTTTTTTCGGTTATTTTTTTTAATACGCCATCTCTAATATAAAACACAATAAAAAATATATAATAAAAATAATAAGAATATATATTTATTAAACATATTAAGCCAGAACATTTGGGATTTTTAATTACTTTTTCATTTCTAATTGATTCTATATTTTTCATTTTTTATTTCCTTATTTATAAAATATTTTTAGCGTGAATTTAGAAAACCAAATATCAGTCGACAACGATTCTTTCTTTAAATTGTAGAGTTAAGACAATAAATATAAATTTAACACATTTTTTCTAGCATCGAAAATAATCGATTATTGATACTTTTGCGAGTGTTATCGATTGAAAAAAAAATTGTTTTATTTATTTATTTTTTTGTAGATTGTACAGAAACGGTACGCTCAAAGCGCGCCAAACGGCCACGTGCACCCGAGCCCGTCAATTTTGAGCCGGAACCGCAACAGGATCTGGAAAATGAAGAAAATGGCAGCCAGGAAAAGGATCTGCCCGAAATACCAGATAATTTTTTAAGCGCCTCAGTGCGTGAATATCTAGAGCTGGGCAAATCCATACCGGGTGAGTGTCATATACAAAAATTGTTATTTGTTTACTGTTGTTGTGACAAGTCAATCAATATGCGCGCCAGGACATTAAATCCATGCCAGGAACAGTCTAAACCAAAAGTTCAACAACAGAGGGTAATATTTTTTTACCAGAGAAATTCAAGAAAAAATTGTTTTTAAATTATTTTTCGAATGGAAAATTTGGCACAGAAGTGCAGCTCTACAATACGTAAATTCATTTATTAGCGCTGCGAATCGAGTCCGTGTCCATGTCCGTGTCCTCGGATTTGTTTTTGTTTATGTCAATATTCAACAGTTTTTTATTGCCGTGTTGGCCATGCATTTGACATTTTTTGGGAATTGCAATTGAGTTGCTGCAGGCAAAACTTGGCTTTCTTTTGAAGTAAGCGCGAAAAACATGAAGTGAAATTGATTGGAAACAAAAACAGAATATTGGAACGCTAATTGCAATAACCAATAATAAACTTTCACAGGTCGACCTGGTGTAGACTATCCAATACTCTCGGCTGTACCCTATACCAATTTCTACTGTGACGAACAGGCCTATCCGGGTTTTTTTGCAGACATGGAAACTAGATGTCAGGGTAAGTTGCAAGCATATTTAAATATTGTTTTATATAAACTAATAATACTATATTTCGATAGGTTGGCATTATTGTGATATTGATGGACGTCAGGCCTCGTTTCTATGCCCCAATGGCACACAATTCTCCCAGGCGGTATTTGTCTGCGATTGGTGGTTCAATGTACGCTGCGATCTCTCACCCCGACTTTATGCCATTAATGCACGTCTATATCAACGCCCCAAGGTGAATCCAACGAGACCACATCGCATTATTACCAAGCAATTGGTAGAGGATATATTTACTTGATCAGCTACTTAATTAGATATAAATATATATATATAATATATCGACGCCTATTAGTTGATAGTTTTTCTTTTTTTAACACATTTATCATAGCATTTAGAAATTAATTTAAATTGAATTATTGTTAAGTTTCCAAATTTATGCTTCATTAAAAAAAATAATTGAAATTGTCAAAAAAAATATGTAAATATTTTTATAAGAAATTGTTGATGATAATAATTGTGTGTCTCTTTTTAAAAGACAACATTTTAGCATTTTAAACAGAAATTCTAATTAAATGTGCATTAAAATTGTGCTAATTTCAGTGTGCTTGCATTTTCAGGCTTAGTTTTAAGGAATATATTGTTTAAGCATTTCTTTAAATGTAAACTTGTGTAAATATATAATTAGTTTCAATGCCTATAAATAAAAAATTATTCCTAAGTAAAAACGAAAGTAAGAACTTTGCAAACAGAAAGTGTAGACTCTATTGAAATTGAAATTGAATCTTTATTATAAAATACAGTGACTGCAATCTCTCAATTAATATTTAATTTTTACAACCAGAAAACACAACTATATATAGAGTTGTAAATGAAGAATATACCCTCTCAAAAAAACCATTCAAGGGCCAGCTAAAATATAAATTATTTCGATTTGGTTATGATTTGATTTATCTAAATATTTGTACGCCTATTCAAAATTGGTTAAAGGGGTATCATAAAAATGTGCAATTGTATGTAACAGACATCTCCAACTATCTAAAAAAAAATATATATATATTATTTTTGATCAGAATCAATAGCCAAGTAGTCCGTCTGTCTGTCTGTTCGACTGTCTGTATAAAAACGCAGATCTTGGCGACTATAAGAGCTAGAGATACCAAATTTTGTATATATATATTTATAGATTTCTGTATACCTAACGCAGATAGAGTTTATTTTCAATTTCCGATACTTTCGCCCTAACCCCTGCAAATTGATCAAAACAAATTTAAAGCTATTTTTTTGGCATACGGAATTGTAATGCTAATATGAATATCCAGTCCAAATATCATATCAATGGGATAATAAACACCAAAGTTATTGAAGAAATTAGTTTATGCATACAAAAACTGCCACAGCTTGTCCTACAAGCGTGTTCGTTGCACTGCTTTGCACTGCTTGATTGAAACCTGTATGTATACTGAAAAAATATGTGTTTGAGGATCATAGAATGAGTACAGGTTGCTACGTAGTCGTGTAAACTCGTCGATAGCATTCGTAATTGTTTAAACTGCATTTTATATTAATTTATTTAACAGCTTTTAAGCTTCATACTTTAAATAGAAGCATTTGTTTTTAAAGTTATATTTTAACGAATTTATATAATGAAAGAAATAAATATTCATGCTGAACTGCGGGATTTTGGGGCTTTGCAAAAATTCAAACATTTCCAAAATCCAACATTTTATCACTAATAAAATTATTCAATTATAAAAAATGTTATTCAAGTTTATCCATTGCATATTTTTAGGCTTACATTCATTCATTCAAAGCGCTGCCAAAACGTTTGCACGCTTTTACCCGCTGCATGTGTTTTGACCAAAAATAAACTAAACGTGGCTAAAAACGAAAAGAAAAAAATTCATTTCGGTTGCAAGAGAATGTCTTTTGTATTTGTAACTGCATGCGGCTCAATGGTCTAGGGGTATGATTCTCGCTTTGGGTGCGAGAGGTCCCGGGTTCAAATCCCGGTTGAGCCCGGCATATAAATATTTTAGATATTTTTTTTTTGTAGCCAAATGTAATTTAATTTTATTACATTGTCTTGTGGTAAGTTAATTAAACAAACAAGTCGAGTGTGCGATTGGCAAGTGTAGATATGAGCAAAAGCATTTTGGCCAAAACAAACTGCAGCTGGGAGATGGCTGCCGTTTGATTTAACGGGCTAAGACGATAATGAAAGGCCCGGGCCATGGCTAAAACATTTTCCAATGCATGAAAACTTGTTTGGAAGCATTTTGGAGCTAACGATTGACTTGGCGATAAGTCATTGTGTGTATTTTATCGACGACAATTGGAAAAATTTAACAATGAATGTATTTTACTGTCTTGCATTTTGGCCACTTGGCGGCAGCTGGTTGTAGAGATATTGCAGCTTGCACTGCTTTGAAAGTGTGAAAGAAAGATACAAATTCAAAAGATTATGATGTAAGAGGTTTTTCGTGTGCCTTTAAAATGCGAGAATTGATGACAAAGTTGCCAAGAGACGACAAAATTGCGTGATCTTCTTTTGCATTTAAATAGAGGTAAACAAAAACGTTACACAACACTTATAATTCGCATTTGAAACTCGGTTTAATTAATAAAATAAATAAACAGAAAATTTAGAAGTGAAAACAAAAAAATAATATTAAAAAATTAAAATATTCTTTGCCTTTAATAACTCTAATTTGAGGCATTCTTCAATATTTAAATGTTTGGCAATTTAGCATATTATACAACACTACAAAGCTTAAACAAATATTCAATGTTTATTGCTCAAAAAGTTACTTAAAACAAACACACAAATAATTGTGTAATACATAAGTTCATCTTTAATGAAAAATAGTGCAAGAATTTAAACATTTAGCAAATAAATTTAACAAAAGCCTTAAACACTTTAACTTTTTTTAATATCCCATAAAGATTTCCAGAAACCACTTTTACTTGTTCAGTGTAATATAAATAAAATCTTCAACCCATATGCAATTTTATTTTATTTTTATTTATTTTTTTGTCTTATTATACTGGTCTATGTATCATCCGCCAAAACGGTCTGCAAGCTGCGGGTCAAAAAAAAAAAAATAAAGTAAAAAATATTAATCTGCCAAGCAGCTGAGTTGGCCAAGAGACAAGTGGCAGTGTTTCCGGCCACAATTGCAATATTAACAACATCAGTCAGCTACCAAAAGCAGCTCAATCTTAAATCTTAAGTTTGTATTTTTGTTCAATCCCAGACAGAGCAGCAGCTGCTGTGTCAATTCATAAATCTATATGCTCTGTCTTAGAGATGAACTCGTGAAAAATGATCCTGCCATAAGTTCTATATCAAGCTATATAAATTGAAGCAACAATTTCGACAACGATTTAAAAATTTTGCAACTTTCTTTACATAATTCTCAAAAATAACAATTAATTTTTAGCCTCATTAAAAATCTTAAGAAATAACACAGTTTCTTTTGTGAGTTACACACAAAGTGTTTTTATAAAGAGATAAAATGATTTTTTAATAAATTTCAATAACTTTTTCAGTAAAACAAAAAGAAATAATTACTGAAATGTTTTTTAATTTGTCGCTCAAGAATTAAGTTCGTTTTTTTCAATCATGGTTCTTAAGTGGTAATCTACGGAAATATTCTTGCATATCCTTATAAAGTAAAGCTGGAGAAAAAAACCTTACCAAATTTTAGGAAAAAAAAATTCTGCTAAAATTTTGTTATATCCCATACTTATTAAAATCATAGAAAATTTCCATTTACAGCTTAAAGTTTTACTTTCTATTTTTGCAGATTTCAAAGATTTCGTAAAAAAGTTCCTGACAAAAACAGACGATTAATTCTATATAAAAATTTTAGGCTAAATTATTTAAAACAAACATTACTTCAAGAAATCTACAAAAAAAAAAAAAAACAAAGAATTGGAATTATCAGATCTTGTAAAGTATTTGCTTTATTCTTGGTTAGAATTGCAAGTTTGAAGGAAAATAAGAAAGTTAATTTAATTTTTTTTATTTATTTTTTATATCTTTTCTAATTAAAAAAATAAAAAAAAACTAAGTCTGTTTCTTATAAAAATAAATTAAAAAAATTAATATTTTTGAATAAAGACAAATTTTTAATTTTACGATATTTCGAGCTCTTAAGCTATCATCACAAATGGACCTGCTTCAATGCAGACTTTAGCCAGCATTTGTTACATTTTCAAGTTATGATACTTTAACTAAAATTGTTGCTGTTCATTTTAAGAAGTATGTACTTATACAACTAACAAACTTTGACAACAAACTGACTGTAAAAACAAGTTGCTCTAAAATACTTATAACATGTTCTTTGGCAGCAAACATGGCGTATGTGTTATATTTGAGTTTTAACGCTTTGTAAAATGCAGAAAAACACAGCCACAACTAAAACTAAAAAAATTTTTTTTAATTAATTACAAATCACGAACAGCTGGTTCTACAAATCAGTTTATTTGGACTCAGGTGTGGTTTTGTACCTGTTAATGACTTCTGCTGACGGTCAAATGCACTAGAAAAAATACACAAAAAAAAAATATATATATATATATATATATATATATTTAATGAGCATCTTAAGCAAACGAACAGCAGGCAGTGTGCGATCAGTTTGGTTTGATCAATGGATTGTTATTATTACTAACTTTTTGGTCAAATATCGAACAACAAGTGAATGCCAAAAAAAAGTGAATGCAAACTGGGTGAAAGGATTCGTTCAAGGTGCGCCGTATACTTAATGGAATTGGAGATGGAGTTGGAGATGCTGGATGGGGCATTACTCTCCTCTATGGCAAACTGCACTTGCTGTCGCAATTGATTTAAGTACATGGATTGTTACAACTACAACAAGTTAATTTGCCTATCAATGCCTCTTTAATTAAACCAACTCAACTGATTGTGCAATAAATTTTACTTATGAGACGCCGAATTGAAGAATTTACCACTCTACTTGTTTGTTGCACGTTGCCGAGGCACTGTGAAATATGAGAACCGCCGCAAGTCACGCAATTAAGTGTAAAATTACATTTTCATTCATAAATACAACAAGGGATAAACAAATATTTTTTATAGAGACAAAGTTATATACCCTTGTGCGAGAAATCAATTGTTTATAAGATAAAGTATAGAAGTCGCCGTTTGATATGTAATTCAACTATATATTAAACTAGTTTAGACTTTAAGAGACACCAAATTTAATATGTAGATTTCTGTAGAGCGGAATTACAGTTCACATAGTGTAATTAAATTAAAATTTATAATAATATGTTAAATTTTAAAAAATATTTCAACAAAATGTATTTTTTTTTTTAATTTTAAAAGTTATTTTTTTTAGGTTTTTCTTGGTTAACTTTTTAAGAAAAAATACTAAACTAACGAAACGAAACTTAGTTATAAAACAAAAAGTCATAGCAAACCTGAGATTTATTTTTGAGCCAAAAAAAAAAAATGAAAATAAGTTTTTTTTTTTATAATTCATATGAATAAAATTAAAAAAAAAAAAACAAAATAATTGAAATACTAATAGAAAAATGTGCTTTAAATTAAATTTGTGGAAATCATAAACACACAAATTGATATTTTGATTTAAATATTTTGTAAAGCAAAATATATTTTCACATAACTTATTTTTCGAGCTAAAATGTTATGGAATGTTTTTTCAGAAAAATATATAGGTTTTTATGCAAAAACCAAGATATTTTTTTTATTATTATTATTATTTTTAAGAAACAGCCTTCTTAATGGAAATATAAAATGGCATTTAAAACATTAAAAAACAACCACGCCTCATGGGAAGCTTAATACAAAACTAAGATATTGATCTATAATTCCTATGCTAATTTTTATTCTGCCTACAACAGAATATGCTAAAAGTTATAGTAAAATATTCCTAATAACTGAAAGACTTATTTGCCTAAAAACTAACAGATAGATAAACAAGCAGACATAAATAGATTAATTCAATTGTTAATGCTGGTCAATTTTAAATATATTTTACTTTATGGGTTTAAAAAACCCTTCGTTCGATGCGTTACACATTTCGTCACATAATAATTATACCCTCTCCCAATGTGTTAAAAAAAAAAAAAAATTAATGGTAACACGTTGGCGCTGCCAAAGAAAAGCGTGCACATTTTCATTTATGCATTTTCCCTTTGTAATGTGGCAACTTCATCAAATGCCTGTTGCCTGTTGCATGCTGCTTGTTGTATGTTTTTTCTGTTTGTTTTTGTTTTGTTTCTTTTAAAGTTACGTGGGCAGGCCATGGATGTAATGTTAGCTGCCACAAAAAGTCGGTTACTTGGTCAGCTGAAGGCAGGCAGACAGACAGACAGACAGAAAGGCAGTTGAGGCACCCACAAACAAGCTAACCACAGGCATCTCCTCGTCACGCAGCTGTCCATAATAATAATAATAATTCAAATAAGTTGTTGCATCATTATTAGCAATGCTTTCAATATGTCTAAATTATGTTTGTAATAGTTTATTTGTTTGAGGTGAATGCAAATAGAAAAAACTAATTAGTTTATGCAAAATAACAAACAAACTAATGCTTAAGTTCTTTATAAGACTTCAGTAATATATCCAAAAATAAATTTATTTTTAATTGTGTCTTGATTTTGCAGCTTTTCTGTTCTGTAGGCGTATAAATATGAAACACAATTTTACGATATTATAAATTATTTGTAAGCCCATTAACGGGTTAAGTAGACTCTATAGAGAAGGGGAAGTTTAAAGATTGCGAAGTTTAAAGATTTTGCAAAATTTACTTAATTGTTTAAAAAATATATGAAAAAGAGTAGGAAGACAATTTTTAATAATTAATAAAAATTTATAAAAATAAACAACAACGTTCGTATTAATATATAATATAAACAATAAAAACATTAATGGGACAAACAAATATGAACGATTATATTATTTATTTTTTTTAATCATTAATTTTGGAAATATTACCCAACCTCAAAGTAATTTTTATAGATACACAAAATTATTAAAAAGAGAAAGCAAAGAAATATGTTAGGTTATTAAATTATTACAAAATACAAAAAAGGACAATTTTCTAACCCAAAAATCCCAAAAAAATTATATTATATTTATTATATTATATTATATTTATATTATATTAAATTTATTATATTATATTATATTTATATTATATTATAGTTCTGGTATGTTATTTATTGTTTATTGTTAAATTTTTCAAAAATAATTTAATCTGATAATAAAATCCATATTTACATTATATATCTAATTTCTATAGGAAAAATGTTATAAATATAAATGTTAATATCTTAAGGAAATTCTGGTAAAATTAAAATAATTATGGGGACACAAATAACTACAATATCTAAACAAATTTAGGTAAAAATAAAATAAAACTGGGAGAGATTATTAAATGCCCCAAAAAGCAACAGGAAGACAATCTAACTAAATGTTTTATAAGGATATTTAAATACATAATTTTCAAATAGCGCATCAGCAATTTAAATATTTTATAGTTTTACTTAAATATAATATTTTCAAATATCACAACACAAATATCATAAAAGTATTCGAGGCATTAAAAGATGTGACTTTGTTTTATGGACACAAAACTTACTTAATTAAACTGATAGAAATATTGTGCACTTCAAAAATAATTTATATGTACTCGTTGAAGTAGTATATTTGCAAATTATTATTTTCAACAATTTTGGTAATTACAAAAATCAACAAAATATTTTCAACAGCGAAACAATCAAGTGATACCAATATAATAAATATAATAAACGAACAATCCTTGTTGGCCATGAACACAAATCACAGTTAAGCCAAAAACTCTCAACCATTTTACACGGATTGCCAAATTAAGTGTAAATAACTCGTTTGGATAAACAAATAGATCATGTGAGTAGTAAAAATACCAGAGAGAGAGAGAGAGAGAGGGAATACAGATGCCGGGCTGACAGTTTGGAGACGAGAGTAAACTGCATTTGCATAATGACAATGCAATTTGAAATAAACGCAGGACACATGTCAACGAATAAATTAATTTACTCTCAAATTATTTATGCAGCAAACAAGCTGCAAAATCAAACGAGTTGCATGCAACAGCAACACAGAGGAAGGCTGGGGCAGACGCAGGCACACAATGGATGAGCAACGACAGGACTACAACTAGGACTAGGCCAGGACACTCCAGGCAGACATGGTTAGTTGCCAAATGATATTTTTAATGGACCCCGGGAACCTGGTTTGGTTGGCACAACACTCGACGTGCCTAATGAAGGAACGCCTGGTTTGTGCTTGTTATACTCTGTTTTTTTTTAGCTTAGCTTGAAATAAAGTATATTGGAATCTGCAATTTGTTGCATATTTTTAAAAATATTCAAGTTAGGGCAAGGTATGAACTCTCAAATAAATAAATTGTTTAAACTATGTATAAAAAATATAATTTTTAATTTCCCTAAATTTAATAAGTAGTGGAAAAAGCCTATAAAAATTCTCTTAAAAAAAAATTATAGCAACATCTTAAATTCTGACTGTTTAATAAAAAATATATTTTGTTATATTTATAATTTTAAAATTTTTCTTAAAAATAAAAAGGCTATAAAAAATATTTTTAAAAAAATATTAAGAGCTCACTTTATTTTCTGATTTAATATAAAATATATTTTACTTGTATTTATAATTTTAAAATATTTAACATATTTCTAAAATACATTTTATTTGCTAAAGTTTTATTTTTAAAAAATATATTAAAATAAAAAAACAATTATAAAGTTATTTAGTAAGATATAAAAAACATTTACAGAATGACGTTACGTGACAATTGTACGCCTAAATGTGAAAAAAAAGCTAGAAAAAAGCCAAATTTTTGATAAGTTTTTTTTATATCTGAGTAGCAATTCAGTCGAACTAAATTTAGTAACATAGATGAAAACATTCGACCTTTCTGATTAAAAGATATAAGCAAAAAACAGCCGTGACGTTACATGACAAAAAATAGAAGTCGGTTTCGACTTAAAGTTGGAATAGCACAAAACTCTCCGAAGTTGCAAGCTTTTTTGTATAAAACTTTTTTAGTTTGATTATGAATAAGTTAATTTTGCAGGCTATTTCATTTAAAAACCTTTATTATTTTTTTTACAAGCTTTAGTATAAAACGTTACGTGACAAAAATTTCCATGGTACATTTTGAAGTAATAATCGTCCTTAAAAATGTATTTTGAAGTAATAATCGTCCTTAAAAATGTATTTAACGCACATATATGTAAATTAGTGAGTATTGCTAGGCGCAGTTTTTTTGTTTAATATTATTTTTTAGCAATTCATAGGCAGTTTTAGCAGTCAGCTTATAAGGTCGGTGCTGTTTTTTTTAATATTAAAAACTTTTTTCAAAGTTCCTTGCGTGTTAAAATCAACACAAAATGCTAATAAAAATAAATGAAATATTTTTAAAACAATATAACATTAATATATATATATAACTCAGAATTAAGAACAAATTGTTCATAATTTATATATATAAAAAATATTTTATGTAAACCAATTACACTTAATAAATAATTCTCATCCTCTTCTTGCATAACTAAAATAATACTTGACTTTACCGAATTTCAATTGTATTTTAAACTTACATTTTCTTCTATAATTACTTTTAATATCATTTCATAAATATTTATAAATAATTATTAAGCATTCCTTGTGTAAAAACAGAGTATAAAGCAGCTGTAAGCTTCTACTATGCTGCTGTTGCTGTACTTAATGCCACACCTGAGTGCAACAAACATACGTTGCCAACATGTCTAAATTGATGGCATTGCAGCAACGACAGTTGCATTAATTGTATGACTTAATTTTGCTTAAATTGCTTAGACTGAGTACAGAATTTAAATATACCCTAAGTAGCTGTGAGAGTTACCCTCTTTATGTGGCTACTCTAGCTCTAACCTTTAACTTCTAACTCTACCCTGACCATATTTTTCCAATTATAAAAAACTCAAAAGAAACTCAAAGGCGTGCAATTTTCAAATGCCAATTGATTTAGCAGCACCAACTGAATTGTCCCCTCCCTCCATCTCGTTCAACCCCCTCTCCCCCCTTGCAGTCACAACCCCTGTCCATTTTACTGCCTGGAAAAATACATTTCCGTCGGAGTTTGTTGGCGACTTCTGTTAGTTGCAGTGTTTTTCTGCGGAAAAGCAAACAAATGCGGCTATTGGTCCAACATAACTAGTAAAAATAATGTGCTCAAATATTGATGGACTATTAAATACTACGTGTTCAGTGCTAAAAGCAAATTAAAAGTAGAAAACTTGAATCACTTTTTAAATAAGTTGCAAGTTTAATTTGATTTAAAGATATCTAAGTCAAAACAATGCATATTTAATTTGATATAATTTCTACAACATAGTTTGGAATCTATATTTGAAGTTTTCATTGTCGATAGTAACGATAACAAAGTCAAAAAATTACTTATATATGAAGAAAGAGGTCCCAGAAACCTTTTACAACACCTTTAAAAGTGCTGTAAAATACAGCAAACAAGCAAATCAAGTAACAATTAATAAAAAAGAAACAAATTTAAAATGATTTACAATTTTCTGCAATTTATAAAACATTAATATAATTTACTAATTTATTAAAAATATATGAAAAAAATATTAAATTTTTTTTTTTTTTTTTTTTTTAATTTAAATGCATAAATTAAAATAATACAAAAATTGTTTTGGTCACAATAATGTTAAAACTATTAAGTTTCCTTGTAGAGTGTATCCTTGAGGAATTTGACAACCCTTTAATTGTCAATTTAGCGTGTTTTACAACACTTTTATTCAATTTTTTTGGTTTTATGAGGAAATGATTTCATTACTGTGGAAGACGTAAAATATATGCCGAAAATTGTGCACACAACATTTTTAAAACTATTAAAAAACATATTTCAAAAACATTCAAGTGATGGCAACAAATTTAAAAAAATAAACCAATATTAAGATAGCGTGCTAAAGTTAATTAAATAAGATATTTGGTGTTATATTAAGTTTTATAGTTCTGACTAAAATAAAATATTTGATGTTAAGTCTGGAGTATCATATAACACAGCTTTTGGTTTTCTATCATTTTTACCATAAAAATCATGTTTTAATAATTATTTTTTCAAATTTAAATTGAAAGTTAACTTCTATTTTTGATTAAAAAAATATACAGTATTTTTGATAATAATTCTTGACAGTTTTTATACATAAAAATTAAAAATAAGTGCTATTTCCTAACTCAAATGAATAAAAATTCAAATTAATAATTAAATTGTAATTTTTTTTAAGATTATTAAAATTAATAGCAATTAAAAGGAAGGCATTTTTTTAATATTACAATTTAATATTAAAACTGAAGATATAATATATTATATCATATCATGCATATAAATGGAATTGCCATTAGTTTATAGTTTTGTTAAGCAGTTTCAATAATTTTTATACTAACAACTATATATATATAAATATTTATTTTAATTTTAATTGATAATATTATTTTGAAACTTTCCAGCAATATGCACACTTTCACTGTTTTACATAAAAAGGGTATCTAAAACACTGCCCCATCAACTGGTCAAAGCCAAAGTCACAGAGTTCGAGGCAAAAAATAAAGTGTAGCCTTTTCTGTGATGCCCCGAGTTCCATTCAATTGCGTTTTGTGGCATTCGAGGCGCGTGATTTTGCAACTTGTGAGCTGGATTTGCCTTGTACTATTTTTGTGGCACATTGGGAGCCGCAAAACGCAACCCGCAACCCGCAACACCCGCAACATTTTGCCAACAGTCACCGCAGCAGCTACAATGTTGACAACGACGTTGCATTCAGCTTCGAACCTGCCACAATCGCGTCCCATTTCCATGTCGTCGCCTGGCTTGGCCACAATTCAAAATCATTTAAGCGCTTTGGCTAGGTCGGTTTCTGTTTGCCAGAGGTTTTTTTTTTCTATTCCCTTTTTATGAGCGGGAGTTTTCCTATTTTTCCTCATTTTTCCTCATTTTTTTTTTATTTTTTATTTTCCTTTTCATAGCTTTATTTTGACGCCACGGGCACTTTGCATTCGCCTCTTTTTTGCGTGGTAAAAAACGAAGGCAAAAAAAAGTAAAAAATAGAAAATAAAATGAGAATCAGTTGTAGAATCAGTAGAAAGAGCATGTCATATTTCTTTGCCTGGGCATTATAATTGAAAATCCCACAAAGGTGTCGTCTACGCTTTGTGACTAAATTGAATTTAGTAATCGGATTCTTGTTCCTTTTTTTTTTTCCTATATTGAATTATAAACTAAACAACTAAGTGGAAAGCTTAGCAGCTGTTGTTGCTTCTATATGAAGGCACTTTACACAAAACTAAATGGTTTCAATTCAATTTCAATTGCAACGAGTAAAGTTATTCAAGTCGAGAATTATTTGGTTGAAGGAAAAATTGAAAATGTTACGTTTTTTCGAATTTATGAACTCTTTAATCAGAAAAAAGAGGTATGAGCTCAAAAAAACTTTTTTGTCCAATATTTATTAAAAAAATTACATTTTAACAAGTATTTTTCTTTAAAAAAATAATAAGTTTAATGTAAGTTGTTGAGGAATAACAGTAAAATTGAATGTTTCCAAAAAAGAAAAAAAAAATTAACAAAATTAAATAAAATTGTAAAACAATTAAATTTTAATTTCTATTGAAAAGTTATTATTGTTTGTTAAGTTTAATGTAAGTTATTGAGAAATAACAGTAAAATTAAATGTTTCCCAAAAAAAAAATTGAAAAGTTGAAAATAAAAGTTATTACTTAATTTTTATTTTAAATGAAAAAAAAATAAAATCGAAAAAAATGATTAATTTTTAATAATGTTCTAAAATACACAGCGTGGTTCAAAAGATATTCCAAATCAATTTTTATTCTTTAACAATTAAAATAAAAATTGGAAAAATAACTTTTATATACAATTTTATAATAAAACTGGAAAATAGTTTTAAATGTGAAATTTTATTTTTGTTTCAAAAACTAGAGTTATTGCCAATTTTAATAAAAAATAATCCATAAATATTTCTTACTCATAATTTTTATACATAAAAATTATAAGAATTGCGATCCCTAGTTAAAACTGAACCCATTTCCCTGGGTATTAATTTTTTATAATATATTTTCAGCTTTACTTTGAATTAACTTGCCTGTTACAATTATTATAAATCTATGTAAATTACCCACAACCTTCTAAAAAATCAACAAAAAAAAAATTTTGACCTATAGCTCTAGTTCATTAAACAGATTGTAAACTCTTGTAATTGGTTTTTTCAGCAAGGCTTTTTTTAAAGGTAATAAAAATTGATTGCCTTTGCAGTGCTTGCAACTAGATTGTGGGGCATAAAATAATAATAAAGACCTTATCACGCGACTTCATTGCCACAATTTTTAATTGTTTGCTATTTATGAGAAAATAATAATAATTTATTTTCACATTACATTTTATTCATGCAATTAAACTAAAGTTTTGACTTTTTCCAAATTGAACTTGAAAACTAGAAAATTCAATGCATGTAAATGTTGGGAAATTAACATCATCAGTGTGAAAAAAATATAAAAACAATACTTTATAAAGATTAATATATGAATTGCATGAATCTCAAAGCTTTATTATTATTATGAGTAGAGCGAATTTTAGCTTGCGACCTATAAGATCTATTGTATCAGAGTTATACGATTTATCAGTTAGACAAATATAGAAAGTAAAAATAAACTCTTGCGTGATGCTTGGAAATCCTCAAAATAAAAGCAGTTTATAAATAAAAAAAATACTCTTTAAAAGTATATAAATAATATTAATATAATTTTTTAATTTTTAATAAATAAAGGAAAATGTAGAAAAAAGGATTTTATCAACCCAAAACAACAAATAAATAAACACGAATAGTTTTTTCGTGCTATAGATTATATAATTGTAAGGTAAATATTATTAGAAAAAAAAGTAAAATTAAATTAAATATTTAATTTTTTTTAAATAAGTATTTAAACCATCTATGTTCTAGGATTCTAGTACAATCAGGACCAAGGAATTGTAGTATTTTTAACAAAGGTATGAGAGCAAGAAATTCATAGAGTTGTAAAATTTTTTTTTTACACTTTTATAATCCATTTAAGAAATAGTTTTAGAACAATATTTTCTTCTTCAATTAAAAAGAAATTTAAAAATTTCTATATAAAAAAAAAAAAAACTAAAATTATAAAAAGTTTAATATTATCGAAAATGTTAAAATTATCGAAAATTGTAAAATAATCGAAAATTTTAAAATAATCGAAAGGTATTTTAATACTATCGAAAAAAATTTATGTATATAATAATAAAAAGAATTATATGTCAAATCAGTTTAGAATAAAATTATATGTCAAATCAAATTATTATTATATGATTTGGAAATCTTGTTGACTTGAAAATCTAGGTAAAGCAATGTCTATAAAGCTTGAATATATCCAAATAAAATTTTTGCTTAGAATTTATATTCTAAAATAAACATTTGTAAATTTTTAAAGGATTTCCTAATATCAGGGGTCCTGAAGAATTTATTAGTTATAGGGTTGCCGCGAAATTTTGGATTTTTTTCCATTTTTTTAAATACTTGTTTCTACCATGAAAAAAAATTCCAAAATAAATTAAATAATCAAAAATTCATATTTAAATTTGTAAATCTATTTCGACTATATTTCTAGTATTTTTCATATGCGTTACAAGCTGAATTTAAAATGCATGTTACCCTTTAAACTACATTATTGCGTGTCAAAATTGATTTCATATATTTTTTTTTTTGGAAAATTTATTTTATAGGATAAGCTGATTATATTTTGTGGCTAATTTTCGTGGAAAGCTCAAAGGTGAAATATAACAGTGAAAGGCGGCAATGGAATGGGAAAAAAAAATAGAACTAGCCCCTGGGACTGCACTCGTGCTGCAACTCAGGCAAAATCAATCAGTTTAATGAGAAGCGCAGCTCAGTGTAATTGACCGTTAATGGCTTCATTACAAGCAGCAAAAGATAACAACAACAAAAAAAAGAGAAGAAAAGCAAATAAAAAAAAAACCGCAACAACAGCGCAACGGTAGTAAAAACAAAACAAAGACCTGACCTAGGGCAATGCAAAGACAGAGAGTAATAAAGCAAACAAGGGAAACCGTCATAGACACAGGTGGGGCGAGAGGTGTAAGTTAGCGCCAGCGGCAGCAGCAGAGGCAGGGAAACTGCAGTCAAGCGTCAGCGTCAGCCGAGATCACGGCACGCGTTATCCAAACTAAAGAGAGCGTAAGCTTTGCTCTTTGGCAAGCGCTCTCTTAGCTTTCCCAGCAAGCAGTGCAGGCGCACACTGCTTGATTTTGAAGCTGCAGCAGTTCAAATAAACAAACACGCCGCAACATCGCCTCAGTTTCAATCGGAACGTTGCGCATGCGTCGTGTTTAAAATTTTTAAGCGCTAAACGAAAGAAAAAAAAATAAATTAAAAAAAAAAAACTGTGTTGTTATTTATAACGGTGGTTAGTGTAATATCACCAAAAAAAGTAGCTTTAAAATAGCTAACAAAAATATATTATTTATTATTATTATAATAAAAACGCGTTTCAACAATTAATATATGTGAAAGTTTATCAAACGCAGCAAACGCGACTAAAGAATATTTTTCTTTATAAAATTAAATAAATTTTTAAGCTTACAAAATAAAACAAAAAGAAAAGTGAAAATATGCGGCAGCACTGCTTATTTGTTGTTATTTGTTGTTATTGTTGCTATTGCTAACAAGATATGACAACGAAACTCTAATCAACATTCATATATCTAAAATACAAATGACCCTTTTGTGGCAACATTATTATCTATAATAAAAAATGACAGATTTATGCACCAATTTGTGGCCAGAGGGTCGAGAGCTAGTTATTAGGGAGAGAGCGACAAAATTAGTGTTAAATTTGGTAATTTTCGGGGTGTCAAATGGTCATTAAATTGGTATTAAAATATAAAATATTACTGCAAAAAAAAAATAATAATAATAAAGACTTTTTTGTTAAGGGATTTTTTTTTGCAAAAGAAATGAAGGCTTAGTTTTGGTTTTTTTTTACTGTATAATTTAGTTATTATTATTATTATAATATTAAGTTCTTTCAGTTTTTTTTAGGTCATTTCTAAACTTTCATTTTCGGAACATTTGACAATATGTTACAGCGTTTTTTATAACACATTCGATTGCACTCGAAAACAGACAGTTAACCTGTTACTTTTTACACTCAATAGATTATTATCAAAAAACCCACACAAAGGAAAAAACAAAAAAGAAACGGCTATCTTCGGCACGCCAAAGCTAAAATACCCTTGCAATTGTCTCCTAAGAAAATTCTGAATGCCAACTTTGGTTTTGATATTTTTAAAAACAAAAACTTTTCGACCGATTGTTCCTATTGTAGCTATAAGATATAGTAGTCCCATTTTATTCAAACTTGGTCAGATTGTAGAAATCGTAATTCTACATCGATTTCACAAGTCTGGTTTTTATATCTTGAAAAACAAAGAAGTTATTTATACAAACACTTTTCATGAAAATAAAGTTTCTTCGATTTTTCCTCCATAGCTATATGTTATAGTGATCCGATCGATTTTGATTTTGACATACAAACTACATACATTATCAAGCTTCATCTGTGCCGAGTTTCATAAAGATAGTTCAAAGATAAAGCCAAAAACTTTGACCAAGAATATATATACTTTATGGGCTCGGAGACATCTCTTTCTATGCGTTACACATTTCAAGACAAAATTATAGTACCCTTTTGCAAGAGTATAAAAATAAACTATCTCTTTTTATTTTTCCATTTTGTTGTTCTTTTGAAAATATTTAATTTATGCATCGACAACGCCCAGATATAGAACTTTAAAGAGAACGTTTTATTCGTTCATTGACTTTTGTTTAGCTTTGCTTTACTTTCTATGCAAATAAAGTGCATAAATTTCAAGTTTTGTCTTTCGAAATTCATGTGAAATCTATTTATTATATATATATCATCATTAAACAACAAAAAAATAAACAAATACCCAATTGATTTATTAAACGCAGTCACAAAATATCGAGCAGGAATTAACAACAACAAAAAAAAAAAAAATAATGAGCAATCGGAGCAGCAATAGCTGGTGGCTGTTGCCATTGGCATTTGGTAAGTACAAATTTACAAAAAGAAAAAAATTAAATAAATTATATACCCGTTTATACCGCTTATAGGAGGACTCAAAAAATAGTCAATAAACTTGTTTCGTATATTTTTTTTTTTTTCATTTTTGTGCTGAATTGCAGCCGCCTTGCAACGGGAGCAAGGTCGCAAAATGTCGCTCAAATTTTTGTGCATTGAGTAGAAATTATGCAATCTCCCTCGAGGAACAGAAGCTCAAATTGGGTTTACGGCTTATTGGTAATAGTTCCAAAGGTATTCCGGCGGGTTCACTTTTACGTATTACCAAGCAATGTTCATTAATTTTGAATTATACAGTTTACAGCAATCGCTGATTAATATTGCATTTTTAATATAAGCATTTTTAAATCATTGAACGCATTTCAAATAAATTATCTTAGCATTGTGGTTCAGTTCCGTATCTTTCTATATAAATATTAATAGAATTATATTGTACTAAAATACAGGAATCGTTTGTCAATGTAAAAAACATATTTAATTCTTAATGGTATTTTCAAATCTTTTAGTTAGCGTTTAAAATGAATAATCGAACTATCCTTGTTGTGTTTGGCAATTTATATTCGGAAATAAACATAAAAAAAATTATATAGTACAATTATACATGTAAGAATCGTTGCTGAATATTAAAAAGGAATTTAAGTCTGGTTTTCATTCTCAAATCATTTAGTTAGCGTTTAAAGTTAATTATCTAACTATACCGGTTCTGTTCGGAAAATATTCTATTCAAAAATATTTAACTATTTAATTAAACAGTACTATGGGACAGGAATTATTTGTCAACATTAAAAATAAATTAAAATCTTTATTTTATTCTTAAATTAATTTGCCAGCCATTCAAAATCTATATCTAATTATCCTGGTTCAGTTCGCGGAAATTTCCTAATAAATATTCTTATAGTATATACTACAAATACTGATATGGTACTTTTTTGGGGATTTCTGGAACATTGTGTTTTAGGCTTGGTAAAATTTTTTTCTTCTTTAAATATTTTTACAATTTTTAGCATACAAATATGCATTTTATTTAAGGAAATAATATATCAATTTTCCAATGACCCAATGTAATTCTAATTTCCTCCTGAAACAAAAATATAAAAAAATAATAAATAAAAATAGTTTTCAAATGGATTCGGTTCTAGTATTTGTAATTTTTTTTTTTAAGACTATTTCAGTTCAAAATAGAAAAAAACCAACAGTTCCGAGTTTAAACTGACTTTATGTGAAGAAAAAAAAAATAAAAAAAATAAATATAATAACAATAAAATAAAATAAAATGAAATAAAAATATAATTTGATATGAAATTCAAGATTTTGAAACAATTCGTTTCTGTTTAAAAAAATTGTTGCAAGTTACAGTTTGATTTGAAATAGAAATAAAATTACAATTGCTTATAGAAATAAAACTGTAGAAATAAATTTACAATTGTTTGCTTAAAATAAATATAAAACAAATTGCAATTTCGAGTTTAAGCAGTTTACCAAAGAGCAGCAAAAAATTGCAGTTAACAGTTTAAATCGATTGAATTCAGGATACTATTCCGGGCTCTATTTAAATTACAATTGAAATTATATTTTCGGATTTTGAATCGGTTTTAGGGTAATTTCTGTAACAGTTTAGTTTCTGTAACAATTTAGAATAACAATTGTTAAGCCTGGTAGATTCAATCCAATAATTATAATAATAAATATAAGCAATTGAGTAATTTATACCGATTATGCCACTGAAATGTTT
The DNA here is from genome assembly GCA_035043045.1 of Hirtodrosophila alboralis. NCBI lineage: Eukaryota > Metazoa > Arthropoda > Insecta > Diptera > Drosophilidae > Hirtodrosophila > Hirtodrosophila alboralis. The sequence goes on along the minus strand of JAWNNH010000191.1, from coordinate 206,475 downwards.
GTAGAATAAGTTCTTTTGTAATTTAATACCACAAACTGAAAAACTCTATATATAGAGTTCAATTTATAAGTTTGTTTTTACTACCTTCATCAGGTAAAAGACAACAATGACAGTGAAGCTTCCCAGAGCAACCACGAATCACATTCCACTTACTCCACAAGCTGCATAAATTATAAATTCCAACAATTCGCAGCTGCAAATGCCGTGCACACAAACCGGAGCACGTTTACATTGAACTCCCGGGCAAACAAACGAGGGAGAGCATCCATTCCCATTCCAAATACCCTTTCCACAAAACCCCGTCAATCTCTAATCCAAAACATATAGCCCAGGTCAATATCCGATTGAGTTACGCGAGACTTTTTAATTCGTTGTCTGAATGGAATGGAATGATGGCTGTCAATGAATGTGATGATAATTTTTAATACCTCTCCATCAAGTGCAGCTGGTTGTTGCACCATTGGCCACAAAATGTTGCAGTTACAACTGCAGGCAATAACGGTTCAGCTGGCTGCAGCAACATTTTCAGAACATTTCTCAATCATGTTGCATATTTTAGCATCGTTAAACGCATGTTTTGACATTTTTGTCATTATCGAACAAGGTATTTATAAGGCAATACTGCAAGCCGGCTTGTAACCGAATAAGTTATACACTAATCCAAACTGTTTCGAATACAAAATTGAAACTTGTTCTACCCGATTCCACAATTGTAACTTTATTTCTAAACTGAGCAGGGTTTGAAACTCGATATGACAAATTGAAAAGTTATAAAAATCAATCTTAAATCGATTAAAAATCCGAAATTATTACTTAAAAAAAAATTTTTTTTTCTGCTTTTTACCAAAATGGTTTAAATCGGAAATTGCACGAGCTAATAAAAAAAAGGTGAAGAGCAGCACAAACAAAGAAGCTGACATGAAATGCCTACAAATACACACAACTTTCAATATAAATTAAAAGTGAAGAGCAAAGATCTTAATTAAATGATAGAATTTAAAAGTGAAGAGCAAAGATATCAATCAAATGTTAGACTGTTGTTTTTACAGCCAACCTATTAAAGTGAAGAGCAACAAACGCAAATAAATAACGTCAGTATTCACATAAAATTTACTGAAAAACATAAAAACTTTAAGCTTGATTTTTGCAGAGAATAATAAATTTGTTTACGTTAAAACATATGAGAATTTTCCAATCAAAATCAAACAGCTCATAAAAGCCACCAAATCGATGTAAATGCATATCTTTTACCATAAAAAATATGATATGCTCTTCAAATATGTAATATGATTACATGAGCTTAAATGAACTTGTTCAGCTCTTTAAAACTCGTTAAAACTTTTCAAGTTTTAAGCCGCATTACAATGCAAAATTACATGTGATTAATGTTGCACAAAGTAAATATAAATACAATATTTTTTAATCTGACTTTGAATCTCGAATATAGCAATTATATACACCACATTCACTTTTCCCAAGTGCAATCAAACTGTCTGTCTGTCAGTTTTTTGTGCATTGGCTTGGTCTTTCGATTGCTTGAACTGCATTAAAAAAGATGCGTAAAAAACCAAAACTTTAAAATCATATTATTTAATAACTATTGTATAATTTGCAGAGACATTTAGTAAGTGACTAGCGAAAAATAAATACAAAAAAATTAACTGGAAACACTTTCCAAAACCATTATGATAATAGCTATTGCGCCCAAAAAATAAATAAATAAAATAAACAAGTTCACGTTTACTAATTACCACAAAACTGTGTAAATTTGTATTTAACAAAAAAAAAAATATTGCGCTTTTTTTTACAACATAATTTCCGTTTTGTCAACTTTTTGACGTTTTGAACAGATTTTCGTAATATTTTTTCATTTCATTTTTTTTTTGGCCAACTCATGCGGCCTAACTTAAATTATGGTGTTCAGGTGGCGACCTACAGTGTGTTTCAAGTTGCAACAACGCCCACTTTAAAAAGTGCATAAATTGCAGCATACACTTAAAAAATTAAAGTATAATTTCAACTAAAATATTAGCTAGAAAAATGTTTTTTAATGTCTACATAAAAGAAGACAGAAAAATATCATATAACTGTTTCATAATTTAAAGAATTCATTTTATAAATAATAACAAAATATTTTTCGTTCGAAAATTGAAGTATAAATAATATTTTATCTAATTTAAAGAAATTACTAATTTTTTAACAGATTAAGGTAACTCATATTTTATTTAGAGAACAACAATGTTTGTTTCCTAAATTAAAATCAAATTTTAATTAATATTCTTAATATTATAGAATTGCAGAAATTTTAAATTTTACTAAGTCTTTTTCCTTGTTAAAAAAATAATTCCCTTAAATTAAAAAAATATTTTTTGACGTAAAAAAAATGCATAATATGTTGCTCCATTTAAATAATGAAAACTGTTTTAAATATATTAGAATTTAATAAAATTTAAGAATTGCAGAGACTAAAAATTTTACCAAGTATTTTTCCATTACAAAAAAAAAAAAAAATCATTTCCTAAAATCAAGGAAATATTTTTTTACTTAAAAAAAATAAATTAAAATATTTCAAGACTCGGATAAATTATTTCTTATGATTTTTCTTTCAATTAAGAGTTTTTTGTTTTTACTTTGATAAATACAATTTTTTGAAAGCCAAGCTGCTTTAATTTTTCTCAGTGTAGCTACATAGATACAGGGGTGGCCAAAAGGCTTAGCTTGTAGATTGGAAAATGCTGTAACTGAATGTTGCGAGTGGGCGCCAAAATGAAAACAAGATTTTTTAACTTGCCGCCAAAAGTGGACAGAGGGCGGCGTCGTTGTTTTGGTGAAAAGAAAAAGTAAAATGTTTGCCAAAAAATATAAGAAAAAATAAAAGAAAATTTATCCATTGGCCGGCAGGCAGGCAGGCAGACAACAAGCAACAGTTAACGGAACTGCCGCCGTTGTGTCAATGACTTTGAAATCATTTCAACGCGAGTTTCTCATTTCGAATTTCACTGTTTTAGTTGAATTTTTATTTTTTTTTGTTTTTGTCGGTGGCTGCGGGTCAGCAAGCAAAGAGCTCCGTACGTGGATTTGATTAGCAATTGGATAATTGATATAATACGATTGTAAAGTGATAGAAAGCAAAGAGTGCCTCCCCCTCTGCCTCTGGCACTTAATGCAGCAGCCGTAGCCCGCACGTTCGATACACTTTCAATGACTCTCTGCCTTGCCACAGTCATTTCTCTCGTGTGGCATGAATGCAAAACTAATCTCCTGTTCAGGTTTAAGCTCTTGGTTTGATCATCTTGCAGACATATAAGTAGAGTGTAGAGCCGGAAGAGCATTAATATTGCCTGGCTTTTAATAGTTTTGAATGTTGTTAAGTAGCTTTAACTTAATCACTAAATTGAGAAAAATGCGTTAAAGTTTAAAAAAATTTAAAAAAAAAAAAAAAAAATTTTAAAAAATTTAAAAAAAAAATTTAAAAAAAAAATTTTTTTTTAAATATAATAAAAAAAAAAATTAAAAAAAAAAAATTAATAAAAAAAAAATAAATAAAAAAAATAAATAAAAAAAAATAAATAAAAAAAATAATAATAATAAAAAGAATTATTATACAAATTATAAGTTATGAATTTATGAACTTTTAAAAAACTAAAGATTTGACGTTTTAAAAATATAAAAAAAGCCTTGAATCCAAAAAAAAAATTATGTATTTTAAGCTGATTAAAACAATTATAAAAAATTTTATATATATTAATTAAAATTTATATTTGTTTAATTTTGTAAAATCAAAAAAGTAATAGTCAAATAATGTCTCTAGAGTTCAAAAAAAAAAAACATTGATATTATTTGCTTTACAATTCGAATAAAAAATGTCATTAATTATTTTTTTTTTTTTAATTTATTTCTTTAGCTCTAGTAGCCAGTTTTTTTCTAGTTTACTTTTTTTTCAACTAATTAACCCAATTAGTGGCACCTCTAGAGAGTGCAACTTTAAAAACCAAAATAAACAAAAAAAAAAAAAAATAAATAAATAAATAAAAAAAAAAATTAATGTAAAACAAGTTGCGCAACTTTTACGCAGTGACTTTTGCTTTCAGTTGTGGCGTCAAGTCGAGTTTTCAAGTTCAATGTTGTTTTGGCTTTTCCAAGCGACTTCCTGACTGGCCAACAAATGAAAAAATTGTTAAGTGAATATATTATGCATTTATAATATGTAAAACTGCTTTGAATGTGGCAGAAGTGGCCATTGCCCATTAGCCAACCGGTCTAGTATTTGGCCATTTTGCTGTCCTGCAGGCAAATTTCACAATTACGCGCCCTCTCTCTCAACTATTGCAACATTTTTTTTTTTTTTTTGGCAAACTTGCTTTCATTTGAATTGGCGGCTTTTCATTTGCATTTGCTTTAGCTTTGATTGTTTTGTGGCCTTTGGCAAATTTACACAATTTTACAAAAAAGCAGTTAATAACTTGGCACCACAAATTGTTGCACCAAAAAGCTGGTCAAGTATTTTACTTAAACAGGCGGAAGAAATTTTGTTTTTGGCAAAACAAATAAGCTAAAAATTTCGTACAAAACCAAGTAAACAAATAAATAAATTTTTAAGCGCATTTTAAAAGGTTGTATAAGCAATATAAATAATAAATTAACTGCATCTTTTTATGGTTAAAACCAGTGTCAATAAATTGATTTTTTATGCATTTTATTGTTTGAAATTTAGGCAATTTATTCAGAATTTATTTGCACCTTCTTTTCAAGAGAACAAGAAAATTAATTAACAAAATGTTCACATATTTAAATGTCAAGCCAAGATTTCTAAGCAAAGCTCATTTTGTTGCGCTGCATAATTAACAAAAATGTGTCATAATATCAAATGTAATTACATCAACAAAATAGATGAGGAGAAAATATATATTCGCGTACTAAGACTTTTCTTCAATCAAAATTAAAAAAAGAAAGTTAAGTGTAACGAGCCGAAGCATAAATACTCTTATTGTTTAATGTTTAAAATTACACCAGTCAGATATTTTGCTAACTTTTTAAATATATTAAAATTAAAATTATAGATTTAATACTTTTTGGTGAATGCTACGAGTATAAAATATTTTTTTTTGACTAAATATTCAATGGTAGTATGAATAATGCTTTTAAATATTTTTGAGCCAAGTTTTTCTATATAATAAGTAGATCTGGGCTTGTAAATTATGAATTTGTTGTCATGAGAATCTGTATTTGATATTTTATGAATAAATTTTAACAATGTTTAGCTAAACTGTGTAACAATATATAAATAACGTAAAATGTGTAGGAATAAACAATTTTAAGTAAGATATAAGCCAGAAACATAGAAAAAGTCAATGCAACACATGTTAAATAGTTAAATAAAATGATAATAAAAAAAAAAAAAAAATTTTGGGAAACGATTTTTATTTGTTTCTAAATTCCTATTAAAATGTGTGCTCTTGGAATAGTTATCAAATAATTTTCTTAATAAATTGAAATACTGTTTTAAAGTGAATAAAAAATCTCTCAAATACATCTAAAAAATGATTATTTGAATTAAGTGTGCTTACAAATAAAAATATTTTACAATGAATAAACTCAAAGTAGAATAACCGAGTTTTTTCCTTGTTTTTGTATTATTTCTCATAAATCTATCTAATTTATATAACTATTGAATGAATCCTATAAGTAAATTTAAAGTATTTAGAGGCATTAATTTTTGTTAAAAAAAGGAATTAATTTATTTTTTTTATTATGAAAACTAATTCTTGATAGACTCTTCCACGTCCAGAGCCTTGGACTTCGCCAAAAATCCACTTAACCGCACAAAATGAAGAATTTCTATTAGGTCAAGGGTTTCTATGTCCTTTCCTAGTAGGAATATCGTAATTTTATGACATTCCAATTGAAAAGCATTTCATTTTAATAACAGAAGTAGAATACTATTTAAATAATATATGATTATGAATTACAATGCAGGGAATTTGTTGTCATAATTAAAAACATTTAATTGCAAAAAGAAAAATATTTTTTTTTTGCAACATTAAATTTTTAACCAACATTCTAAAAGCAGAATTTATGTGAACTTAAATTTTTTTTATTTTTTTCGTGGAACATTAAATTTCAAACCAACATTCTAAAAACAGAATTTATGTGAACTTGAATTTACATAAGTTTTTCACTTTAAATAAGCGAATTTTACTTTGGAATGCATTCTTAATTGATTTATCAAAGAGAATATGTAATTTGAATGAACATTAAACCAGTTTAATGAACGAGTATCAATAAACTAGCTTTAAATATTACAACTTTACTACTTTATAGTGAAAGTAAAATACAACCAATGTCAGATTAAAGAGCTTTTAGTTGGTTAACATAATTATTTAGCATTGAAAGCAACGATTGTCGCATTTTATTCGTTTTGTTTTTTAAGTATACATATTTATAATATTTATGCTAAAATGCTCAAAACCAATTAGGCTTTAATACTTAATATTAGTAAGAACGAGTTCACAAACACAAACATCGCATGCATAATTATCAAAAGTCTCTCATTATACAAGGGTATCAAAATATACATATATATATATTTCATGCGCCGCTAAACAAGCCAAATACATATAGTATATGATTCCGAAGTTGATATTACTGTAACGCTCAACTAAAAACTGGGCTAACAACAATTGCATGAGCAAGCTAGACGATGATGATGATTATGATTATGATTATAATGATGGTGATGATGATGGCCTGGGACCGCTGAGGTGTGTGAATATTTTCCAGTCATTACACGCATTTTTGGCAATAATAATAATAATAATAATAGCAAGCATATGGCACCCGTTGGCCAAATAAAGTCAAGACAAAAAAAACAAAAAAAATGTCAACACATGATACTGTTATTATTATTTTTTATATATTTTTTTTTTTTCTTTTTGTTTTGCGTTAACTTGTGGATTGTTATTAAAGAGAGTCGGTTAGTTAAGTGGGCAGACACAATGTGTAATGGTAACCCAAACAACAAAATGCTGCATTTGGCAAGACATTCCATTGTTGTGGTTGTTGTATTTGTTTTCTTGCTGTTGTTGTTTTTGTTTTTATTTTGATTGTTGCTGTTGTTGTTGTTGTTGTTCATATTGCATCCACTGAAAATAATACCATGGCTCGTGCGTAACTTATTTAGGCCTTTTCGGCAGAGAGACATGACAGTGCTGTCAAGTTAACTACTTTTCCCCGTAAATTTAGCTTTATTTTTTTTCCAAATTAAATTTGAAAAATACTTTAAAACAGCGTATAGCAATTATATATTTTTAATTTTATTTGAAGATTTTATTTAATTATATTATATTTAAATCATTTTTTTTGTATATTGTAATTTTTTTTATATTTTTTCATTATTTTTATATTTTGCCTTTTTTTATATTTTCTCATTTTTCTTATATTTTTTCATTTTTTTTTTTTAAATTTTGTCATTTTTTTATGTTTTTCTTTTTTTTTATATTTTGTCATTTTTTATTATGTTTTGTATTTTTTTTTATTTTGTCATTTTTTTATATTTTGTAATTTTTTTATATTTTCGTATTTTTTTTATATTTTGTATTTTTTTTATATTTTGTCATTTTTTTATATTTAGTCATTTTTATTTTATTTCATTTTAATTTTTACTTAATTTTTGTTAAAAGTTTTTCATTTTTGTTTAATTTTAACTTCATTATTATTTAATTTTAATTTTATATTTTAATTTTACAAAAATATGGAGAATTTGTCACATATTAAGAATTTTTAGCATTCTGACTTTTTAAATACTCGTATTTGTGTTTTAAAATTCTTTTTTTTATTTTATTTGTATATTATTTTTATTAAAATTTTTGTTTCGCTGCCACAAAAAAAAACAAAAAAATTCCTATAACAGCGATAATTTACTTTAAGATAATTAATTGATTAAATTTGAATTTGGTTTAAAATTGTAATCAAATATTGAGTTCAAATAAAGCTTCCAACTTATATTGGGATTGAACTAAGCACTAACATCATTGAAACAGAAAAATAAAATCAATCCCTTTTTTTATTAAAATAAATTCTATATATTTTCTTTAAATCATGCTACTTTTAAGTCAGTTTAGACCAAAAACTTATTAAATCAAGAAAAAGAAATATTTATGATTTATAGTTATTTATTTATTATTCAGTGTAGATTTAGCTATTAAATATTAATTGACACAAGTCAAAATTCATATTAGTAGCATAAATTATGACTTTGAGTAGACGTTGCATAAATGAATATAACGTGAACAAATAATGTAAATATTTTGCTTTACCCCCTTTACTTTTTTTCCAAGCTAAAAACTAGATTTTTTGTGGCCTTAAAAACTGACAGCACTGTGCTGAACTAAAGATATTTTCTCACAGAAATAAAGACGGCACAATGACATGATATAATTGGTTGGTGTTGTTGTGAAAATCACACCTATACTTAGAAGTGTTTTAATTAATGATTTAATTTACTTGAAATTAATATGACTTAAGAGATGACTGCATGCATCATATCAAGGGGAAAGTTGTTGCACAATTTCAATTTGTTGGATTGCAGCCAAGTTGTAGATCAACTTGTGTGCTGCGGCACCACAATGCGAAAGTGCCACAGACGGTCAAAATATATATATACATAAATCGAAATATATATGTATATAATACATAACTATGCGATGCGACGGGTTATTGAACGATCGCCAAATGACAGCTATTGAGTATTACTAAACTGCACATAAGGCATAATTGAAATTGTTCAATTATTGCATTAATCACATCATCATCAGTGATGCGATTCCAAAATGATGATGTGCCAGTTGAGACAACAATAGTTATTACTGCGGTTTCGTCTCAATAATTTCAGTTCAAATTAATGTAAGCAAATAATTGATATTCTCACATTCTCAATTTTTATTTAATTGTATTTTATTGTTGGGTTCATTGATTTATAATTTAATATATATATTTTCATTTTAATAGGAAATTTCTATAAACTAAACTTGATTAAAGATTAAATAGCAACGACAAAAAAATGGGTGAAAATTTTTATGATCATATTAAGAAGATGATCATATAAGAAATGTATAAAAAATGGAAAATTAGAAAAAAATAATAATTTTCATAGAAATTTTTATATTAAAAATTGATTTATTTATTTTTGAAATTTTTTTTTTTTTATTTTGTAGACATTTTTTTAAGTGCAAATAAAAATAAACTCTGGCATAAATGAACACTTAATAAATTGTTGACAATTTCACGTAATTACAATTTCTTTAAATGTTTAGATTTTCACTTTTGTGACAAGAGAAAAGTTTCTTAAAATAATTTCAATATTTATTATGCAATGATTTTTTTTTTAACAATTTTTGAATGTATAAATGTTTATAATATATTGTTGTTGTATTGTGAAAGAGAAGACAGGTATATAATCTTCAAAAATCAATCAAAAACTGACAACAAAAATTAGCAATATAAACATTTGCCTTTAGGTCATATTTATGGATCAATTGCGTAAACTAATTGTTGTCAAGGTTTTTTATTTAAAGTTTTTGGGATCATTGACAGCGACTTTTCCATTAATTTATTTATGATTATATATTTATTAGTTTAAAAATGTTTTATTTGGCTACAACTTACGCCATAAATGAGCCTCGAATGAACCTTAAGGTTACACTCTAATTTTTCTATCCAAAATCAAATTAAAACGGTACCGGGTTATTAGTCAAACGCCGGGCTAAAATTTACATAAATTATCGACTTAAGATAAGCTGAGTAAACATATTTATCAAAAATTTAAATCCAAAGTCGAAGGTTAGCTTGATTATGTTAATGATGAGACAATTAATATTTGGTTAACTTTTACTTATTTGGGCCTAAGCCAAAAATTAAAGTGGAATTGATTTGTTTAATGTTCTTAATGAAACAAATATAAAACAAAAAAAGCCCACTTGGTAGTAAACATTTGGTAACACAGCTGCCAACAAGATGCAAATAAGATTGTCAACACATTGGCAACAGGTCTACAATCTAGCCAAACCGTTAGCCAATTAACCAGTTAGCCTTTATTTCTTGGCATGAGCCCAAAAAAACCGCAATCTAAAGCCATTGATCTCGTTAAAAAAAAAAACCAAGCAAACAATTAACAACTAGCATAAGCCACAATTAAATTTACTAGACTATAAATTAGGGGCGGCGTAGGCGAGATGCTAAGACAGATGCCAACAAGAAGTGGCCCAAAGCAATATAAATTTTAAGTTAACAGCCAAGTTGAAAGCGCTTTAAAAATGGAAATGTGGTAATTAATTAAAATGCTGCACAATTTTTATATATAAAATATTTTGAAGAGACAAAAAGGAGTTTGTTGGGTTGTTGCCTATTTCAGCTTAAATAAACAATATATATATATATATTTTTTTTTTGTTCTTTTTGTAATTGAGTTTTCATAAAAGGAGTCGTTATTTTAAATACAAACATAAATCCTAGGCAAGGGATCATCAACTCTGGTCACAGAAGAATTTTCTGAAATTACAAAATTTATTTTTTCCAATACACTTGATATGAGAGGTCAGATTTATTAGATTTATTTCACTACAGCAAGAAGTAATGAGATTATAAGTATTTCAGTTAGAATCTCTGAAGGTGAGAAGCAGAAATTGTTTTTATACAGATTCTTTTCTGTATTGATGAATTTTCTTCTAAATTGAAGTATAAATAAAGTAAGCAATCGTTAAAATCTTTTTTTCTGAAGAAAATGTAATAAATTCAATATGCACACTCTTGCTTCTACAGGGAAATCCCATTAAAATCAATCCAAAACAGAATTTGAACCTAAGTCAGCACCGAGTCACTTAATTATATAAAAAACTTCAAATCAAGAAAAGTTAAATCACATCAAAATGATTTCATAATTTTTCGAAAATATTAATAATTTTTTAAGAATATTCCATAATTGAGATTTAACAAAATCTAATTTACCAAAAAAACTGTGTTTAAATAGTTTATATAAAGCAAAATATATATATCTTTGGCATAAACAATTTTTTTCCTGAAATAAAATGAACCAAAACCCAAGTACACAGACTTCAAATAGAGAATATCGCAGTCAGTTTCTTCCAGCAGTTCCTTTTTTCTCTTTTTTTATTTGCTCTTAAAAAAAAACTTGTCAAATTCGTTTGCAATTTTAAAATTATTACCGTTTGCTTTTGGAATTTTTTGTTTCTTTTTTTTTATCATAATTTTTTTCGCACGCACAAAATTGTCGTTTATAACACGATACATTAAAAAATTCTCTACATTGTCAATTGAATGTACTTATATACATATATTTATTTTTTTAAAGTGCACAGGGTCAGTAATTTGTTGTGCCGGTCAGTTTTTAGTTTTCAGTTTTCAGTTTTCTGAGCAAACCTTGACCGAACCGGCAATTAAAATGTGTGTGTAGTAAAGTGGTTTCCCGGCTTGTAATTTGCCACACGCACTTATATTTGTTAAGAAATCAGCGTACATAATTTGTTATTAAATGCATCTATGAATTATGTTAAAAAAAAAGATTTTCAGTTAAAGTTAAGACTGACATAATTATTTCCCATTGTGGCCTTGACTAACTTTCATTTAAAACGGGGAAAGGTAGGTTTAGGTTTGCCTGAAGAGCTCGTGATAATTGTTAGAGATTTATATAGAAATAAATAATATTTATAAGCTGATTAAATTAACAGATAAATATTTATACAATAAATGAATTCTCTTAAAGTTTTGTATCCAAGAAAAATATATTTCTTTTTGCAAAACTTTCTACATCGATAGAAAATGGTCTGCCTAAATTTTCAACTTTCATAAATATTAACCCATATTTTTTTCGGTTCAAAATTATTATTAAATTAAAATAATATTTTTTACATAATTTCCGCCTAACTATGCAAAGAGGAAACAAACAGAAAGAAGCGTAAATTGGTTTAATTAAGTGAAATGTGCATTTGATACGCTCAACAAGGGATTACTTTAAATGTAGTACCTGACCATTTTATAATCTTTGGATTTGCTGTTTATTTATAACAAATATTTGCTTTCTGAGCACGTTTTGATTATACATAAAAAATTTAAAAATTTCGTGCTATAGATTAAGACATTTGCAATGCTTGTAAAGTTGTTATTAGTTATGGATTATCATTAAACCAGCCCCGCCCCTAACAAAAACGTGACTGTGACGATCTAATTAACAACATTTTTGCCTTTTTTTTCCCTTGTTTTTGTTGTCTTATGAACAAACAAAGAAACTTAACAATGGACTGCTAATTCTAGTTTGCCCGTCGATTAATTCTTAACAGGCAAAAACATTAAACAACAGACTTGAATTAATTGCCATTAAGTGATCAAAGAAACAACAGCGAACTGACCTCGTCGTCATAAGCTCCCATGTACTAAACCCAATGACAACAATATTAACTTCAACGATTTGCAAAAATGACCCCAACAATATCCGCCTTCAATTAATTTGACGTTATTCCAAAAACAGCAATAAGCCACAAATCATAGGGCGACAGCTAGCTAAAGTCTATTTAAACTTCTAAAAATATACACTCTGGGAAAAAATTACGATTCAAATTGAAAATTAATCGATTTTCTTTTATAATGTATTGTACTATATAATTAATCAATTAATTTTTGTTAAAAAAGAACGATTTCGATTTATACACTGAGAATATTAAAATAAAAATTAAATTTTACCATCATAAATTATAATACCCACTGAAAAGGATCTGCAATAGGTTGTAAACTTGTAAGCGTTGTTTTTTTTTTTGCGCCTACAATTCCCAAACTGTGTTAGCTATCAGTATATAAGGCTCAAAGATTTCTTAACATATTTTTTTTTAAGAAAATAATTTTGTGTTAAAAAAACAATAAAGTGAAAATAATAATTTTCGATAAGCAATATTGTCACTAATTAAACAGTCATAAAATTACACATATAAATTATTTTTAATTGATATATAATAATATTGAATAAAATTATTTTATTTGATCATAAAATTTTAATAAAAAATTGTTTTTAATTGAAATAAAATAACATTAAATTAAATGATTTTAATCGTGCATATTTCATATTAAATGTTTTAAAATAAAAAACAAATGATAAACAAGATGATCTTAATAACAGAATGGAAGTCTTAATACATTCATTAATGGAATATGATTAACATTCTTGGTTTTAAAGAACAAATTTTTATAACAGACTATTGTCAACGAATGTTTAAGATTTCGGCATAAATCTAATGAATAAAAATTAATTTGGTTTGTCAGTGTATCATATTCAATTAAAAATGCAGCCAAAATCGTTTTTTATTCTTAAAACGCAACGATTAATTGAAAATCTATGCTGTAGAGATCTCTGAAAATGCAGAAAACAATTGAAAATGTTTGGTTTAAATTTTTAAAAAAAATGTTGGTTGAATCGTTACTTGGACATTTGAAAATATTACTGAACGTGATTTACATTGATCTGAAAATTGAAAATGTTGGTTGTAAATTTACGACACTTCAAAATACAATATTTAATTGAAACTGTTATTGAAACGTTGATTGAAATTGATCTGAAGCGTTCAATTGCAAATATTGATTGTAAACGTTGCATAAAAATATTAAAATACAGCATTCAATCAAAAATGTTGATTGAAACGTTGCTTAAACAGCTCAAAATGCAATATATATTCAATTAAAAATGAGAGTTGTAAATTTATTCAGACTTTTGGTCGAAGTCAAACTTCTGAAAGTTTAGTTAGTCTACTCATATATAATAATTCAATATACAATTCCGGCTAAAATGTTACTTAAGACTTTTCAATATGCAGCATTCAACTTCTGGTTGAACATTTACCAGAAGATAAATCAAAATGCAGCCCAAAATTCAAACTGTTGGCGGAACAATTCGTGGTCAGCTCTGAACCACATTTAACAGTTAAAGTTAAAGTTGTTGCCACAAAATGCGGCCGACAGCTGGTCGACCTTGATGATGGAGCCCATTCGCACAGATCTAGACGATCTATACGATTAATCGAATATTTTTTTATTTTTATTTGTAGCGCTGCAAATCAATCGGAGCCGCTATAAAACAAAGTTGTGCAGTCGTCATAGTCGATGTTAAATTTATGCAATATTTCCATTTGATTTTTTTTTTTTATTTTGATTTTATTTTATTTTTTCATTTGTGCCGTTGGTTGTAAGTGAATTATATTTAAATTTGTTTGGCTTGGCTGCGCTTTGAATGATAAAAATCACATTTGGCTTTATGTCGTTGTTGTTTTTGTTGCTTTTACTTTGCCAGCAATAAATAAATATTATTTAATTTGCGTAATCAGTTTTCAATGGCAATCATTGGAAGCGCACGCAACTGTCTATAGACTTAATGTATTGTTTGAAAAAAAAACAAAGAAAAAAAAATATATATTTCATTATGTAATTATGGCAAATAGAGGAGAAAGGAATTATAGAATGTGCGCGCCAGCATATGAAAATTATAGTAGACCCAGATTACCAGTTTAGTATAAAGTTTAGCCTAAGATAGTTTATAAATTAATTGCAATTGTGTGGGCCACACAAATCGTGCTTTAGCTCTGTTTCATTGCTCATACGTCCCGTGGGCGGCATTTAGTTGAGGGTCAAACGTTTGGGGTCACACAGCAGCGGCTGCTCCCAAAAAAAAAGAATGTGAGACAAATTTTCCAATATTTTTTTTTTATATTTTTTTTGCTTGCAGGCAACTGAACATGAGTCACATTCACAAAGTTAAGGAAATTGTTTTGTTAGCACGTGTAGACATACATTTATATAATACAGTAGTACGAGGAAATCATTGATTTTAAAGTAACAACAAAAGAAAGAAAATATTTTGAAATTTTAGCTATATTTTTAGCTCAAGAAAGGTTTCATTGTGCACAAAGTAGAAAATGCAGATAAATTCGGCAGATTTTACTTTATAACACGGATCTACGAGTATAATATATTATAGAATGAAAGGAATATATCCTGACCGACTAAAGATCAAATTTTATTTTGCAACAGTTTATTAGTTGCAGTTTTAATTTAATTTTAATAATTGATTACATTCTTACATTCTTTACATTTCTGGTTTCTTTCGTCATTTTTTTTTTGATTTATTTATCGGCTTTCCCAATTTAGTAAATGTGAATATTTTTTGATTACAATTTGTGACTATGAGATACCAGATATTTTCCTTACTTCTTTAGATTGCATTATTCAAAGGATTTTACAAGATTTTGTTCTGTTCTACTGAATTGAATAATTCAAAGATATTTTTGGAATTTTCTTAAAAGGTTATTTGATATAAAAACCCGAAACTGTCGTGTTGGTAAGAGCTATCTCCATTTTGATCAGAGGCATCTGTCTAAAAAAAATTCTTTCAAATACTTTAAAGACCGATGACAGCAGGATATGACTCTATATATACTAAAGTAAAAACTAGAACTTAAGCCTTGGCATGTAATTTTTTTAATTTTTCCTTCAATTTTTTTTTTAAGCACATTTTGAAAACTTAAAAAAAAATTTTAAGGCAATTTGTAAAAAAACAGCGTTCGCAAATAGAAGTCAAGTTAAAAAAATAATAAAATTTTATTTTCAATATTTGTTAGAAACTTATATTTGAACTTTTAATTTTTTTTCAAAAGTTGAAAATAAAATGTATTTGTCATTTTTTATTATAAATGTTAAAAATAAAAATTGATGTTTAATATCTCCTCAACTGTGTAATAAGCTGTGTAATAAAAGTTGGCAAATAATTGTTATAATCATTTTTTATTTTCCGATCAAAAAAAAATTTATTGTCAATTTTAATGAAAAAAAAACCATAAATATTTCTTACTTAAAATTATAATATAGAAAAATTGCGACCCCTGCTAAAATATTCACACAAGTCAGGAAAAACTATGATTAATTGGGGGTATGCCATCTTACTGTATTTATAGCCAGAGAGAAAGCAAAAATTCAACATAATTAATCTAAATGTCACGTAATACTACGCCTAGCTAATTTGTAGCATATAGGAAGTATTTATGTAAATATTTACAGATCTCTGCTCGGTTGGCCATGAAATGCATAATGAAATGCAGCTGCCCAAAAAGTGAAGATAGAGCATTGAAATGCAAATTAGAAAGTGTAACAAAGGGCCAAAAAAAAGTCAATGTACGGGAAACGCATAAAATTTGAATGCAATTAACGAGTAATGATAAGAAGGGGGAAATTGTATATGGTAATTAAAAAATGGCAAAAAGGCAATCTGGTAGCTAGACAAAGGCAACTGGCAATTGGCAACTTGGCAACAGACTCGTTCGCTCACTTTTCTAAAAAGATTGGCAACAAATTGTACAATTCTAAAGTTGACAAACATGAACCCCGTCGATTTTGACTTTTGATGAACGCAGTTTGATTGCCTGCGTTTTTTTTTATAGCTTTTTTTTAATGGGCGGTTAGCGGCACAACGTCAAGAGTTAAAAATGTTTAAAATGCTTTTAATGGTTAACGTTGTCAGTGCCAGTTCCAATTCACAATCTGCAATCCCAATCCCCGTGCCAGGGGTCTTGAGAGAGACAGCCAATGAACCATATTGCGACATTTGCAAACGAAACTAAACGATACGAATTTGAAAAAATAAAAAACCCATTCACTTTTCTGGTTTGGCCAAGAGGAAAACGTGAAAATTCCCCAACAATTCAACAATTGAAAAATTTTGTATTATATTTTTTCCATAACTAAACTAAATTTGTTATAACAGCAATCATAATATATGTTTGCTTTCCAACTGTAATTTATATATACATACATATATATGCATTGTCTTTGAGCTCCAAGACGGATGTTGTTTGTATTACAAGACAGACACCTGCATTATATTGATTATATTATTATTATTTTATGCGTTTTGTACTTTTGCATTGAGCGCTCAAAATCAAGGCCATAATTGTATAATTTAATTTGTAGTATTAAGTTAACATTGAATAAGCATTAACAGCAATGGATATTTGATCTTGATTGAGTCTTATTTATTTTGTTGCAATTATTTATTTATTAAGTATAATTTTATGATATTTATTTATGAAAAACAATCAACTATTGATTTTAAGATAGTTTCTGATAATTTCTATTTATTTTTTTATGTTCTTTGAGTTGCAAATCAAGCTTGTAAGTTTTTGATTGGATCTGCTATCGAAACTTTTAGGCGTTGAACATAGAATCGGAGCTTATCAAACCGATCTAATTTTGAATCATTTATTTTCTAGATCATAAATAAAATACAATTTAATTCCGGCGAATTCTTATCGTAGTACATTTATGCTTGATTTTGACAGAAATACACATAAATCACGACAGAAATGTGTATTTTTATCAAAATCAAGCATAAATTTATTACAATAAGAATCTCCAGGAATTTATTTTTATTTGTGAAATTTATGCAAATTTTATTTAAGAAACTATGTCATATAATAACTAATCATTTTATTATTATAAAATTCCCCACTATTTTCGCCTTTATGTATGCTGCTTGCGAAAAATATTATTATTATTATTAAGAAGATTTAAAATATATTCTTAACATACTATAAAAAGCGCTAGCTACAGGGTTTTCCTCTCATTGTGGATAATAATTTTACGCATTTCCAACAAAAAATATTAATAATAATGCTTTACCAAACTTTAAAAATTATTGCGAATAAAAAAATTATTTTTTAATTTTGTTTTTTTTAATCTTATTATCTTAAGAAAATTTTTATTTTAAATAAAGCATCGGCAAACATCATTTAACACTTTCACCAGTAGATTGGTCTATTTTTCTGTTTCTAGTCTATTTTTTTTTTTTTTAATTAAAATCTAATGAAATTTTCTTATATAAATTGTGTATTTGGAACTAAATAAAAATATAAATATATAAAATAATATAAATATATAAAATAAATTTTTTTTTTGTGTTAAAAATTAATTGCATCTTGATTGCAAGTTCTAACAACTGTAAAATAATTAATTGCTCTTTTAACATTTTTTTTTTTTTTTGAGTCTAAAATATTGTTTTTTTTCATATATTAATATTTTTTTAAATATATAAATTTTTTTTTAATATAATAATAAATATAACTAAGTTTTTTAATTTAATTTAATTTTTTAAATGAAAATGAATTTGTAGTTATATTTTTCTACAACTTTTACTCATAAAATACCCAACAAATTGCATATTTATTAGACTCAACCTTTGCTCTAATTCTTATAAACAGTTTTTTGTAATTATACTATAATTAAAGTTCAATTTTATGCAAATGTAGCAAAGTGCTTGATAATTTCTATTGACCCCCAGTAACACTAATTTATTTATATTTGTTGCTAGTCGCAATCTTTCGCACTTTGCAAGTAGAGTTGGCTAACATTTTGGATCGTGTCGAGAGTTTATTGCATTTTTTATGAACTCTATAATTTGTCCGAACCCAAAAGTTAGATCCGTGTGGTATGGCGCATGGTGCATGTGCAACACGCGTTGGCAGGCTGCAATTTCATGGCTCTAAGAAGAAACTGTTGGACTTTGGTTTCTTGGTTCAGTTTTGTGGCTAACAGACAATTTGAGCCATAAATGGCTGTAAAAATACAGCCGACAAATGTGCAGCAGATCTGGTTATAATTTGGAGGCAAATGTTGGTTTGAGTGGACAATTTGATGACCTTAGGCATATCAAAAAAAAAAAAAAAAAAGGAATCCAAATTGAAGCGAATGACAAAATTAAAATTCATTTACGCTCAAGTAAATATTTACGCAATAAATTTGCATTTAATTGCATTTGTGAGGCGCGCGCATGCATGCCACATGCCACAAAACATTGGCCAAAATCAAATCAAATTTTTGGAACAAAACACAATCCAAATGCCAATTCCAGGCCCAAACCCCATTCGATTCCCAACGCAAATCGACGAAAACAATTTGTCCGGCGTATCGAAATCTAATCAAATTATGCGCCAGATATGTCGAAAAAGCGTGAAATGTTTTGCCAGCGGCAACCAGAGTTGCCTATTAACCCCGACCAAAGCCAGTTTAGAGGCATGGAATACCATAACAGCAATGACAATAATTGATGGGGTATGAGAGAGTTGGAGTTTGGCTTTCTCTCTAGGTTTATTTAGGTGCCTCCCTGCATTTAGCGTACGCACAGCACACCTGGCTGATGGCTCCAAAAATCGCATCAAAATTGCATCAAATAAGATGCGATTCACAATTCATTTGCAAATGTTATGCAAAATGTGCGCCAAAAGTGTTTGGCAAATATTCCGCTTCTGTATCTATACATATATCTCTGTGTATTGTATCTGTATCTCTCACTACACAATAAGTATTAGATATGAGCAATGTTCTTGCAGCGGTGACTCGAGTTATTTTTAATTTAATGAATATCGAGACTGTGAATGAATATTGAGAGTAACAGTTTTGTAGTCACAGTTTTTGATATTCATATTTACAGTAAATGCAAAATGCTAGCGTGAAAGAAAAGTTAAGAAAAGTGTCAAATTTTTTTTAGATTTAAATGGGAAATTAATTTAGAGGCCAAAACATATTTAAAACCCGATTCAGAATAAAAATCGGACGAGTTTTGACCAAGTTATGGGTGTATGAAGTCTTTCAGGATACCTTCTATAGAAATTAGGGGTCAAAAAATATTGAAAAAATGGCTGAATAATTTAAATTTTATACTTAAACGGCAAACTAAATCAAATACATTCCACATGAAAATCTAATGCATTTTGATCAAGTTATGGGCGTATGATTCCCTCGGGTCTGAAAATATTTAAGGAAAAATCAAAGCTCAAATATTAAAAGCCATATTTTAGCAGTTTTAATCCCGATACTAGAGCAGTTATAATGCTTAGAAAACACAATAATACTACACCTTTTAACAATGATATTCCAAATAACATTCCTTCTATTAACAGTTACAGTTTATGTTAACATCAGTCATAAAGCCAGTATTAACAGTCACAGTCGTGTTAGTCGAAATTTGCGATTTATCGATAAAATGTAAACGCAATGAGAAAATGTTTGGAACAGAGTTTCAATACTGTACTTATATTAAGAGTGAAAATGCCAATATTAACAGTTGTTAATATTTATTTATAAATATAAATAATAATCACAATTATCACAGTGACTACATAACAAAAATATAACGCTCATCACAACTAAGTATGTTGGGTTTGATACGCCTTTTTTGAAACGCTTCAGTGAGCTAAAATCAGGAGTTTGGTTTTTGTGCTGTGCGGCTAAAATGTTTTATGCGGTTCGCTTAATGTGTTTTAGCCATAAACCAACTCACAAACAGTTAAAACAATGAACACTGACCCCATGCACAATGTGACTACACGAATGAATGCATCAAACTCGGAAACTTCATATATGTGAAGGAAGGAGAAGGCAGTTGTCAGTTTCCAAATTATTTTTTTTTCAATTTTGGTTTTTTGGGTGGGTCGATTATTTGTTTTTGTGCGCCTAATTGCATTTTCCGCACTCTCAACACATTTGTCTGTGTATATAATTGAAATTTGCACAGCCAAACAACAAGTGTTGGCCATGTGAAAAGTTCATTTGGCCAACTACTCCAACTAAACAATTTTTAGAGCTCACACCTTCAATTAGTGTTGAATTTTTTCTAACATAATATGCAGAGAATGCAATAAATAAAGATAAATATGTCATTAAAAATAAACGACAGAGCGTCACATCTCCGTCGATATACTTTATCAAAATAAATTAAGATTTTAAAAATAGTTTTTCTATTTGTCAAATTTTACGTTGAATTATTTACTACAAATTAAATGATTAATAAGAAAAAACAAATTTCAAATAATTTTTAACATTTTGAAATAATTTCTGCTAAGCTTCTTTTATTGAGAGAAAAAATATCAAACTTTAAAAAAATAGCTATAAAAACGCCATCAGAGAGTTTGAAGTTATATTTTTGATAAAAAAAAATCATAAAAAAAATTCAATTAAAATCGTATTTTAAAAAATTTTTTATTATTGTCTCGGAAAATAAAAATTTATACCGTCGATGCTCATTTTTTTTTAATTTTTTAATTTTTAAACGTTACGGTAACTGATATTTTTATATTTTTTAATATGAATGTTTTCATTTCTCAATAGATTTTAAAACAGATTTTTATACAGAAATACTATTATTATTATTATATGGTAATTTTTCTGAAAAAGATTGTTTTTCATACTACAAAATAAATTATTATTAATAAACTATAAACTACCACTTCTCTGATGTACCAATTATATAAAAATGTTTCGTTAGCTTCAGAGACTTGCAATATCTCCAAGTTTCACAAAACACACACATTTTGTAATTTATATTGGCAACTGCACTCTTAAGTATATATTCTCTAATTAGTCGCTGGCCAATTCAATTTGTGACCGGGCTGCCAAACTGAACAAATTGTTGAATTGATGAAGAGTGCAATAACAAACAGAGACAAAGGATGTTTCAAGTCAAAGATGAGTAGACCAAAAAGTGAACGGAAGTTGCCCAGCAACTTTCCGACAAACAAACAAACACAACAAACACACAAAATGCAATGCCAATTGGACAGTCAGGCCGTTTAATAAGCCGCTGCAATAAGTCTATGGATGAAGTCTATATGGATCAAGTATCTATAGATGGATGTATGTGAATGCCAGGCCATGAAACCTGACACGTTGCCAGGAAAATTAATTTGGCAACAGGCAATATACATAGATGAGATGGGATGAGCCACACACATGCACATAATAATTAATTTAAAATTGCATTACGCATACGCACAGGTGTACAGACCGCTCTGTGGCCAAAATTGAAACAGAAAATCAAGCTAAAGCTTTGTGTCCCAGAGCCAGCTGCAAATACTTGAACAAAAGAGTCGTAAAATAAAAACACCAAACTAACGAACCAACTACCAACTAACTAACTATTCCCCCAACCCCCACTTCAAACCCTCTCCAAACTGAAAATTAAGGCTCCCTCAAGTCCAAATACAGGTAGCCCCCCTAGTTTTTGGTGAAGTGGGTGTAGTATCACTCGGTACAGCACATGTCACACTGTCTGTCCATAGACTCTAGGCGTTCAGGCCCAGTTCAAACCTGGCCTGGCCAGTTAAAGATTGTCTGTGGTGTGGCCAAAAGCGTACACTTAAGCTGCCCGCGCCTCAAATGCAAAATTATCTACCCCAAGAGCTCCGATTTTGGCTCGAACTCTCCTACTTTCAGACACTTATTGTGCGACTGACGTCTGGAGATTGTCGTCGTTGTTGTTGTATGTCCGTGTTGCCATCGTCATGGTTGCCAATTGCAAGTTTGCAACTTTGCAACACATGCCACACAGGATACAAACAGCAGTAAAAGCTTAATATGTTAGAGATGGAACAAGGTTACTGAACAACTGATGTTATTAAATTTGTTGCTTGCAAGGAATATTTAAATGCATTTAAATGATTTCATATCGAACTTGTTAGTTTGGTATTCAAAATAATGTTTACTACTCAAACACAGCTTCAATATGGAGAAATATAATGATTCGGAATAAAAGTAATTGGAAATGCGCGTAAAGGTTTTATTGTTTGTGAGAACAGAAAAAAATTTTAAATAAAAAAATATTTTTTTTTAATTAAATTAAGAATTTTTTAAAATGGAAAAAAATAAATAAAAAAAAAATTAAAATTTTATTTTAGTTTTTAAAATTTTTAATTAAAAAAAAAAGTTAAAAAAAATTTTTTTTAAAATTAAAAAAAAAATTAATAACAAAAATTTAAAAAAAAATTTTTTTATGATATATTTTTTTTATGTATTTATTCACAAGCTGGATTCAAAAACGTTTTTATTTATATCAGATGTTCGAATGCAGCATCTAGATCTTAAAATTTATACTCAATCCAATTAAAATTTCAACAGAACAATATGAAGCTTGTGTAGGGTATACCCGATCTTATGGTTGATTGGATCCCCATAGCTTTAAAAGTCTCTTCAAACACTGAATTCAAAAGAAAAAAAGAATCAAATCAAACTATCTCTCGACAGTAAATAAAAATCATCTTTAATATTTTGATGCTAATCTTATTTTTGTAAAATTGATTTGCTTATAAAGTCTTTCATTATAATATTGATTTCGATGTTTAAATACTTTAGTAAATCCCAAAATGGTTTTAAATATTTTTAAAAAATTTGCAAAGTTCAAAATTAATTAATTTATAAGGTAATGAGTAAATAAGCTTTTTTTTAGATAAGATCAAATTAAATACCTAGTCAACTTTAGATAGTATTCTCTTTTATAAATAATTTTCAAATGGTTTCTTAATATTAATATGCATTATATATAGAAATAACTGTCCATCTCTAGACTTTGTTACGTATTTAGCTGCAAGTCTCGGCTCACTAAGCACCTCGTGGCACACACAAAAGCCACATAAACAATATAAAGAAAACTATATTTTTTTTTTTTTGGAAATTTGCTTAATGCTATTTTATAATAGTTTTGCTTTAACGATTATGACACTGTGGTCTACTATGGTTAGGCTGCATTGAATGCATGAAATAATCTTTGAATTGTTTGCTTTAATAATAATAAATAAAACTAATTTAAACAAATAAACACAATTGACAATTTTTAATTTATTCTTTTAGTGTTGTAGGTGCTATTTTGACTATGAAAATATATGCCTTCAAATATATATACAAATTTTCGATCAAAAAAAAAAAATAATATGAATTTTGTGCACCTAATTATATTTTTTTTTTGTTATCCAATTTAAGAGGATGGCGATGGACGTGGCTCCTGCATGGAAATTAGCCAACTGCAATTAAGTATCTCACGTAAATCCCAGCGTTTTGTTGACTCCGGTTCTAGCAATACGGAGACTGTGGCCTTGGCATGTGGCGTTATAACATCCTGTAGCTTACGACGGAATGCAAACTTCTTGCCACGCTGATCTTCAAGCAGTTTACTCAAATTGCTATCATCGAATGGCATCTTGGCATTCATCATTATAAACAATATAACACCCAATGACCAGGCATCGGCCAACTTTGGATCATAGGGCACACCACGTACTACTTCCGGTGCGGCATATGCTGCCGAGCCACAATATGTCTCCGATTTAATCTGTTGGCCATCTTGATTGCAACAATAGCGTGCAAACCCAAAGTCAGCTAATTTCACATTCAAACGCTTGGATAGCAAAATATTCTCACACTTGAGATCACGATGAGCAATGTCATGATTGTGCAAATATCTTAAGGCTTTTGCCATCTGTAAGAACCAAGCTTTTGATTGTTGCTCCTCGATGGGTCCATTTTTCTTAATATGCGATAAAAGATCTCCGTTTTCGGCATAACGCATAAATATAAAGATCTTTGGGCCACGTTGTAATATGCTATGAATTTGTATGATATTCGGATGATCCAGTTTTGTCAATATCTCCAATTCGCGTGGAAAGAACTTGTGCACAAAGTCTGTGGGTGCTTTGGCCTTATCAATGATCTTACAGGCCAAATTGACGCCATGTCCTTGCTCATCTGCATAGTCAGCGGTAATAACTGTGGCATAGGAACCTTCCCCAATTTTATGGCCAATATTGTAGCCACGTTGGGCCAAGGCATCAATGTCAGAGTTGCGTGTAGTCAGCTGACGACTTCCTCCATAATTTGTCATGATTTCCCCGTGAGATATTTGATATATAATGTTTGCCAATGGTGCTATTATAATGTTTATATAATTTGATAATATAACGATTTTTGTTTTGTCTATTGCGCTTACCGTTGAAGAACGACTTTGCTTAATTTAAATTTAATGGTACTATTTATATTTAAGTTTAAGATTCCAATCCAGAAATTTTGACAAAATTACAAACGTTGTGAAAGAGCAGGAACAAATAATAAAATAAATATATATTTAATTGTGTAATAACAATGAATTTTGCTTTGTTTGATTAAGCTCTGGCTACTTAGGTTAAAAGTTTTATTTTGTTGTTAAAGTGTTTGGAATTCTGTATATTCAAAGAATGACGGTGGACGAATATTATGGAATATTAATTAGGATATATACTTGGATTAAATATTACATATATAGAATTTTGCGGTAGCTGCCAGAAAGCAAAGAAAAACTTTTGTTTTAATTGACCAAATAATAAGTTAAAATAAAATATCGATAAAAATATTATTCGATAATTATCTCTGAACTGATTGTAGAAATTATCTAGACTGTAGTTTGGCCATCAGGATCGCACGGGGATGTCGAAAGAGGAGACACCTTCCCAGAAACCATTTCAATTTATGATGCAAGAGAAGGATTTTCCTTTTATTTATGCCTTCAATTTTAGAAGCAAAATATTTTTAATTTATTGTGTCAAATTTTCAATATTTCCCTAATATATATTTATATTTATATATAATACAATAATTTCGATTTATATTCTAAAAATATAAAAAGAAGTTCAAATTTGACCATTCCATTTTTTTTTACATATTTCTGTGGGGCTATAATTCACAAACGGTCTTAGCTTATGTATATAAGACATAAAAGTTTCTCAAATTTTTTTTTTTTTTTCTTTTTTTTTTTGAGAATTACTTAATTACTTTGAGTTATAAAATTAGGTGCACAAAAAAAAATTTTTTATAAAAAAAAATATTTTCACATTAAGCACAAATAAATAGAACAAAATAATCTTGATTTAATAAAAACAAAGAAAAATTAATGAGCAAAAAGATATTAGGACTTTACCTATTTTTAAGGAGTAAAAAGTTCTATTGAAACTCAATCGAATCAATCGAATCAGATAACATAAGGTATTTTCAATAAAAGAATTCTATATCATAGTATACAGAATTTTCACGTTTACAATAATTTAACATAATAGTTATAGTTGTTCACATTTTAAAATATATTTAAATTACATATTAAATACACAACGCATCATCAAATCAAATTCAAGTTTATTGAAAACAACAAATGCCCTTGGTAAATATGTTTATTTAAGAAGTTTTAACTATCCATCCAAATAAATTAAATTCAGCTTTCGTAAATAATAATGGCCACATATGATAGCTGTATAAGCCGCTCTGATTATTCATTTTTGGCATTATTGGGCTATAGAATGGGCCACAAGATCAGTGAAGGTTCCCATTCAACAATAATTAACGCTGGATTTACAAATGAAATTGGTAAAAACTTTTATTTGGCCTGCAAGGTAATCGATAAGAGAAAAACTCCTAATTTAAAGTTTATTCCGCGCAATATGGATTTACTGAGGAAACTCAATCATCCGAATATTATACAAATTCACAGCATTGTGCAGCACGGCCCAAAGATCTTTATATATATGCGATGTGCGGAAAAAGGAGATTTATTTACGTACATTACAAAATACGGCAATATTATAGAAAAAAATTCAAAAATATGGTTTCATCAAATTGCCAAGGCTTTAAATTATTTACACAGCCATGAGATTGCCCATCGTGATATCAAATGTGAGAATATCTTGCTATCTCAACATTATAATATAAAGCTAGCAAATTTTGGTTTTGCTTCATATTGCCGTGATAATAACGGAAATCAAATATTATCGGAAACATATTGTGGATCGGCTGCCTATGCCGCTCCGGAAGTTGTTTGTGGTTTGCCCTACGATCAGAAACTGGCCGATGTCTGGTCATTGGGTGTAATATTATTTATTATGCTAAATGGCAAGATGCCATTTGATGCCACAAGTTTGATCAAATTGTTGCAAGATCAACGCACTAGAAATTATGCCATTGACCACAAGTTGCAAGATATCATTTCGCCGCAGGCAAAGGAAACTGTCAACGTTCTGCTCGATCCGAATCCTTGCACACGTTGGGATATAAATCAGATAATTAATTGTAATTGGGTTTTGAACAAAGAGGAAATAAATGTAAAGACTTGATAGCAAATTTAATATCGTGTTGATTTTTTAAAAAGATTAAGAAAAATAAAGTCAAAACCAGTTATTAAAAAGTTAATATAATTCACAATATTATAGTTATTGGAATATGAAAGTAATTTTAAAAGTATGATGTAGTTTATAAAGAATTAAAATGCAAAAAATTTAAAATAAATGGAATTATTAAAATTTCATTATAAAATATAATAATTTATATATATTATAAAACCTAAAATAAATGAAAAAAATCAATGAAACTATAAAAATTTCATTATAAAATATAATTATGATCTTAATCTCAAGTTTTTGAGTACAGATAGAATACAAAATATTCCCAAATAATAAATCTTTCAAACATTTAAATTCTCGAGTCATATTCGTTTGAAAGATATAAAGATATAGTGTTAAAAATTTTAATAAAAAAAAATATAAAATAAAAAAAATATCCTTCCTTTGGAAATTTTCAAATTTATTTATAAATTATTTATTTTATGATTTAATATTGATTGATACGATTTTGTCATTTAGTTCTGCCTATAACAGAAAATGATAGATGGATAAACATAATAAATATTGATGCTGATCAGGAATATATACCTAAGGAGGTTAAATACGATTTTTTGCCTCTTTAATATATATTCATAACCAAGATTTTAATAGTTATAATTTGAATTGATAACTTTAATTGGACTTTAATTGACAATATTCTCAATTTTATTGCAGTTGCCTGTTGCATGCCGCCGTCAAATGCCGCTGGTGGCAACCACAAGAATCACAGTGCCACAATTGCGGACACAGAATTAAGCGCCTCGGAACGCAATCGTCGTCTTATACCCTATATGGCCTTCTATCTGCCCGCACCGGAGTTGCCCATCAATCAGCAATATGCTGTGAAGCATGCCACAGCAGCAGCAGCCGGCGGCACACAGTTGTTGCGTGCACCACCAGCACCGGCAGCAGCGGCTCCACCTAGCCGCATACCCGTGCCCGTTGCTTACATGTCGCATCCACATTCACATCCGCATCCGCATCATTCAGCGGCATCAACGCACTATCAGCCCGTTCCAGTTGCAGCTGATGTGTATCATGGTCTGGCTATTGGTGGGCAAAAGCAGCATTCAACGGTGTTGCATGGCAAGGAGTCACCATTGCCGCCACCAGATGCGCCAAGTGCCACATTTATAGCCTACAAGCCATTAAATCCCATACACAAGGCAAGTATTAGTACTTAAACTTACAGTGCCTCACTGTTGATTACATACAACTTTGAATGTTGATAGTTGGCAAACGATTAAGGGTTTTTAAAATGCAATCAGTTATTGTCAGTTTTTTTTTGGCTTTTTTTATTAAGCAATTTTGCCAAAACAATACTGTTAATTAAACAGTAGTGGAAAGTTTCTTGCGTCGAGGGACAAAGAGATTCGTATAATCAAATGCAATAAATAATAATAATAGTATATGTAGTTCTTAAAATGCTGTTTCGGAATAACTTTTATCAGTTTTAAAATTCGAACCGTTCATATTAAAGAGAAATTTTTATTATGGAAAGAGTTTGATTTATACATAGAACTAAAAATTGCTTAAAAATTTTTTATAAAAAAAAAAAATACAATAATCTTTTAAGCTCCCTGTAAAAAAATAGGATAGTGTCTCTTTTAAATTAAAAGATTCTTTTATTTAAAAAATCATCTGGCAACTGCACGAAAAAATTTTAAAACATTACTTTGAAGAATTTTTTCTTAAAACAAAATATAATATACTCTTTTAACCCCCTTTTAAAAAAATGCGCCAGCATTTCTTCTAAATCATAAGATTCTTTTAATAAAAAAAAAATATACAAATAAAATAAAGTAAATAAATAAAGTAAACGTTTAAACCTCTTTTTTTAAATGAGCTAGCATACTATTTAAACTGTTTATTAATTATATTATTATTTTATTTAAAAATCAATAAATATATTTATTTAATATAAGCTAGCAATTTATTGAAAAAATCTATTTTTTTATTTTAATGGAATATTTCTAATAGTTTGTCAACTTATTGGAATATTATAGCATGGCAGCTGCACGAAAAATTATTACCATTAATTTTGTCCTTTAATTCGGTAGCATTTAAAAATATTTTAATTAAAAAAAAACAAATAAATATTCTTTTAACTTCACTTTAAATATGAGCTAGAATTTCTTTCAAATTAAAGGATTCTTCTATTAAAAATAAATAATAAAATAAATAAATTGAAAGTTTAATTTTTTTTTAAAGGAAAACAATAATTATAATTAATTAAATTGGAGTTTTTCTTTTCAAATATGAGCTAGCATTTCTTTTATAAAGTAAAAAACAATAACTATAAATATTTGAATTTCAATTTCTCCTTTAAAATGTGAGCAATCATTTCTTTGCAAAATTGTAATTTTATATGTATACAATATTTCTTAAATTTTGCCAGCTTAATGGCATATCAAAGTTATTTAATGGCAACTGCACGCAAATAGCTATGAGGCACTGTAACGATCAATATAAATAAAGTCAAATAATCATCAAGTTCATAAATCTATAGCATAAAACAGTGCAGCATTTTCCGCCGCTGACCCAACAGCATCAGCAAGAGCGGTTGCAACAACAACAACAACAACAACACCAGGAGCAGCAACAGCAACAACAACAACAGGAACAATTTGAGTTGCTTGCACCGCCGCCGCCGTTTCAACGGCAACGTGGCAAACAATCAAAACTCAATTTAACGCCATTTACAGCGCAAAATACGCTGCCAGGACACTTTATACCCATTATTTATACGCCAGTGAGCAAGCCAAGCAATAACAACAATAATAATAATGGCAATACAATCAATTACAACAACAACAACAACAAACAGCAGCAGCCAACGGAAAATGTATTTCATAAAAATTCCCATCAAACATCACAAATTGTTACGGATTATGCCGCCGCAACGCCCGATGAACAGCAGGAGCAGCATCTGGAGGAGGTAGAGGTGCATGCAACGCCAAGGTAATATTTAAAAAAAAATAGAAATAAAATTAGTCAAAATAGTGCTGACATTTACATCTATGTATCTGTAAGATACATATCTTGCATAGATTTTTCAGCTTTTGCCATGCTTTCAGAATTGTTTTTTAAGAAAAATTCTCACAGCGAACCCAACTTTATTGTTATTAAAAATTGCATGTAGAATACAAATTTAAAAAACAAAAAAAAAATATGTTGCACTAGTTTAATTTCATCAGACGCCATAGACGACAACAACATGTAACCAAAAGTCATGTAAATAAAATGCATTGACTTTAAAATACACTTTTTTTTAAATTTTAATTGACGGATTTTCTCAATTTTAATTGTTAATTATTAAAATTAGAGCTGCCAACAGCTGCTCGAAGTCTAGAAAAAATATTTCCAATAATTTAATTTTCAGAAATTAATTAAATTTCAATGTCAAATTAATCTTATCCCAAATCAGTTTAGTTTTTACAAAGTTATATTATACCAAAAATTAAAATAAAAATTTAAATGCCAAATCAATCTCATTCCAAATCAGTTTAATTTTTAGAAAGAAAATATCGAAAAATTTTTATATTTTTAAAATTGAATTCCAAATCAATCTGAAGGTCAAACCATAATTAAAATTACAATTCCAACCAAAATAAGTTTAGTTTGATAAAGTTATGAGAATTTAAAGTATTGTTTTCTAGATAAAAAACCAAAAATATCACAAAATTGTAAATTTGAGAATTTAAATGCGAAATCAGAATAGAGTTCAATCCTTGATTGAAGACATTCAGAGAAAAAAATTATTTACTTTTAACAAAGTTATGAGAGTTTTAAGAAAAACAAATATTGAAAAGTCGCGAAAAATATGGTTAACATTATAATTTTAAAATTTAAAAGGTAAATCAATTTGAAAAAAATCTGGTCAAAGCTATTTGAAACTATTTTGAAACTAAAATAGTTTTTTTTGACATAATTTTCTTATGGAAATAGAAG
Organism: Hirtodrosophila alboralis; assembly: GCA_035043045.1. Lineage (NCBI taxonomy): Eukaryota > Metazoa > Arthropoda > Insecta > Diptera > Drosophilidae > Hirtodrosophila > Hirtodrosophila alboralis. The sequence goes on along the minus strand of JAWNNH010000191.1, from coordinate 175,483 downwards.
TTAGGAAATCCACAAAAATATCCGAAAAATTTTTAATTTTCAAATTTGAACAGTAAAATAATCTGGAGTTTAACTATAATAAAAGCGATGTTTGAAACTAAAATCGCTTGGGCTTTCACAAAATTATAAATGTTTAAAGTCCAGGGAAATGTTTTTTTTTTATAGATCAGAGTTAGGAAAATCATATAAAATATAGAAAATAATTTTATTTTTAAAATTTAAATGTCAAATCAATATAAAAATTAAACCACTACAAAAATTAAATTAAAACCGGTTAAATTTTGATAAAGTTAAAAGGATAAGTTTCTAATGAGAATCAAAAATAGAAAAAGGCCTCATAAAAAAACGAAAAATGTTCAATATTAAAACTACAACAAAATGAACTATAAACCAACTTTAAATAGATATATAATAATTATTTAAGCCGTGACTTATTTATGACTGACTTTCGTTTTCTAGTATGCTTAGTTTGCTTTTAATTATGCCTTAGTTATTTCTATTTATATAAGTATAAAATTGAAACTTTAAGGTATTCAGAGCAGCCATGCAACACAGTGGTAAAGACGTTTGCCAGACGATGCACTCGTTGCACATGCCCTTGGGCACTGAAATCAATTGCATTTAATGCATGGCTCAAGCTCTGTTGTTGTCTTGCTCTCACTCTCTCTCTGTCCCTGTCTCACTCTGTCTTTACTGTATCTTTGTCCGAGTCTCTGAGGATGCATCAAGTGACGTAAGAAGCAGTTTGATGTACCCCACAAGGCGCTGCCAATGGGCAAAAAGTGGGTGAGATGAGTTGAGACGAGTTGAGATGATGACGAAGCTGCTGCATGTTGCATGTTGCATGCCGCTGTTCATCTCGTAATGTACAAATTGCAAAATCATGTCATAAATAGCCGTTGGCTCTCGTTAGGCTCAAAATGAATGTTTTTACAAGCTGCCCACCCAAACTTTAACTGAATCAAATCGAATACACACTCAACAACAAAACGCTTCTCATACGCTTTTGCATGCAACACAGTGTTGGCTATAATGTCTACAATGAGCCAGCCACTGCCACAACATCCTCCTCCTCATCATCCTCGGCAACAACATCATCATCCACATCGAAAATTGCATTGAGAACACATCAAAAGCCGCCGGGTTTTGGACACGTAAGCAAATATGAGAGTTATTTCAATATGTCACCGGATCAACAGCTGACGCCGCAGGAGAAATATGTTCAGTACTTGCAACAGCGCATGAAGCAGCAACATCAGCAGCAACATAGATATCTACAGTCCCAAGCAGATGATTTGCATTATCAATCAGCGCAAAGTAATACAAAAGCTGCCAAACAACAACAAAAACAACAACACAATCATTTGCATGCACCACCATCTGCCCCACCATCACACCACAATCAGTTGCATAATTACAATACGCACTTTGTGCATCCGGAGCAGCAACAGCAGCAGCAGCAGCAGCAGCAACAAGTGTTGCATATACCATTACACGCGATTATGGGTCATTTGCAACAGGAGCAACATCATCATGAGTTCCCCAAGGAGCCGCTGCTTGGGTAAGTTAACACAGTTATCCATGTAAATCATCATACACTTGGTGCTTAAATATTTGCTTGGGTTTTTTTCTTCTAAGCATTAACTGTCTTTTAGTTGCTTTGATTTTTCCAGAATTATATTGAAATAAACTAAAGTGACTTGAGCTTGTTTTAGTTTAAGTCCCTTGTTAATGACTCCTTTAATAGCTTGTTGTTGCAGGCAAAACAAAAAAAAAAAATTTTAATTGTTAAAATATACAACAAATTGCTTCGAAATAATTGAATGAACTAGCTATACACTGATTGAAAGAACGAGTATAGCGAATTGACAATTAAATGTTTATTTTTTTGTTTATATTTTTGCAATTAGATTAATAAGGACGTTGTGTTTAAATTTTTAATAAATTTTTATTATTTATTTTATTATTTTTAGAGTTATTAAATTTTTAATTTTTATTTTTTTTATTTTATTTTAAAAATTTTTTTTATTTATTTGGTTTTATTAATTTTTTCTATTTATTTATTTTATCAATTTATTTATTTTATGTATTTTATTTTCTATTTATTTTTTTTTTATATTATTTATTATTTTATTAATTTTTTTTTATGTTATTTATTTTTTATTTGTTTATTTTATTTATTTTATTTTATTTAATTTTTTTATTTTATTTTATTTTTTTTTATTTAAACTTTTTTTATTGAATTAATCAATATGATTATTCCATATCTTTTTCTGAGTTTTTTTTCATTTTATATATTTATTTATTTTATTTTATTTATATTTTAATTTTATTTATTTATTTATTTCTTAATTTTATTTTTTTTTATTTATTTATTTTTTTTTAATTTATTTTTTTTTAATTTATCTTATTTAATTTTTTTTATTGAATTAATCAAAATTTTCATTGACGAGTTGGAAGTAAATAAATAAATATAATTTAAAAAAAAAATTATTATCAACATTATTTTCTTATTAATATGTATTAGGAAAAATAAAAGCCAATTTTTTATTAAAAATTCGACCAAATTTCGTTAAAGTTTTATTAACAAACTTAATTCACTAGCCATCGTTTTTTTTTCTGTAGAAGTCCATAAACTTTTATTAATCAAAAATGTATCTTAAAAGCTTTATAGGATTGTCGGAAATTAAGCTTAAAAGGCAAGAAACATAGTGTGTGCTAATCTGTTGTCGGAGAGTGTATTTGAGGATTGAACGAACTAAAAAACTTAACAAACTCATCGAAAGAACAAAATAACAAACGAAGAATTGAACTCGCGACCAAAAAAATGTATATCAGATTAAAACGACTTAAGATCACGCGATATTATGTCGCACTTAAACGACACAATCTCGCTCATGATGCAATTGACAAAATGGTGTCATAGGAGCAGTCAAGGGTCAAGCTATATAAGCGAATGTGTTAGAAAGAGAAACTATTTTATTAGAAATTTTAATATTTTTAATTACATTTTTAATTTTTTATATTTCAAGACAAGAAATCACAATAAAAACGCATTCCTAAAATAAAGAAAATGTGTACGAAAAAACAACTATCAAGATAAGAAAAAGTGAAATAACTTCCCGCGAGATTATGTCGTTTTAAAACGACAGCGCGAGATTGTTTTCGATCGAAATAAAAGAGTCAATTAAACAAACAAACGAACTACTAGAAGCGATTAAAAATTGAATTTTTCTTCAGCTAAATTAAATTTTCTTGAAATTTTTTTTAATACTTTGTCCACATTAGATCTCCCGCACCTCCGCAATTTGTTGATTACCTGATAGACGGACCGCGTCAATCGCTGGACGAGGAGCAGCAACAGCAGCAGTCACATGTGGAGCAGCCATCACGTCCGCCACATGCGCCACATGCACCACCACAACATGCATATATATTGGTGACCACCACAGCGCCATTTACAGAGCATCAACAGCCGCCTAGGCTACATGATTTGAGTCCAACCCGTGCCCCCTTGCTCTACAAACAGCAGCCCACATTGCGTTTGCAACCGGTGACATCTGCGCATAATTATAAGGCCACCAGGCGACCAGTATACATCAGTCCACCTACGGCCAGTAAAACAGTAGAGATTACGCCCAAATATGTCTATGTATCCAGCAAGCCACCATTGGAGACCAGTGAGTTGCCCAGCAGCCGTACAGCGCCCACGGCACCACCAATTAAACTCAAACCCATCTATAAATATACGCCCGAACGTCCGCATAGTCCACCGACCACCAGACCAAGTCAGGTTTATGTTCCCGATGATGCAGATCAATTGCCTGATATACGCACCTCATCATTGGCAGAGATTTTGCATAAGCTACAGGCGAGCAATCATTTGCCGCAAACCCTTACGCCGGATAACATTGACAACTCCATCAAGACCTTGATACGCATTCTGCAAAATTTAAAGCAAACTCAGACAATTGTCCCAAATCCCCCGCAACATCATGAGACCAAGCACATCAGTGGCAGCCACAGCCACAGCAATAGTAATAGCCACGATTATGACTACAATGCGGGCAGTGAGGAGGAAGTGCAACATTCAAAGACCAAAGTGGCAGGCAACAAGGATGCAAATCTCTTGAAATCAAGTGGACCGAGTGAGTAAACTCTTTCATTTTATTAAAGCAATTTATAGAAAAGAATATTTGTATATTCTAGAGCTGACAAACGATCGATAACAATATCGATAATATCGATTAACTTTTTAACAAAATTTCACAGCTTAATTTTGTAGCGATTAAAATTTCATTTTCATATATTTAACCATTTTATGTTGGTTATTTCACAAATAGATATTTTTTGAACAAATTATATAAATAAGAAAATATTTTTTTTTTAAAATAATCATGATGAAACGTTAAAATCGAATTAAATTAAATTTTCATCGGAAATTCTATTTTAAAAAAATAGCTTTATATATAATATAATATAAAATAATCATAATCAAAAGCTAAAATCTAATTAATTTAAATTTTAATTGGAAATCTCATATTTAAAAAAATAGCTTTAAATAAAAAAAAAATGAAGATTCTATTACATTTATCCTGACTCAAATTTAGAACACAGAAATTTATATACAAAACATTTTAATACCATAAATTTCAACTCAAAATAATCATAAAATAATTTTCATATAGATAAACACCCAGGACCTAGCACAGGACGAGCCGGCATTGACTATCCCAACTATGCTGAGATACCAAAAACCAACTTTGAGTGCACACAACAACGTTATAAGGGTTTCTTTGGCGATCCAGAGACAAATTGCCAAGTGTGGCATTATTGTGATCTCAATGGGGGCAAGGCATCATTTCTGTGTCCCAATGGCACCATATTTAGTCAGGTAAATGCTTTGTTTATTATTGCCAAGATGAATTATAAATAAATTTAAATTTAATTGAAATTATTGTCTTACAGATTGCTCTGACTTGCGACTGGTGGTTCAATGTGAAATGTTCGACCACATCGCAGCTGTATGTGCTAAATGAACGTTTGTACAAGTATATACTGCCCTTTAATCCCAAATTTCCAGAGGATTATAATGGACCCATTGTTGATAAGTAAATTAAAGTCTCCTCGTATATTAAGCCGGGGCCGTAAATAGCGATTCTAATATAATTGAGGCAATAATAAATAATTTAGAGTAGCAAAAAAAAAACTAAAAAAAATTATGGATATTTGAGTTATATTCATTTGGTTAAAAACAAATAATTTTATAAATCAACCAATGGCTAAATGTCGACATTTTGATATTTTTTCTCAAAACGTTGAAAAAAAAATTATTTTTAGGATTTTCAACAATTTTTAACTTTAAAAATAATTTTTTTGTTTGCTTTGTTTTGGTTTACTTATTAAGAATAAATATTAATCTGGCTACAATTTAGCTATTAAAAGGTCGTAATATTTAATATTCTGCTCAAAAAAAATAAAATCTAAAATTAAAAAAAATTTAGTTTTAGTTTTAATTACTCAAAAATAAATATTATTTTTAAATAATATATGAAATACATATATGAATTATGAATGATTGTAAGAATCATATTATTGTCTTCCTCTATTCCTTAAAGTTGCTCTAAGTTAATAGTTTTTCATAGTTAAAAAATAATATAAAAATATCGCTATTTATGGTCCTCGATATTATTAATTATTAAGTCTCTGTATATAAGAAAACCTCTTAAAAAATTAATGAATTTAAAAAAAAAATAAACAAAAATTAATGGTTTTTTTTTATACAGATATCTGGCCATGAAGTTTCAGGAAATGGAGGAAAAAATGCGTCAGGAAAAGCAACGCAAATCGCATGAGCAAACCGAGAAACCCGCTGCCCGAGAAGAGCATTCAACGCCCAAAATGCCCAAGAATCATAAGGCGGCAGCTACTAAACATGGCAGCGGCATTAATGCCCAAGTTTATGAACAAAGTTCAGAGCGTAATTTGCTGATCGATGATGAAATTGATGATATATCCGAACGTGGCACCTATGATACCTACGAGCAGGCGCCCACAACAGTTATGGCACCCACAACAACGACACAAAACCTAAACCTAAGGCCCATAGTTGTATCATCCACGCCGGAGCCAGAACCAGAGCTGGAACCGGAACTGGAACTGGAACCGGAAACTGAGCTTGATGCAGATACGGAGAGCATCGAAGAGGAAAATAAATTGCAAAGTTTGAGAGATACAAATGCTGCAGCCGGACAAAAGCAGCTGGAGACAACAAAAGTGAGCGTGGAAAAACTTGAAGTTATTGAGATTAAAACAGATGGAACAACGGGTCAATTAATGCCCGTAAGTGAATTGACGGATAGCGTTATTGAGCAGCAGTCGAAAAAGTAGTAGTAGTAAATTAATAATATATATATTTATATATATAGGCCTGGTAGAGAATGCTTGCCATATTTGTAATGAGAATTCTCTTTGTGTTGCATTAAATTATTTCTTAGCGAGCGATTACTGTAAATATATAACTGTAAATGAAAACTATATATGTATATATCTATAGGAAACAATTATAGAATTATGTGAACTATATCTAATAAAATAAAAATGCCAAGTATTAAGTAAAAATATTATATTTCACTCACCAATTGCGCATTATTAATATTCAAAAGTCCCGATTCCAAAGAGTTTATAGAATCTGGAATCTGCGAGGCATAACGAGAATTCTGCAAAAAGGAATTTGTTTTAATTTTATGAATACCGAAAAAAATTATACGCTTGCAGAACGATTTTAAAATAAATTTGTAGTAGTTAAAACTATGATTTAATAATGGAATTTCAATTGTCTACATATTGTAAATATTAAAATTTACTCAAATTATTCAATATATTAAAATCAAAGTTGCTTTGATTTCGTAGTGTATGAATTTATAGTTAAAACTATGATTTAATTATGGAATTTCGAACTTCTCCATGAAATTATTCAATATAATTATATAAAAGTCTATTGCCATATGCAATAGGTAGATAGAATTAGGAAAATAGTTTAAAATATGCATTTTAAGAAGTTATAGGCGTTATAGCGTTGATGCCATGGTATTGAATTGTATATAACTTTATAAGCAAGAATTAATTGATTTATAAAAAAAAAAGAAAATAAATTAGAACTCAATTCAGTACCAAGAGGACACGACTATAGAAAGAGGCTTTATCATTGTTTAACATTAAATCAACAAATGTCGATAACAAATTTCACTTTACCAAGTTTTTTTCAAACAATTTAAAAATGTGAAATTTAAATTGATAAATTTTCTTTTTTTAACATTTTTAAATTATTTGTTCACTTTTGTTTTTTGTTTAAACGTATTATAATATGACTTCTAATAGTCTATGAATAATATGAAAACTAAAATTAAAATTCCTTTTTTTTAGTTTTGATATTATTCATAGCATATTAGAAGTCATATTATAATATTTTAAACCAAAAAAGGAGCATCATAAATGACATAAATAAACCATGAATAAAATCTATAGTCATGAATTGTTTTTCCTCTTTAACAAGATTTTCTTAATAATCTTTTTATGAAAATCTTGTAACAATAGATTTTTAAACTAAATTGAAATATATACCAATTTTAAATATGTGCACTATTAAACTCGAATTAAGCTTTCAATATATCAAACTATAGCATAATTTAAATTTAGAAAATTCTTTTAAACATAAATAATTTAAATAATACTTTAAAATTGTTACAATTTATGTTTAGGCAATTGTTTTTTACAATTTTATAATTTTAGACACAATTTTCAGTTTTCAAACCCTTAGATCGCTCTGCAAGCGTATTTAAAATATTATTATAAATAATACATTATCTAACCATATCGCTTAATGAGCTTGTTCTATGATCGATATGAAATTTCGAAATGCAAATCTTGCAGTAAATGTTCTTGCACTTATTACAAAATTGATTTAAAGGTTGATTATGATTGCGACATATGTTATTCGAGGGCAAACGAAAGATATCCTTGCCAACGCGTATGCCATTATTATTATTATTTTTATCATCCAAATGCTGAAAGATATGCGTCTTGAGCACACGACTATGTGAATGCACCATCTCAAAGCAGCGTTTGCAATAGAAGGCATTGCATTTGTCGCATTCGCCTCTGGCCACTAAATAATTGCATTCGCTGCATTTTGTCTCCAGGACAATATCGCTCATAGTTGTCATGGTCAAGGACTTGTTAACCGACTCATTGGTAAAGCGACGATAGTAATCCAGACCATTTGTCTCGCCCAGCACATGATAATTGAGCTCATAGAAATCCCTTATATTGCCAGCATATTTAACATTCGGATTCTTTGCATTAATTGTCGGTGGTGCAACGCTGTGGCAGACAGCGCATTTGAAATCAGATTGATGACGATGCATCGATATACAATATTCGCACATATTATGGCCACATGGCAGCAAAAAGGGACGAAAGTTCTCTGTTAGAAAGAATAAGAAAATTATTTAATTAAAATAAAGCATAGAACAAATTTAAAACAAAATTTATTTACTTACCAAAAATCGTAAAGAATATTTTTATTTTCTATTATTAAATTAAAAAAAATAAATATACTTAAAGATTAGTTATTCAAAAGAGGACTACGCTTATGTGACTCTTACAAAATAATCATATTCTTAAACCGCTCAAAAATAATCGAATTATTTGAATTTTTTTTTTTTTTTTTCAAAAAAGAATAAAAAACACAATTGTTCCTAGGAAAGCTATATGAAAAAAGTCTGACGTCACATCGTGTGTGTGCTCGTGTTCGTGTCGTGTTGGAATGTTGAACTGATGCTCATCTCTAACAAAAAAAACCTAACGGTTCGCTTAAGTGTACATGCACAGAAAAAATGCAATATACATGTGTGTGCACATATGTGACATTTACGCATTCTTGCCCATAGAAGTCTCAAAATTTAACACTTTCTCAAAATAATATACACATTTAAATAATACATTTAACAAGAATTTTTAACAATTTACTTACCCGCTACCCCCGACTTGTGCTTCTCTGAATATTCGTGGCAGCATTTTGGGCAAACCAATTGACTGCGCAAATTGGCGGCCACAAATTTGCGATCGAAATATTTAATACCGCTGTCGTCGCTGATCATTTTTATTTTAGTTTTAATAAAGTATTTACTTTCTTAACGTAGTAAATAACACAAAGCGTTGCAATTCATTGACAACTTACTGCGCGATTGCAACAAAATCTTAAAGCGTACTAAAAGCCGGCGGAACTGCAAAAAGTAGTGTTGGGCAATGTGTCTTAGATCACTAGTTCCATTTAGTGATTTAGTTCTTGGAACTGCTTCAAATGTGGTATGCTGTTCCTGAGTAAGCAAAATTTATTTAATTAAGAATTTTAGATTTAAGCCAAGCTCTTTATTTTTATATTTTTATTATCCAAATAAATAAATAAATAAATATAAAATACATAAATAAATAAATATTACTCAGAATGAAACTGTTAAAGCGGCTTATCACTTATCGAACAAGTCATCGATTTGTGCTGTAGATTGCTTGAAACTGTTATACTGAAGGTTTCCTTTTTAATATTTATGTTCAGTTTCCAAGGCTTTCGTTATAAGAAATAAATACAATTGATTTATTATACTTAACTTTTTAAATTTTATTAATACAATTGATTTATTATACTTACCTTTTTAAATTTTATTAATTTAGCCAACCGTTCTTATTAATTAAGTTTAGTAGTCATTTTTATTTATTTATTTTCTATATTTTTAAAACACAAACCACAAATTACAGTTACCAATAAAAAGATATTCATTTTAACCTAACATTTTTTTTTTTTGTGTATTTTTTTAAACTTTGGAAATTTTTTTTTTAATTTCAGCACAAACCAAACTTTACCATTACCAATAAAAGTTATTAATTTTTTAAAATAATTTTAGCCAAACATGGAATCCATTAGATTATTTTGACGTTCACGACGATTTGGCTCATCCTGATTAAAACGTCGCAGTTCCTCATAGACTTCATCATCGGTTTCCTATAAAATATTTTTATATATATTACATTTTACAGATCCTTTTAAAGAGTATACTTACAAAGATATAGCGACAAATGGGGCAGGAATTAGCCTATATAAATAACAAAAACGATGTTAGGAAATTTTTATATATTTATTTTTTTTTAATTAATTAATTAATTACCTTCTTTAGCCATAGCAAAATGCACTCCTCATGAAATTCATGTTTACATGGCAAAATTTTGAATTTCTCTCCCGCCTCGGCAGGTTGTTTGCATACGGCACATTCAAAATCATCCTGAACTTCTTCGGATTTAATAACATGAAACGGCAATTCGGCAATAGCACGCTTAGAAGCTTCGGGTACTTCAATTTCCATATCGATGCCATTCATTATGGCCAGGACCTGCAAGCGGCGATAATTGCGATCGAAATCGTTGGCACCCTCAGGTCCTGTGGGCTCATGTCCCAGTTCATCGAAATAATCAGCCATCCTTTTATTTAAATATTTTTAAGCTGAAATATCAAATTTTTATATATGTATATATTTTATTTTTCAATTGGAAAATTGGGCTGGGTTTTTTTTTTGATGGGAGCCAAATGTCATTTTTATTTCAAAATTCAAATTATATCCGTATACAATCTTTCACGATTTGATAATAATAATAAGTACAATAAATATTTGCATTTTGAACTTGAGCTTATCTATATAATATTATTTAGTTGACACTGAACCTGCATAGAAGCCTATGGCTTAGTTATTTATAGTTAGTTTTAGTAGCTAATTTAGTTTAGTTAAGAGGTCATTGCATTTAAAATGTGTATATATGTGTGTCTAAAGCTAAATTTCAGTTTATTCAAAAGGTTTTTCAGTTTTCTCTTCTTTTTCTAACTAGTCTACATTTTACAGGCATTTACTGGCATCTCGAGATTGCTGCAGACTCCATAGTTTGTGTTTACTGTATTTATTGCAAATTGTTTATAGTTTTTTTTCTGAGCTAGAGTGTTAAGTGTGTAGTTCAATTTGGGTTTAAAATATTATAAAAATATAATTTGGAAATTAAGAACAAATACTTGAAATGCGAGCTGATTAATTGTGAACAAGGTGGCGTATTTTTGAATTGAAATTGAATTCAAATTAATTGAAAACTTTTTTAAAATTACAAACTTGAAATGCGAGCTGTATTTATGAGCAGAGTTCTTAGGCATTACATATTAAAAATTCGATTTAAAAACAATTCTTAATATGAAAATACAATTTTTAAAATTGAAAAAATTGGCACAGAATCCAAAAAATAATATTGGGAAATTGGAAAAATCCTCATATGCGAATTTTTTATTGTTGATAGAAATTACAAATTTTTTCAAAATTAGAAACCTATAATGCGAGCTGTATTATTGAAAATTATTGGAAACTTGGATTGAGTTTTTAGGCAATATATATTGAAACTTCGATTTAAAGAATTCTTTAGAATTGTCATGTCAAAAAAAAAATTTTTTTTAAATTTATTTCAAATTAGAAACTTGATTGAAAAATTGAAAACGCCAGAAACTTAGAAATAGCTGGAGTTGCTACATTAAAGTTAAAATTCAATAAACTTAAGTTCAGTTTGTTTTAAAATTTTAAAACAAATTTCTTATGAATTTGGAATGGGTATGATCAATTTAAAAAGAAATTCTAAAATATTTTAACTGCAATATCTAAATAGGAAGAAAATAAACCAAAGTATCTTACAAAAATTCCATCCAATAAAAACACAAAATGATTTTTGTTGTTCTCATTTCTTTCTTTCTTTTATATACGTTATGCTAAAAGTATTTTTTTTTTATGTTGTTTAATATTCATTCTTTTGTTTTTTTCATATATTATCAATTATATGGTTTTGTGTTCTTCATGAAAATTAAATACAATTTTTCTTTTTTCGCTTTGACAAATTTAAATTTTGAGCGAAAAAACTATACTTTTTATATAATTTGTATTATTTTTTGTGATCTTTTATAAATTTCACTTAAAGTTTAAAAATGAAAACAAAATTGATGCTTAAATTTAAAATTATCGAGTAACATTGCTTTAAATTGCTAGAGAATAAATTAAAATTCCAAAAAAATTAGGGATGCGCTCTACACATTTATGATAAAGTTTAAAATATATATAAAATGATTTTATATATATATAGATATAGATACAGTGTGAAGTGCGCTACTTAAGACGATGAAACAAAGAATTTAATAAGTACACAATTTTCGATTAATTTTTTTCGATTTGTTTTTCTGTTTTTTTTTAGCTATTTTTTTTATAGCCAAGAAAAAGTTGCTGCAACTAACTACGGCAGGGAGGTAGCACTGCGTGGGGCATATGAAATAATTACAATGCGCAGAAGAAAGATAGATAGATAGATAGATAGAGAGAGAGAGAGAGATAGATATAAATACAAAGTAATATTATATATATATATATATAATTTCTAAAGTAAACAAACGTTTTGCGTTTAGATCTATAACTAGCATTTACAATTCTAGTTCTAGTCTATATATTTTTTCTTTTTGCTAAAAGCAGCAGATGCGGCAATTACGTTACGTTACGTAACGTTACGTAAGGGTAGACCGTAGGGTGTTTTTTTGCTGTAGGCGGCACTAGGCCAACTCCTCATCCTAGCCGGTTATCGATATCTGTGCATAACCAACCAGAGCACGCTCATCGGGCACCTCACCGGGCTGTACGCCGGAACTTAATTGGAACGTTATTGTCTTCATTGTATCGCATTGGGCAATCAATTGATCCAAGTGTATGGCCATGGGCTGTGTGTCCAGTGCATCGACTAGACCCGCATCGACAAGCTCTGTGGCAATGCCCTCGGCTGTATCCTTGCCTACGGCAAATTCAAACCGTATATCATGCAATTCACGGCGTAAATTACGCATGCGTAGAACGAGATTAACTGGAGGCGCCTCACCAGCTGGTGCAACATCACTGGGCAGCTGTAGCTGTGCCAGGCCAGCGCTCAGTTCTTGTGTGGCAGCAGCTGTTGTTGCAGCTGTTGTGGCAACCGTTTGACCTGGCGTCACCGTTGCCGAGGACAAACTGCGCGTAATCTCAGGCGTTGTCTCTTCCCGATCGCTGTCCGATGAATCAGCGCGTTCGAGTCGATTAATCGGACGATCCTCCGATTCGGAATCGGATGAGGGTTGCTTGCGACCACCGCCACCGCTGCCACTGCCACCGCCGCTGCCGCTAACATTATCCTCCTCCTCGCTGGACCAAACCCATTCACCCGTCACCGTACGATGAAGTCGCCCCGAAGCGCCCGGCTGACGCTTGGCTGCCTTGTGTACACGGGTCTCCATGCTCGGCCCGGATTGTAATAAAGTTTGGGTTAAATATTTGCGATCTTTGGCCTTTTTGAAGAATGCATGCTTCAGCAATTCACTTGCCGTGGGACGCTTTGAGGGCTCCTTTTGCAAGCACTCTACAATCATTTTACGGAATGTCTTGCCATATGCCTTATATTGATCCTTATCCTCGGCGCCTGTATCCAATGTCGGCGGTTCATTTTGTAGCGTCAACATTAGGACTTTCATGGGAGGATATTTATGATAGGGCGCTGTGCCCGTTGCCATTTCAATGGCCGTAATGCCAAAGGACCAAATGTCTGCTTTGAAGTCATAACCATGATCCTGTTCCATCACCTCCGGCGCCATCCAACAGGGTGTACCGACAAATGTGTGTCGCACCTTTTGCCGGGATAAATCCCGTCCGGTTGCCAGCCAGGCACTAACACCAAAATCAGCAATTTGTATGGTGCCATCATCGCCAATTAATATATTTCCCGCCTTGATATCACGATGGATTTGACCATTTGAATGGAAATACTCGAGACCCTTTAGGACCTCCTTGAGGACCGTTGCAATTGTGGCCTCATCGAAGACACCCTGCTTACAATTCGCCGTACGCATCTTGTGTTTAATAATGTCCAATAGTGAACCACCCTCGAGGAGGCGCAACACCAGCCACAACTCTTCACGCACCACAAACGATGTATGATAAGTGACAACATTTTCATGATTGCAGGATGACATGGCCTGGATTTCCTTCAGCAATTCATCCATTGATGTATTCCATTTCTCCAGATTTATACGTTTGATGGCGCACTTTTCATTCTTGGGTATGCAATAGGCGCCATGCACCACGGCTGTGGCACCAACGCCAATCACATCTCTTAGCTCATAATCATCTTTGGAATTGGGCCAGGGTTGTTTCTCGGGCGTTGCGGCGGCGGCGGCTGCAGCGGCTGCTGTTGCAGCTGCAGCTGTTGCTGCCACATTGTTGCTGGAGAGCACAGCTGGTATGGAAGTCATGCTTCGAATGGCAACAGGTGTACCGGGACGTTTACGCGTCTGTTGCAAGATTGCCGGTTGACTTTGTGAGCGTCTGGGTTGCTTGGCAATGACAGCAGCAGCAGCAACTGTTGTCGGCGGGTTTGATTGCTGTTGTTGTTGCTGTTCTACCTCCGGTTGAGTGTTGCCAAATTCTGTGTCCTGTTGCTTGTAGCTTGAGCTGGAGCTGCAAATGTATGTCGCACTTTTGGTTTTTTGTTGCACGTTGTAGCTGCCTGAATTGGCGCGTTCTTTAAGCTCCGCTTGTTGCGCCTCCTGTTGCAACTGTTGTTCCTTATCCTGTTTATTGCCACCAAAGCAGCCAAAGATGCCACTTGCACTTGTCTCTTCAAATTGTTCGTTGTTGCTGTTGTTGTTGCTGTTGTTGGCGGCGTTTGATTTATTGTTGCAATTATTATTATTGTTGTTGCTGTTACTGTTGTTGTTGGCGAAGTATGCAACTTCTGCAATAGATCAAATAGAGAGAGAGAGAGTGTTCGTATAAAATTGAGCCTTGCCTCGAATATTTTTTTATTAAATTGCACGAAAATTTGGCACTAAGAGGAAAAAGATGAAAAAAAAGCGAAGCAGAGGGTGGGATGAGGGTAGGAAAGGGTTTTTTCTATTTTTTTTTTATTTTAAAGCATACGGGGATCCCCTTTTTTTTGGTAGGAAAAGGTGTTTCTATTATTGCTAGATAACATGCAACATATTAGAAGAGAATTGATTGAACAAGCAAAGTGCAACGTGAATGGGCAGCATAAAAAAGTTTAAATCAAAGATTGTAATGGCGATATTATGTCGTTACCATGATTATTGACTTCTTTACATGATCTACGTGAATGGGCCACAACATGAAAATCTAGTTCAGATAGAAAAATTGTTATAAAATTGAGTTTTCTACGGATCAACGTATAAAAAGTCTGAGTTTGAATTAAAAATTTATTAATGCTCACAAGCGGAACTTGTTCCCTCTTGAAATGAATTAAACTAACATTTTCGCAGTCTAGGATTAATTACTCGACTTAAATGGGCTGCATTCAACAATTTGAATAAAGGTGAAAATTAAAAAAAAAGAACATGATGTGTCTTTCTTCTGATTACTCTTCTGATGATTTTGGCAATAATCTTTGCAGAATACAACAGGAATTTACACGACGTGAATGGGCCGCAGATTAGAACAAAGCTTAAACGACGTGAATGGGCCGCTGACTAGAACAAAGCTTAAACAACGTGAATGGGCCGCATAAGAGCAGTTAAGATCCGACTAAAGGAGCGTACAAAAAAAACAACTTTCGATCACTTTTGCGCTCTTCTGAGTCGAAAGAGAGAGTTTATCAATCAATTGCTGTAATCTGTAAAGAGAGAGGGGGAATTTACACGCGTTCATAAAGTAAACAAAATATTATTCAAGTCTCACACAGAAAGTTGACAGCTAGCCTCCGCTTACCCCCTCTATCACTCTCTCTCTCGCTCTCACCCTTACTCACTGATAAATAAAGTGTAAAGGCAAAAAAATTTTTCCACAAATGCGCAAACTGATAAGCCGCGACGTGTTTTGTGTTTTTTTATGAATCAAATGCATTTAACATGAGTGTGCACATAATTTTAGACGCTGACTGTACAACACGCATACAAGCATGCTTGTGCGCTCTCTTTTACGCGCGCTCTCTCTTTCTCGGCTCTGCTTTGCTGTAGCATAAAAATTGAGCGGCGGCGCGCCACTGTGGGCGGCGGAGGTGGTGTGCGAGGGTCCAATGACCGCATTCAGTTATTTTTAGATAACAACAACAACAAGGCATAGAAAGTGCAATTAAGTTTTCAGTTTACTGTTTATATCAATTTGATACAATTGCCTGTGCCAAGAGAGTTTCAGTGTGCCTTGACAGGTGCAGGCAGAGAGAGCGGACAGAGAGCGGGCTGAGGCGTTGGCGCTGGCAGAGCAGCAGAAGTGTAATCACAGTTAGAATGGGTTGAGCGACTACACTGCACGAAAATGGAATTGTGTACCAAGTGCAAACACACTGTGCAACCTGATAGTGATAAGCTAATATCTAAAAAAATATGTATATAAATAATAGTAATAACAATTATCTAGGGCGCGCCGTCATGTGCCTGCGATTATGTCAAGAACTGTGTTCCAATTAGAGCCGCAATACAAAAAAAATTCAATACTTGGCCGTAATTTTGCAATTCCAGGCATAAGCCACAATAATAATAATAATAATAAGAAAAGCAAATAAAAAACAAAATGTTTACACAACAAATTAAGCAGGCAGGGCAGCAGGTCGCGGGCAGGGCAGGCAAATTGTAGCTAACAAAAAACGAAGGTTAGGGCCAATAGCTAAATTAAGCAAAAAAAAAAAATAAAATAAAAATAAAATTTATTTTTAAATACAACAAAATTTAGTTGCCAGGCGTTTGCTGAGCGCCCAAATAGCTTTAAAATATATAAAATATATGTATATTAAGCCGCTATTATTTATTAGGGGCAACACGCTGCTTTTGTGGGTCGGGGGCTGGGGGTAACGGCAACAGTCGAGACGATCATGTGCAAATGATAAGCGCACTAAATTGTTGCAAACGTTTGTCACACGACCAGCCAAGAGCAAAATGAAAATTTATTTCAATGCTGATCACAAGAGTTCAATTAGTTTTCATTAAGTTTTCTGTCTTTTTTTTTAAATGTTTTTTTTTTTTTTTATTGATTTCACACAATTGAAATCAAAACAATTTACGCAAAAACGTTGAGGGAAAATTTGTTCTGGTTAATTAATTACTTTCTGTACGTGCCTGCCACACACACTCTCTCTCTCCCCCGACGATCACAGACTTGCGCGCGTTTTTCTATATATTATATTTTTATGTTCGCTTCGCTCGACGCGATTTCGACGCGTTTGTAGTCAACGCCGCGCAACAACTGAGCGTACTCGGGCAAAGCACAAAGCGGAATAGCCCCCAAAAAGCCAACGTGAGACGTCAACGTCTACGTTAACGTCAGCGCGCGACAGCAGAGCGAGCGTTGAGACGCGTAACAAGTGTGCGGGAAGAGGCAACAACAACAGCAAAACACACATTAGAAGAAACTACAAGTACAAATGTATTGGGCAAATATCAACAACAACCACAACACGGACAGACAGCGACGGGCAGCGTGAAGTGGGTAATCAAAGATAGCATAGAGAGAGAGAGAGAGAACGTCAGAATGAAAGAACATAGCTGCACAGTGGCACAAATGCTGTTAAAAAATGATCAAATGCAAGTACTTTCTTTTGTGGCATTTATTTATGTATATAGCTATAGTATATAGTATATAAAAGTAAATAAGAGCGTAGCTATCCATTGAGGGGATAGGCTGCATTTAGAAAGGGAGGTAATAAATTGTTGAGTTTATATAAAAATACTAATTATAAGATGTAAGAAAACTTAAAATTAAAAATCTTTTGTCGGATTTTAACAAAATTTTCCCAAATTACATTTTTCAATTCTGTTTTACAAAGAAACAGATCTGATGTATGCCCCATGACCATAACTAACTACGCCCTTATCCTAACTACCTTATCTGTTATCTTTACTAATAGAATACATAAAAAAAAAAAATTCCCAAGTAAATTGTGCTGTTAAAAAGATGTCCAATTTTGATACCGAAAATGGGTTTTTTTTCTTGATATTTTATCAAAATTTTGTGGAACAAAAATGTAGAAAATTTGACAAATTTAAAATTTTTATTAAATTAAAAATTTGTTTTAGTTTTCATGTACATGGATACGGGAGCAAGGAAATTATTAACACGTTTGCCTTACCGATAATTTTGATAGCGATAATTATAACAATCGATTGCATTGATATAAGAACGATCGATAGAATTAATAGCAGAACAATCGATCGAATTAATAGTATTATTAAACAATGTAATTGTTAGTTAAGATCGAATTTTTGAGAGCAAAATAAATATAATATTTATAATATTTAAAATAATTATATTAGTTCAATGTACTACATGCCATTTTATATTAATAAAATTAAAGTAATTTAACAATTGTAACGAATATTTATTGTTAAAACTTAGTATCAATCTTGACGTGTTTTAAAAAAATATTTATTCAATATTGATTTCTTCATAAATTTTTTTTTATATCTTAGCTAAACATTTATAATATTTTTTTTTTTAAATACTATCTACAGTTTAGGTTACAAGTATCATATTGTAGAGCTAACAATGTTTTTCCCACATTAGCTAACGTTTATTTAGTTTCTGGTTGTAAGCTGGCTTCGTCTTTCAGTATTTTTGTTGTTCGCTCAAACAAAACAATTAGATTATTTTTCAAAGCGCATCTACAATTCGTATATACAGCTTGTGTTTTTATTTATTTAGTGCTCGAGTTTTATCAGCTTTAGGAAGCAACAACAACAATAATGATAATAACAAAACGAAAAACAATTAGCAACAAAAGAACAGAGTTCCCAAAATTTTTTGGAGCATAGAATAAAATAATGCATGAATACATTTCCTAGAACTAACAAAAACCAATTCATTTCTATAACCCATTCTCTTTAAACATATAGACAGATATATATATATATATATACATATGTATGTATAGAGCTATCTCTGAGCTAGATAAGTTTTTGTATCTACGTAAAAGCGAATCGTCATGGAAAATTCATGAATCGCATTGCGTACTGTGGGCTAATGATTTAGTTGCCATGACTCTAGCATATGGCATAGTCGCATTTTTTCTGACGTTCATTATATATATACAAAGATAGAGATAGATAGATAGAAAGATACAAATGTATCTAGAGTCGGGATTTTTTTTTTTTTTTTGTATCTGCTAAATTGCTAAAATGCTTGTGCATTTCTATGCGCCTTCGTCAACTTACATATAAAAATAAAAAATTTGCGTAAACATTTCTCATTTCTGCGTGAGGTTTATTTATAGAGTATACTTTTTTATTTTTATTTTTACTTGAGGTTTTGCATATCATTTCCAATGCAATCACCGACGCTTTGATCGGCTAGAATGATATATATATATATAAATGTATATATATATTTATTTATTTGTATGCTATATGCTACAAAGAGCGGCGTCAACACATTTTCCGTTTATTGCACTTTGCATTTCGCAAATATGTAATTTATGAGCTGGCTATTTATAGATCAGGCATCTTTATATTTTCTTTTTGTACGATTCTTAATAATATTTTTTTATTATTTATTGACACATTAATTAATAAGCTCGAACACCTCTTCATGTACTTGAACTCTTTATGGGGAATTGTGCATAAATGCGCGTATTATGTTTATTTTAAAACATTCATTAATATAAGCTTATATAACTTCCTAATAACATATATAATTTCAAAATTAATAGGTTCCGGGAAATTCCATTTTTATACATTAAATGCGTTGTACTAGGTACCACTTACTTGTTTTTTAAATTTAAAATGAATTATTTCTATAAATGGTAACTTTCAAGTAGTCAAAAATAATATAATTAAATGAATTATTAACTAAATATTTAATGAATTAAAATAAATAGTTAATAAATAAATAAATTCAGCTTAAAAACAGAAAAATCTCAATTTATATTGTGGTCCTGTATCTGGCTCAAAAACGTATTTAGAAGAAATCTTTAAAAATATTTAGAATTAGCATTTTATTTTGAAATGTTGTTGTTATTTCTCAACTGACCTTAACAAAATGTTGAAATGCACATAATTATTTATATAAACTACAACATTAGCTTTAGCTTAAGTGCGACAACACAAAATGTTAAATCGGAAAATCATGTATGCTCAAATATGGAAATGTATCTTCAACTTGTGTTTTTTTAACTCATGCACATGATTAATTGTTTATATTATTTATAGGAGAGAGAGAGAGGCTTGTAAAATAAATATACAGTGAAACTTCGATATAACGAATCTAGGAGGAATCGAAAAATACTTCGTTATAGCTATTGATTCGTTATACATACATATGCATTGTGAAACCTTTTTTCAAGGGACTCAGCTAAACATTCGTTATATTGAGTTTTTCGTTATAACGAAGTTCGTAATATCGAAGTTTCACTGTATAATAATATAAACTATACATTTTAAGAAAAATTTCATGAACATTTTCAACAATTTTTGGTTTTTATTTAAGCTAAGTAATAAATTTTATTTTATTTTTTTTCGCCAAAAATTGGGTATAAGGTCTTTTTTTTTTAGTAAATTAAACATTTATTAAAATTCAACTGGATATTAAGAAGCGATATTTAACACACAATTGCGAATATTTCTGATTTAGATCAAAAAAATTTAAATCGTAATAATTGAGTGTTGTAAACCCCAAAGATAAACCTGTAAATATTTATTTTCAAGCTTTTTCCTTGAAATAATAAAATAAATACTATTTGTATATATGTACATATAGGGAGAACACCAATGAAAAATAGGAAAACAAATAGGAAAATTAAATTTTAAGAAAAATTACACGAAAATGGCAAAAGGCCTAATCAATTTTATTTGAAAGAAAACACGTTATACATAATAAGAAAACTATGTCACATTTTGGTATTAAAAACTTTTCACTATTAAATGATTTATTTAAATTTAAGATAAATATTTCAGGCGATGGAATAAATATATAAATCAATGCAAATTTTTTTGATATTTAGGTTAAAGATATAATTTTTTGAAATATTACAGAACCCACTTTGCTTGAGGCATATTAAATTAAAAAACTGCATTTTAGCAGCTTTTGAAGATTTATTTGATTTGTTTTTTTTTTTTTTTACACAAAGTCGAGGCACTTGAGATGCCTTTTATGACAAAATACTATATATAAACGATCTAATTACGCGATTTAGATAGGAATCGAGCGAGCAATCGAATCGCGTGCAATTTAAAATCGCATTGCTTGCGGTCGATCCTCCAGCGCGAAAATCACAAAATCAACTGAACTTCAGAAATCGTTGTAATCAAACATTTAAAATGAACATTTCGTTAAGCAATAAATAACAATAAAAAAAAAAAATAAAATAAATGGCCGGGCTCGAGGGGCAACAGCGGGAGTGTGGGAAGGGGGTATACGAACCCACAAAAGTGCGAAATTTTCGCCGATGTTAAATTTAGTTAAAATAATATTTATTTCTATGGGCAGGTTTGACTACTACTCTGTGAATCTTATAGTATTTTCTATCAGTATTTGGGCTAGTCGCTGGATTAACTAGAGGGATTTGTATTTTAAGACTGCTGTCTAAATATAATATGCAAGACTTTTGTTTTTGATTGAAAATTTCAATTAATTAGTGTTGATTTATTGACATTCTACGGTTTTTTGTTTTTGTTGTTGCGGTACTTTTGACGGTGTTTCTACAAATAACGAAATTAGGCAGTGAAGTATAAATTAGTTAAAAAATTGTGTGTCATTTGTGTAAATTATGCAGTTTTATAGACTATAAAAAATTAGATAGAGGCATTGGTAAGCGATTTTAATACCCTAAATAAACTAATAAAGGGTAAAATTGAACTTAACCAAAGCATTTTTAAATCTATAAAATATTAAAAAAAAAACAGTAAATGTAGCTTTTTATCAATTTGAAGATTTAGCTCTTTCTAAAGACACAAAGTTTCCTACTCAGATCAAGCTTAATATAAATTTCGCACAATTCTTCCAATTATCGCAAAAAAAAGGCTTTAAATTTCGAAAATATTGAGTTTTATAAAACATTTAGTCTACTGTCAAAATTGTATATTAATTTACTAAATAATGTTTTATATAATTATTTAATTTATTTTTTTTATTTATTATTAAGATTGGCAAGTTCTTTAAATTTTTTATATATTTTTGATTTTTTATTTTCCTGTAAATTTTATACTAATTTATTTTTGCAATAATTGACTTTAGCATATATTTATATAATTTTTCTATACATAAAAAATATCTTCTTTTATCATTAATTTTTTTTATTTGCCATCCCTGGTATACTATGTAAAACATTTAGTCTACTGTTGAAATTGTATATATTATTTTAATAAATAATGTTTATTAATTTTTATTTTAAATTACATCTGCAGCGAATTATTTAATTTATTTTGTATTTTTTTATTATTAAGATTGGCAACTTCTATTAATTTTTTTATTTATTTTATTTTTATAATTTTTTATTTTTCTGTAAAATTGATACTAATTTATTATAGCTATAATTGTCTTGGGCATAATATTTATATAATTTTTCTATATTTAAAAAATCGTTTTTTTTATATTATTTATATATTTTTTTTATTTACCATCCCTGGTATACTATGTACTAAAAAAGTGTTTTGCATTTATTTGCATAATATTTAGCAACACAATGGCGAGTTGCTTTATTTTAGACACATTTAGCAGCGTAGTTATTATTATTATATTTAACAATTTGCACACACGCCTTTAAAATATTTATTTTTAAATTTTTTGTTTATAGCAAAAAGCTTTCTATTTATTATATATACACTGATTAGTATTAGTATATGTACATATATTTGTTTTTTTTTTATTTATTGTTAGGGTATGTGCGAAAATTCTTAAAGTAGTTGACTTGACAACAATTCGTAGTACCTGTAACACAGATTTTAAATCAATGTCTCGTATATATTTATGCGTACCGGTAACACGAGTCAAATGATCGAAATCGTATTCACAAATATAATACTAAAAAAAAATAAAATCCCCAACAATTAACGCCTTATTTTATAGCACGTGTGTGTGCTTGAGTTGTATATAGATAGTATTTGTGCAACTTTTTCTAAATTATTTTCAATTTTATGTACTAGCTTATAAACACATTGTAAAATATAATCTAATAATGACATGGAAACCATGAATGACCACGACAAACTGAAAAATATTCAATGGAAAATAAAAAACAAATACAAACAACAAGAATTCAACTAAAACAATATCAAAATGTATATAACTTTGTATTTAGTATGAATATATGCATACTAGAGATGGCAGAACATTGATATAACTATCGATAGTTTGCAATTCTGTTCTTTTTTTTTCAATTCATATATTTAAACAATTTTATAATTTATTTTTATTTTTTTTAAGAGTTTTAGAAATACATATTTTCTTTAAAGAATATTTATTAATACATTGTGAATTTGTTTAATTTTTGTATTTTATTTTTTCAAATTTACCCAAATTAATTTTTGATTATGTTAAATAAGCTGTGCTTCAAAATTGAATAAATAAATTTTAGCTAAAGTACCATAACACTTTTTAGATATATTATAACACTAAGCAAGAATTTTTATATACACAATTTTCGAAAATTCCTAAAAGAATCGAACTTTAAAAAACATCAAAAATTTAATGGTTTCTTAAATTTTCAAAAAATTTGAAGAGAGAAAAATTAAAAATAATATTGATCAAGAATTCGATTCACTTATTAACCATTGAAAACTATCGTTTTAATATTTTACCATCTCTAACATACAAATAACCCAATAGACGTCATGACAATAATTATTCTTTAGCTGTCTCTTTAATTTGTATTTTTAAACAAGTCGGAAACTTTATATATGCAAAGTTCATATGAGAAATGCTAAATATGCGTAACGTGTCAGCCCATCAAGTAAAACATAGATCATATGTTCAGTTCGTTCAGTAAACAGAAATCTAATTAGATATGTCTTTTTTTTTATCTGAGTTCTCAATAGCTATACTATATATTATGTAGGCATAGCTCAAGGCAAGGACAGTCCGTCTATTGCTCTCTTGAAATATTTGCAAAAGTTGTACAAAAATTGCAATATTTGCTTAAAAGCATTTTGATAAATAGATATATATATTTTGTTTGTTGTTGTTGTTTTGTTTTTATATATAGTATTTTTTTATAAATTTTTCCACCTGTATTTCGTTGAGTGATGGCGAGAGGCCATTTCAGTTGAATGAACTTTATAGAGTAGGAAGTTATGCATAATTATAAAGCTGTCAGAAGAAAAACATTCATGTGACCCACAAAATTCAGTACAATAAACTGTACCAGACAATTGTATATAAGTATTAATTAAAATAGGGATTAAGAAACAAACAAAAATTAACGCACATTTGTACAAATATGTAATTAAAGTTTATTTATAAACTAAACACATGTGTAAAGGTATTCAAAAGTGATATTAGCATTTTTTGGTACACTTGGGAATCAAGCTGAAGAATTTGTTTAAATAATTCTTAATATGAAAAATATATTTTAGGGAAGCTTATTTAACTCGACTTTGGAATCAAGCTGAAGAACTTAACAGTGCATTTAGAGTATAACAGCTGCAGGAAATTAAGTTTAAAAGGGCATTAACATTTATGTAAGCTAAAAACTTTAATAAACAGTGTAATTATTATGTTTTTAACAATTGTTATATTGCCGTCTGTTTAAAAATTAATGTAATATAATATAAAAGATAATTTTGAATGGGCATTAACATTTTATTCAAATGTTAAAAAGGCCTCGATATATTTTTACATTTCTTATGATGCATTCTGCATTTGACAATAGTAGCAATAACAGTTTAGCATAACAGTAACCGTTTAACATAACAGTAACCGCTTAACTTAACAGTAACCGTTTAACATAAGTGAGTATTAACATTTGTTTGTATGTCAATTAATAAAAATCTGTCCCCAGAGATTCCTTAGCTTGTTTTTATGGGAAAAACAAATACATAAAATCCAATTTAACGATTTCTCAGTTAATCAGTATGGTATTTTCCATTATAAAATATTTTGCAAGATTTTAGGCCAACTCTGACCTTGTGTCGCAAATGTCAAGAATATTTATAGTAAGTTTAGACCAAGTCACGTACTTTTTTTTTTTTTTGCAATTCCAGTAGCGGGCACGACAATTTTCTCAATATGCAAATAATCATTAAACAAAAAATAAAAAGAAAAAATAAAAGCAACAAGTTAAATGTTTGCGCGCTTGATGACAATGACTAAAAATAGCAGTCGCAATTGAAATGTCGTTCCATATACGGGCAAATGCTTTTTTTTCTTCGTTTTTTTTTGTATTATTATTATTATTGTTGCTAAATTTAAAACGATGGGATGAACGTCAACACGACCGTCGTTCGAGTGTGTGGGCAACTGGGTAACAACAACAATTTATCAGGAACTTTTTTTTTTGTTGCAGCATCCATTAAAATGTCAATGTGCGGCGGGGCCCTATCTGCAACAGACTGGATGGACCCTGAAGTATATTTGCAATTTACATACAGTAACAGCAACGAGAATAATAATAATAATATCAACAACATCAACTATACAAGTTCAAAGTCAAATCTTAATGTAAAACTGTCAGTAAAATTGGGGGTTGGGGCGCCACAAATTGAGCAACATTTCCGAATAATAATGATGATCAGTATGATCATTACCATGCCCCAATCATTATGTCAATTTGTTGTTATTTTTTCCGCTTGGCTAAGCATGCAAACAAATTAAAATTAAATCTTGGGAACGCCATGCCCCAGCTAGCTAGCAAAATTTAATTAACATTTGTCCGGCTCTATATTGTACTAGAAATGAGCAATATTTATTTAAATGTAACAAGATTTTGACTGTGACTGACTGGCAAAAAGTGTGTTGAATTGTGATTGAATATCTCGATTAAATAGTTTATCTAAAAGTCGCTGTAAAGAGCTTAACAGTCAATGTACATGTGTTAACAGTGCCGATAGTAATAGTTACAGCTATAATTTTAATATTTACAGTCGATAACTGAAGAGATTGACAGTGCGGCCAATTATCGATTACCAAAAATCGAAAAATCGACAGAAAAAAAACCGACAAAATTAAAGGAAAAAATATAAAATTAAATATTAATATTAAAATGCACAGATTTGTCCGAAAAAAAACTGAATTACAGTCACAATTCTAATATTTACAGCCATAATCCCAGAGCAGATTTTAATAACTGAAATTTTTGAAATATACAAACCAAAAATATTGAATAGTCACAGGATTTAAAAGCATTGACTTATTCCGATATTTAAGAAAATAAAGACAAGCCTAATTTGTGTCTATTTATGGCAAATTTAGCTATAACTATGTATTTGCATTATTTTCAAATGATTTATTAATATATATAGATCTTTTCAATCAATTTGGTCGGATTTTTCTTAGTTTTATAATATCGAAAATTTTTGATATCTGACATAGTCTTATAAGCTCTCAAAAATGCAATTTGTGAATAGTAAATTAAAAATTTGGAAATTTTAACAAATTATTATTGTATACAAAATATTTAAAAACAACAGTCACAACAATTATAAACAACAAAAAATATTGCTCCATCTCTAGTAAGTACATAATTATTTAAGCTCGCACAGTGGTCACTAAAATTGCTCGCATGCCCTGTCCTAGACATTTCCGCGTGTTTACATGCTGTCAATTAACCGATTAGCGCCATGCTGAACGTGATGAAGGGCAAGGAGTGGAGAGGGGAACCCCCCTCCACACAACCGTTCGACGATTTTCAATTTAATCTCGATTTTAGATCACAATTTAGATTTGTAATTTTGTAAATTGCAATTAGTTTAATTAATGCATTTTGTCTACGCGAATGTTAAGTAAAGCGTGTCTGGTTTAAATGATTTCAATGCTGATGACTAATCCAAAAGACTAAGCAAAAATCTGTAGTTAGTATATATACTACATAAATCTGATTTATATATATTAAATATTTTGCTAATTCATTTTTTTTTTTTTTTTGTATATTTAGCACATTTTACTTACCAGCTAGTCCTAATGAATCTGAAAATATATATGGGAAAATTTGTATTTAATTTTTTGTGTGAATTTTTTCAGATTTTATATTATATTAAGATTTAATTATATTTGTACGAATATAAATACAAAAAAATTGTATTAACTTGATTTTTTGCTGGTATGCGATAAGCTATCCTATAATATATATATATCAAAAATGTATTTAAATGTATTTAAAATTAAATATTTACTGTTGATTTTTAACATTTTGTTGACAGAACAAAGCGCAATAAAACTAACAATAATAATATACATCACTTTTTCAGGTTTATCAAGCTAAAAAAATGAACTGTACTCATTGTAATTAAGTTACAGGGTATTTCTATACTAAAAGAAATTCTTGACGTATTGGCGCCTCAACATGCACATAAGTCATGAGTGCGCAATGGTTTTTAAATATTCGATGCCAAATGTGGCATTCAATGAAACAACTTGACAGTTGCCCCCTCGACGGCGCGGCGCACCTGTTGCCAAAAAATTAGTTGCCCCATCAAGTTGATTCGATGAAAATAATGTAAATAAAGAATATATTACGCGTTCGAGGACATATTTTTGCAAGCAAAATAAACCAAAATTAATATTATTGAAAGA
Organism: Hirtodrosophila alboralis; assembly: GCA_035043045.1. Lineage (NCBI taxonomy): Eukaryota > Metazoa > Arthropoda > Insecta > Diptera > Drosophilidae > Hirtodrosophila > Hirtodrosophila alboralis. The sequence goes on along the minus strand of JAWNNH010000191.1, from coordinate 147,680 downwards.
TTTTTTTTTTATTTGTAATTTTAATTTTATTTTTATTTTTGAAATGTTGAGTTATTTTCATTTTCAACTGCCATATAGCAATCGCAGTAAAATGTTTTCAAAAATTGCTTATTGACGTTTAATGCCAAACAGTTGACGTCTTTATTGTTGGCTTTTTAAATGTGTATTGGCTTAAATATTGGCACGTTAGTTAGCTTTGTCAATAAGTTTAGCAGCAACACGTTTAGGCATTGAAAAATATTCCATGAACTGCTTAAAAATGTTAAATACATACACTGAGGTAAAAATTAAGTTCCAAAATAAAGAACAATCGATCTTCTTTTATTATGTAATATTTATTTAAAAAAAAAGAAGACAGACTCTCGATTTATAAACATAATTTTACCATATTCAGAAATAATATAAATTAGCAAAAAAAAAAAAAATAAGAAAAATATATAAAGTGTTGCATTTTGTAGCACATTTGCAATTCTCTTGTAATTCTCAACCGCGTTTAGCAGTCAGCGCATAAGGCACGAAGTTTATTATTAATTAATTTTTTCTGAAAAAATTGTTTTTCTCAGTGTGGTTTGTAATTAATACATTCTGCAGAATATATATTTTTGAGTGTACAAGATTTACTGATTAATTGTATTTCAAAATAAAACAGATCTTGCAGATATACTACTATAATATAGTAATAATATTTTGTTAAAATTAGACGACATTAAATATAATATTAAATTAAATATCATAATAAAAATGTAGCCTTGATTTTATTATTTGAAACTGTTGGATCTAGAGATGAACAATTACTAAATAAGCTACTAAATAATATACGCTAATAAATAGGTAATTTAATAGAGTATAACAGTTGAAGTAAGCATTAACATATTTTTTTTAATGTTAAGTAAGCGGTTCAATACATTTTTTTTTAATTGAAAATGTATTTTTAATATTGTTATCTAAGACTGAAGAAATTTGATTAATGTTGCACGGATTTTCATATAAACAAATAAACAAGCAAATTAATTGTTATATTAATTATACAATAATTTATTTAATGAGCCTGTAAAAGCCGTATCTGTGTTTGAATTTTTCTCTTTTTTATTAAGTAATTTACTTAAGTGCATTTTGTATTATATTTTTTTAACATTTTCTCTAGAGTCTTGCCACTGACACTTAATCGACAATGATTTGACAGGTGCAGGCTTAATCGTGTGTCATAAATTATATACTTTTGTGCTGTAGTATATTAAAAATTCTCAAAAAATAACAGATAAACAGAGGCCAAAAGCAATCAACAAATAAACATTCGTACAACGGCACGTGCTGTAAAACCCATTAAAATATAAATATTGTCGACAACAAAAACAATAAAATAAAAACAATAACAAAAATACAAAAATATGAAAACACAGACACAAACGAGGCGTATTAAATATTAAATCTTTGTGGATGCCAAAATGACATGCAAGACAAACAAATTGCGCATAAATTTATGACATACTCTGGCACTACAACGAAATAAATAAATATGTGCAAAATAAATAATCTACTGAACTTTCAATAGAAAAAAACAATATTTATTGCGTTTTTGATTGTAGTTCAAATAATTCTACTAAAGTAATTGGGAAAACATGACGGAAAAAATTTATACGGAATATAAAAGTTGTACTAAACAATTTAAAGCTGCACTTTTGATAACAAAAATATTTTTTAGAAAATATAATTAAATATAATTACACATATTTATATAAATATTTTAAACTGTAACGCTGGAATTTTTATTTATTTTTTATTCTAGTAAGATTAAATCTATATGATAATAAAAAAAAAAGACCAAGAAATGTGTTCCATATTAAAAAACTTATACAAAGATATCTAGACCGCATTTTTTTGAAAAAGGAAATTTTTTTTTTAACTCTTTTAATTTTGCCAAAACTGTGGTTTTCTGGCCCTGAATTTAGCTTTTTATTGAGTTTGTAATTCATTTTTAAAAATACAATTTTTATGTTTTTAATATGTTAGGCTAAGCTAGGGTAAAACTAAAATTTTATTTTAAAAATTTCAACAATATTTAAATGACAAAAAAATGTTTAAATTAGCAAATAAATTTTGACAAATTTATTAAAGTTGTAAGACTGCAAACTTGGTTTCTATGCAAGTAAAAATTTGTAAAATATAATTTTTGTAATGCAAAGCGAAGCAACTACAAAAGAACTTATAAAATATGATTGCTCATAAATTAATTTGTTTTTCTTTCGACTCTTTTTATGGAAATTTAATTTCTTTAATTAAGAATATTTGCAGTGTATTTTAAAGTGGAATCTTTTGATAGGAACGTGACCAAAGCACAAGGGGAACACCACCGCAGTCAATTGAATTAAACAATAAACAAGTAGAAATTTTAGTTGCAACGAATCAATAAACACAATTTCCAAGCAGGCGACAAAATATGCACGTGGTGATTGTGGCAAATAGTCACATGAGTCGTGAGGCAATAATATCAACAATAATAATAATAATAACTGTCAGCAGAGGTAAGAGGTGGCAACACTGGAGGCAACTTGGCAACTCGACAACTCATCAAACATAATTGCAGGCACGGATGCGACTAATTGTAAACGCAAATTGACAGCCAATAAAACTTAGGTGTAAATGGCTAACGATTGAGGGCGACATAAATCAGAGAGGGGAGGAGATATTTTTGGGAGGCGTTCGACAGGCGCGAAACGTTGATCGATTTAATTAGCAAATACATTTCAAAATCACATCAAAAGCGGGATAAATGGGGGCGACAAGACAGCAGAGTGTTGTTGTCAATTCTTAAGCGTGTAAATTTGTGAAATTTCGGAAAACGAAAAATGCGACGCATTTAAGAAAGAATTATGTTGCGAATCAAAGAATAATCGCTCTTATTGTATTATCAGACCTGTTCCCATTCTCACTTTCGGCAAAATCTTGCGTAAACGAATTTCCCTCTACAAATTTCCCCTCAAAACATGCTTATTTGAATTCGCTTCAGTTTTAGCTAGCGTTTTCAATCCGTTAGCGTATAAATCAATTAAGTTCTAGTACTTGAAACCACTTTTGACTTAAATATAAATTCTTAATATATTTTCTGTTCTTTTGACAACGACTTTGCATCTTCACTTTTGTAATTCAAGCTTTAAAAAGATTACTAATAGCTTTTTAGTAGTCATACCTTCTTTTGGTCAACTCTGGATTTTTTTTTAGCCATTTTAGAAAGGTATTGACAATACACATCATTTTATAAGAATATCCCATCAATTTACCGATTGTGGGATATTTTTAAACTTCAAAAAGGACATTTTTAAGAACATTTTCTATTTTGGGCAGTACCAGGCCCTGAGCGAATCTATTTTTAAGGAAATTTACAATATAAACAATTTGGAATTTTTTTTTAAGGTGATGCAATTCTTGCAGCCTTGTCTTCCAGATAAATAAGAAAAATTTAAAAACCAATTAAAGTATTCGAAACCCATTGGAAACTATTCGGGAACATTTTCGGGAAATGCGGAAATAAAATCTAATTTACCCATCTCAAAAACCCCATTTCTCTGCTGGGAAAAATAGTTGAGTTCCAAACCATTTAAATTGTTCAGAATTAACCTTCAAAAATTAGTGTGAGAAAATTAACCTTAGTGACGAGTTAAGGCATAATGCAAAACACAACTGTAAATGCAATAATAGCAACAACAACAACGTAACTAATAAAAACGATAACACGCTAAATTATTTATTGCGTAATGTACGTGACGTTCTCTCTCTCTCTCTCTCTCGCTATCGTTTGTTCTGTGTGTCAATTGCTTATATGCAAATGTGCGGGTTGGGGTGGCCAACAGCTGGGCGCACAGCTGCTGCAGCAGCCCACAACACAATGATAAGTCGCAGTCTCGCTGCACGGGTGAAATGTGAAATGCATAAGAAAGCAAAATGGCAACTAATTGAAACTAGTTGCATGGGGCCGTGGACGTAACGACGTCCATTTGAAGTTCGTATCAATTAAGAAAATGCTGCAATTCAATCAATAGCAGGCGTGTGGCAGGTCTAATGCTATTGGACGCCAGTGTAGTTTTGCTGCAGCGACTTTTGGCACTCAACTCAACAGCGCTCAATTAACAGAATGTTGTTGTTTTTAATTCGCCGTACAGAAAATGTTGTCTTTTCAATTTGCCGCAAAAACACACATAACCTCACACAACTGACAACTACAAGCGCATTCACTGAGTCACCGTCATAACAAAATTGAGAGCATGAGCCTCTCACACTCTCTCTTTCTCTCTCCACATCTTATGTATGACAACAAGCCGGTATTTCGTTTTCATGTTATTTCCGCAACGAATGAAAAGTTTAAAAAGCAAACTCAAATAAAATACATATGTTAAAAAAAAGAGGCGAATAGCCAGGCCATATGAAAGAACAAGAACCAGTTACTCAGATTCAAAAACAGAATATATATAGAAACCAACCTGTTTTCCCCTTGCTGCTGTTACGGCAGCCGCACAGTCGGCAAAATCGATTAAAAACCAATCGGCTCGTTTTTCGCACTGCGGCACAGGAGGAGGACACTGCAACAATTGCGTAAAGTTGGCTTAATTTGTGTTTGAATTGCTTTTGAAGAATCCAGCGAAAATGCTACAGGCGACGGGCGACGGCAGGGTAACAACTAAATCGACGCAAGCTGAAAGTTCAGCGTGACGAAACGTTTTTTCTTTTCTTTCCTGCTGCTGGTTCGTTGTTTGCTTGTTTGTGCTGCAGGGGGTTGCGGGTGCTGCGCTGGCTAACCTTAATTTGGCGTTTATTTAAATATACTGCAATATCCACTGCACTTGAATTGTTAACAGGCTCTGGTTGTTATTTTATTAAGTTAATGCACTTCTTTTGCTATTGAAAATCGAAAATTTAACGCAAAAATTCACGAAACGTCGTTTCGCAGCGACACGAAATAAATATACAATAAATTTTTTGTCGCGTTTCGTTTTCAGTTCGTTTTCCTGTTTATCAGATTGCTTGAGAGCGCGAGAAAGAGAGTGTGAGAGAGAGTGGCCGAGTTTTGTGTATTTTGCAGCACTGGAATTATCAACACTGGTTAGATTTGGCGCGCATTTGAATTTTGAATAAAGTGTATTCTTGAGCGTCTTTAATTAATAATAGAATTAAGTAACTAAGCGGCTAAGCTTATATTGATTTCGATATATTTGCAAAAATTTAATAATAGATAAACATCTTTTGTATTGTAATTATTTATACTGTATATTATAAAGATTTACTTCTGAAATTATAAAAATTTCTGTGTTTATATCTGAGGGCCCTTGATGTTGTTAATGTTGATAGTTTCGCGAATAAGTTACTTTGGCCGATGTGATTCACTTTAATAATATAATTTTTATTTATTATTATTATGCCCCCACAAATTGTTATTGAAATCTGCACTTAATATTTATTTTACAATGGACTAGCAAATTTTTTACTTTTAAAAATAAATATAAAATGCAGATTTCAAAAAATATTAAAATTTTGACTGTATTTATTTAAGATGAAAGTAATCCAAATTTTATTTATCTCCAATTGCAGTTTGAATGATGAATTAGAATTTATGTAAACTCATGTTTATAACTAAAATAAATAATTGAATTTGAATTGAATTTATATACAAATAAGCAATAATTAAGAGCAAACATAGTTCAATAAATCGGTTGAACTTATTCGACTCGATTAGATACAACTGCAATGTTACGCCGTTCTGCCTCTACCCCTTTTTGGATGATGTGGCATGCCACTAATGCGTCAGCGACACATCTTTGGCAGCCGTAAATGGCCAAAATCCAATCAGTCAACGGTGGCGACTCTGGACAAAAAGCAATCAACTAAGTGTCCAGTGCCAAGAATTAGCATAAGAAAGCGTCATTTGACTGTGCAGACAGCGGCAGGATAAACGTGGAAGGACGAGGAACAAGGATATGAAAAGCGTTTAGATCCTAATGAAATTTTACACCCGAAGGGCGCTCGTTAAACGTTTACGTTCACGTTCACGTTCATTTGCCAGTTCAGAGTTGTTGGATATTCGACTAGTTACCTCTCTGTTTACAGAGGGGCAACCCCATGCCTAACCCGAGAGCGCCACTTGTCTGGCAACTTTGACTTAAGTGCCGTTTTAGTGAGGCGCCTGTCTGAATACCGTTACGAATAGGATTTAACATCCCACAGCCCTCAACTCTTTACCCTCAAACGCTGTAAACGGGGCCGAACGTGTTAACTGCAGGTGTTTGGCATTTGAGTTACGTGCGAACGCAACAAATTGCAGTTTACACTCCGTGCAACATGACAACAATCCGTATAATTAAATGTCAGCAGCTGATGCGCGATTCAACAGCTTATTCCCCATTTTGTGGGTACACTCCCCAAAAGCTGTGTACAAACACACAGATAAACACACAAATTAAGGGGAGAACTGCGAAATCTGCGTGTGACATAATCCCGCATAGTCCGAGGGGGATTACATCAATGGGGTAATGGTCATTGAAATCATTCAACAGCTCACAACTCAATCGAGACACCTTTAGCTGTAGTGTATACGTATACACTTGGTAGAATGAATCACTTGGAATTAGTTCATAGTTGCTGATTCTCAGTTCACAGCTCAATCCACTCAAATTGGTTGAATCACTTGAATTGAACTCAGCAACTTAGAAGGGAATTAGGAACTTTAATTGATTTAAAATTACAATTCCTTATTTTCAATCAATTACTTATTCAAAACAGCTCACAACTCAACCGAAACAGAGTCACATTTAGCTGTGGTATTTACTTGTTTAAAGGAATCACTTGAAATTGATTCAAAGTTGCTTGAATCACTTGAATTGAGTCAAGCTGCGCAAAAGGGAATGAATTACTTTAACTGACTTAAGCTTACAATTACTTATTCCCAATAGTTTACAACTCAATCGTATGCACTTGGTTGAATGAATCACTTGGAATTGGTTCATACTTGCTGATTCTTAGTTCACAGCTCAATCAACACAAATTGGTTGAATCACTTGAATTGAACGAATCAGCTCAGATGGGAATGAATTACTTTAACTGATTTAAAATTACAATTCCTTATTTTCAATTGCCCACAACTCAACAGAATTCACTTGGAATTAGTTCATAGTTGCTTATTCGCAGCAGTGAACAGCTCAATCAACTCAAATTGGTTGAATCACTTGAGTTGAACTAAGCAACTTAGAATGGAATAAGTTACTTTAACTGATTTAAAATTACAATTACTCATTCCCAATAACTCACAGCTCAATCGAAACAGAGATGCCTTTATTTGTGGTGTGTACGTATTCACTTGGTTTAATGATTCACTTGGAATTAGTTCATAGCTGCAGTTCACAACTTAATCAACTCAAAGACTTCAAATGATTGCGTTGTAAAAAGCTCACAGTTCCTTATTTTCAGCATTCAATCTTAAACCAATCGTTGAATATGAATTTAATTGGTTGAATCACTTGAATTGAACCATGCAGTTCCGGACTGATTTAGTTTACAGATTTACACAGCTGTTCAGGCTGAATAAATCGCTTGAATTGTAATAAGCTTACAGTTTTTTATTTACAACAGCTTTCAACGGCATTAGAAAATATTCACTTTACAGCGAGCTGGTAGAATTAAAGTCAAAACATGGTTATTTCTGATTCCAGTATATAATTGTAAAATTACAGCTTTTTTAATAAACTAAAAATTTTTAAAAATGTATTTAAAGCATTTAGAATTATCACTTTTAATGTATAAAAATTCTGAAAATATAAAAGGTCATATTTTTTTAAATTAAGCATTTCATATAGTAAAATACATATTTAAAAAAATTGGAAAAAAAAAATCCTAGATATGCTAAAAGCTTATATAATTTGTACTGTTAATGTACAAAAATTCGGAAAATATAAATGTTCTCATTTTTTTTTTAATTAAGCATTTTAAATAGAAAAAAAACGAAAATAAAAGAAATACGAAAAAATACTATATAAATATACTAAACTCACTCAATTTAGTATTGATAAGGGGAGATTTAGGAGTTTAATCATTTATTAATTTAATGGAATAAAGAAGTTTCATAAAATTAAAAGAATATTTATTATATATTTATGATTTTTTATTATTAAAAAATCATATTTTATTACTTATTCATTTATTTTTAGTTTTTCAATATAAAACAAAAATAGTTGTTATAAATGAAATCAAAATAATTATTACAAGTAATTATAATCGCAATCATTAATACTCAAATTATAAGTTTATATTTTATACAGCATTTACATATGTATAAATTTTTTTAGTTAATTATATAATTCGCTTTTTGTTCAGAAATAAATTAACTCAAAAACATCTTTAGACTTGCCGTTTAAATAAATTATTATAAATTATAAATTTCAAATAAATTTGAAACTTATTAAAATCAATTTACAATTATTAAACATTTCGATTAAGTACTATTTGGACGCTGAATGCCAGATTCGGTGACGCACTTGCCACATCCGCGACCAGGTGTCATAATTTGGGCATTTGATGGACACAGAAGTGAGCAGCAATTGTGGATTTGATGGAGCATCCGTTAACAATGCTGTTGCACATTGGATTCATTGTTGTACAGCAATTAAAATGCCACATGCGGCAACCAAGGATCTATCCATTTGGCTGTCCAGCACACAAATATAAGCAAGCATCCTGTATCTGTATCTGTATCTGTATTCTGTGTATCCTTGTTGCTGTTGTTGGTTTGTCTACGTCAATGGAACGTGACGCTGCAACTGGACTCATAATGCAGCCGTCACCAGGTTTGTGATTCGATTTCAATGCCATGGGAACACAACCCTATGCAGTCGACAACCCTAAACTGCAATCACTTTGAGTGCCTTGATATATTAGCGAATGCCGCAGAATGAAAATTGAGATAGAATTGAGGTGGAGATTTGTGACAGGAGGGGGAACACAGCTGGGGAGGCTGGTCGTTAGACAGCTCATTTGGCAGCCACACACGTATCCGACCTGAAGCTAAAACTGGATGAAGTTGAAGTTGAAGCTGTCTTTAGCTTCATTTCATTTCATTTGAAGTTCTCTAAGCTAGTTAAGAAATAACACTGCAAATGTCATCAGCATAAGTAAAAACAACCAAAAAGGAGCAGCAGCAGGATGTTAAAAGTCAGCCAACACCTGAGGTGTACTTATGGCATAACATTAGCATTCCTTACAGCCAGTCAGCCAATGCGAAGATAACAAAAACACGCACAACAATTGCACCGAGACTGGAGATGCTCTTTCGAGACCCTAGTTCATTTGTTCAGTAGTTCAATTATTGCTGAATGAACTAATATTTTAATTGAGTTAATAACAATGCAGCAAATTTTGTAAAATTATTTTATCCTTTATTAGTTAATTTATATGTAAAATCGACAGATAATTCTAAAAAAAAAAAATTTAAAAAATATTTTTCCGCGACCTTTATCGAGCTAAACGAAACAAGATTTTCAACTTTTTAAAAAATGTACACTTTAAAATTGATTACATATAGAAAAAGGTATTAAAATGGTCAATCAACATATTATACAACATTTTTAAATTGGATTATTCGATCAGAAGTTATAAGGCGTTGAAATTTAAATTTTTCCTTTAAATATGACCATTTTATTAAAAGCAACTTTTTTTCAGAAATTCTTTTTTTATTTTTTTCTTTTTGACAATAATAAAATTAAAATTAAAAAAAGAAAATTTTTGTTTTCTCCATTGCTCGTTAAACCTGTAAATTTACCAATTTATAAACAAGAAAAAATTTTTTTAATCAAATTAAAAACTGATTATCTCTTAAATAAAAGAGAATAATTTTCAATTTTAGTGTAAATCTTCTAATTGTAGAGCGATTATGAACTTTTAATAAATATTGGAAAATTCGAAAAATAAATTTAAAGCTAACAGGTGAGCCCTTGGATCCTTATAAAAAAAACTATAAACAACTGCCAGAATTTTAAATTTCATTAGGAGGCGTGGAATCGCCTAGGAAATTCTCAAGTAACGTTAAAAAATGCAGGTTTACATTTAGAAAAAAAAGCTCAACAAAAATATTAGGTTATAAAAATATTTTATTGAAAATGTTTTAAAAAATAATTCTCTTCAAAGAAAAATTTTTAGTGTTTTTTTTTTTCTAAACTGAGGCCTCATATTTTTTAGAAAATTAGAAAACTATATTTTATTACCTAGATTAATCAGGGGAATAAGTTCAGTAGTTTAGTTAAATCACACTTAATCTGAACTGATTCGATACAACTCTAAACGGAGACGGTGAAAACTGAAGGCAGGACATACCATCCTGGCAACTCCTTCACATGTGGCAGCAGGCAGCAGGCAGAGGCAGCTTGTTTGTGTCGAAAGGCTTCAGCGATTTTATGGCAGGCACTTGGTGCCGACCATGTCGATGATGGTGGCGCTGGAAATAAACACATTTTCAAGCTCAATGCCAGCGAAACAACAGAAACAACAACAGGAACAACATCCGACCGAGAACAAAGCCAGAACAGAAATAGAAATGGAAATGGAAAAGAACTGGCCTCTGAGCATGATATGGGAACTAGAACTGGGTCTGAGTCTGGATCGGGAGCGGGAGCGGGATCGGGGTCTGGGTCTGACCTGCCTGCCAACGTGCATATAATGAAGTTTCGCAATCTCGTTGACTAACCCCCCCGCCTCAGTTATATTGGTTGGGACCTGGGCGTCTGGATATGACGGCAAACCATTTGAGTTTCTGGGTGCGGGCAACAGGGAGATAGGGAGAGAGGGAGAGAGAGTAGCATCCATTTCCATTGCTGCCGGCTCAAGTGTGATTACATGGCCATGTTACCCGTTTGGCATCGAGTGTGTGTTTGTGGCATAATATTATTGTTTCTGTGCTCGCGTGTGAAATCAAACTCAATGCAATGCCAAAAGGATTAAAAGGATACAACGACAACTGGCATGACGTTGCACATACGCTACGTATAGTATGGGAGCCCACCACCTCAACCCCCCTGCTTCGCCTTTTCTATGCTTGTGCTGTGGCAAGTGCATCTGTAGCATGCAACGACTGCTTGTAAGTGTAAACAGACATTTATATATGTATATAAGCTGGGTGAAAGTTTCCAATTTAGCTTAAGTTAGAACGACTTGGAAGATGATCTACAAAAATTTATCTATACAAGAATTTAGTTATGTTAATTAATATTTAGAAGGGAAGAGAACTTATTGATGATTTAACATATCACATCTAGTAACATTTTTTTTTTAACGGGACGTAGCAACGTTCGCCGGGAGAGCTAGTTACTTACATATAATCTTGAAAAACCAAGTCTAAAGGCAATATTTTGACTATTTTCTACTTATAATGCAGTAAAAATTTTGAAGACATTTCTAACGTAAAAAATTCAGTGATAAATTTACAAAATAAATTAAATTTTAACCAGTTATTAATATTTATTAAAAATATTGTCATTAAAATAAACTTTTTGTTTTATTTATTTAACAAACAGCCTTAAAAGTCTGTTGTTTTTAAATTAGGAAATTCGCTCACTATCACATGATAAATTAAATAAATTAAATAAGTATAAATTGAAAAGTGCTATATGCCTTAACATCAATATAAGTATTTAAATATGGTAATTATATTTATATGAAATTAATTAGGAGATATTATATGCAAGAATTCAATTAAAATATGTGTTTTAATTTATTTTAATACCCTTATTATAATTTTTCCTAGAAATCTGCAATCTATGCATCTGCTAACCTATTTTGGCTTTGAGTTTGTGCTATTAGAGTATTAACAATAAAATTCCGAACCAATTTGACGATCAATTGAATTGTGATATATTTTTTTTGCATGAAATACCGATCAGTCCTTCTGCTTCTGCCGTTTTGTGGTTAACTGCATTTGGTCACACTAGCGGCGCCATCTTGTAAAAAGCGCAATCGAGTCGCAGGTCGCGTCGCATTAGTTATATTATTTACTTGTTGCGGCGTTCACCGTCTTCGTCTTCGTCTTCGTTTTCGTGTTTGTGTTCGCTTCGCGCTTCGTTTTACATTAATAAATTGCAGCACGCGCTCTTTGAGCTGCCCTCACACACACACACATGCGCAACTGTGTGAACATTTTTTTTAGTACATTTTTTTTATAGTTTATTGTGATTGTGAACATAATTCTATTAAAGAAAATGTAAAAAGTTGTATTGCAGATAAAATGCAGAAGTGTTGCCAGCAAGAAGTTGAATAAATGTTTTGTAAAGTGTGCAAAAGTGAAAAGTGGATATGAATATAATTGCGCATACATATAACCAAGAATATCCTTAATATACTGCAAAGTATGAAAGGTGGCTTCGATAAATGTAAGTGATATACTTTACTTTCTTCATACATATATGCAGATCATAGAGAAACAAATACATTTTACTTGTATGCAAGTATTGTTTTATTTGTCCGCAGAAGTCTCACTCTTTTTGCTTTTCTTTTTTGTTTTCATATTGTACGGTATCTAAAGCTCTTTTGAATAACAGCAAAAGCTTTTTTTTGTCGATCAAAGTTTTTTGTGTGGAGTGTTGTTAACAGCGCTTAATGATGCGCATTTTTGCTAAGCCTGTTAATGCTAGAAATTCTGTTATACAGCTGGCTCTGTTAACATTTCTGTTGTGCTTCTATACCAGAAATTATATCATGCCTAAAAATAGGCTACAAAAATGGATTTTATAATAATAAGAGAAAAATTTTCGAAAATTGAAATAAATTGACAAATTGTCAGTTTTAATTATTTATTAAACATATATTTATATTAAATTTGCATTTTTGTTGACTATTGCAACATTTTTTTTCTTGTTTAATTTTAAAATAGAAATAATTATATCCCACGACTTTATAAATTAAAGTAAACTATTTTCTTCATTTAAATCGTCTTAGTTATCGTTTAATTAGTTATCGATGTGCAGGGTTGTCATCTTGTATTTGGGAACTGGGTAATCCACTCTGTTATTCGATGGTTTTTAAATATGGGTTAAAGGTATTCAAAAAGCATTATTAAATATATTATAATGCATAATTAAAAAAAAAAAAAATTATTAAATTATTAAAGTCTAAAAAGCTAAAGCCCTCTTTAATTTATAGTAAATTCAAATATTTTGCTCTAAGTAAATTTTTCACTTGATCAGCATAGTGTAGGGAGCTTAAGGTGTTGCAACAAACCGTGGCAATTGTCAATATTTCCCAAAAGGGCAGACAATCCACAGTTCTGTAAGGACATGCTGGCATCAGTTGCAAAAGGCAAACAATAATAATAACAACAACAAAAAGGATAACAATAACAAGAGGAACTTCAAGTACCATACAGTTATTTGACTTTTAACTTTTATTGCTTTATGTAGTTTAGATAAACGTTTGTGGGATGCCATAAATACGCAGCATATTCAAGAATCCTTGGAGGCGAAAAACAATGCCGAAAAAGGAAACTTGTGTAGCAACAACAACAACAATCAGAAAAAGTATAAACTTATGATGCTTCTGGTCCTGCAATGTCCTTCGATGATAGACAATCGGCAGACAGCTGACAAGCGAGTCCTGCTTAACAGGATAAAAGTCCCAGCGAGTTGTAAAACAGGACGAAAATTGCGGTAGGGTCTTAGGGTGCTCTGCTCTGATTTATGTTATAAGTGTAAGTTACAAGCTTGCCACTTTGCCACTTGAGTTTTGCCACAAAGTTTCTGGTGTCCTGCAACATGCTGAGCAATTTGCTGTCTGAGGTTCAAGATGAAGGTGAAAGTTTTTTTTCTTTTCTTTTTTTTTTTGTTTTTGTTTTGTGTTGGGGCTTAAGCTAAATTTCGCGCACTTTTACGCTGCATGAAAATGTGCAAGTTATTTTTGCTGAAACTTTAAGTGCCGAAAGTTTTAATTAATTTCAGCGCACACACACGCGAACTTGTGCATCTAATTACAAAAGGCAGGTGTAAACTAGTGAGGGGGTTGCTGAGGTGGTTGTGGCAGGGTAATGTGTCTGTGGCATAGCCCCATCATTATCGACATCATTATCAACATTTATTGGACACAGAAAGTCAGTCGTCCATTCGTTCGTTTGAAAGGCAAACAAAAAGCAGCTGCAGCCGCAAAGTATGCAACACGTTTGCCAAAAGCGTTAAAACATTTTAAAAGCGGGAATGTTTTTGAGGGTGAAGAATTGCAAAAAGAGGGGCGTAATGCCTCACAAATAAATAAAACAAACAAATGTTGAAGCTGCGGCAAGGAAATACTGCAACTTTTCATGCGGGTTCAATTACAGGCTCTTCAACCATTTACATGTTAAGTTTATTGAAGTTTAAAGTTGCCTCAAGTTTATTTAGTGTGTTTAAAGTGAGGTTTTAATTAGGCGGAAGTTTCAAGTGGATGTGTTGATGGTTAAGAAAATTTGCAGATAATAGCAAAGCAAAAACATCAGACAGATTAGGAAGATCAGATTAAACTGTAAAAGTAAAATTTATAAATATATAAAAAAGTTAACTAAATACTTATGAATCAATTACTTACAAGACAGAGGTATAGGACTCATAGCACATTATTTTTTTAATTCTATTTTTATTTTTTATTGTGATTTTATCACTTAATGTCACTGTTATGTCACAGCATTTGCATAAATTAATATTCAAAACTTAAAAATTAAATATGCTGAAAAGTATGCAATATATATTATCAAATTTACTTTAAAGTAAAGTTTTGTGCAACAATCTAGTTTGTTGAATTACTTTAGCTGCATTTAAATGGTTTTCAAAAAAAAAAAAATACGCTTTAATAAAGATCACGTTTGCCTCAATCGGCAGACAACACACACACAGACGCACACACACACACCTCTTGGCACACCTGCAGACATCGACTCCAAACAGCTGCGAAATTGAATGCGAAATTTCCTTTGTGTGTTCAAAACTTATTTCGACTACAAAAAGCCAAGCAAAAATATACTAGAAACTACAAAAATAGTTGGCACAACAATTTTTCCACTAAGAGATTTTTAGCAAATACAAAAGGATTTTGAAATACCCGAACACAGTTGAAGTTGTTAGAAAACCACAAAAAAAAAAAAAAAAATTAAAATTCCTTAAATTAAATAAAAATAAAATGCATTTTAAAGCTGCTGCGTTAAGGGCACTGATAAAACTCGTAACTAAATTGAAATTAATCAAAACTTTGCACATCAGTCTGTGCACAAAACCAGCTCAATTTTGTTGTGATTTTAACACATATATCCTTTCACATATCCTGCGAGCTGTCAGTTGTTATAGCTTTTTACTTCATCATATTTATAAAGCGTCAAAAAATAGTCAACGCCAGGCAGCGAACAATTTCAAAGTTGAATTGAGTTTTGTCTGATACGCTCAAGTTCAGAAAGTTGACTATAGAGAATACACTATATATTTTTTTTTTTTTTTGCCAGACTGTGTTTGTTTATCAGGGTATTCCCCTGGCAATGCCAATGGCAATCTGTACGCGAGACGAGAGCCGAAACGATAATGAAAGATTTTTGCCATAAGCACAAAACTACAATAATACTCTCTCTCTCTCTATTCAACTGAATCACAAATAATGAATGTACTCTAATGAGTATAGTATATATATTTTATATATATATTTTACACTCATATTTGAGTCAGCATTATTCATTTTTTTCTTCTGAAAAACACTTGGACAGTTCGTCTCTTGAAGCAACACAATGAACACAACTTCATTCGCGGAATGGCTTGAAGAGCGACATTTTAATATAAGCAAGCTATATCTGATACCATCTGTAGCCATCGGCATATTACTATTGATATGTTATTTCTATTACTGTTATCTATCTGTGCGTCAATGTTCTCGAAAACGGAATACGAATTCAACACCTGTAATTCCGGCAGTTTGTTCACGTCGTCCCAGATTTAGTAATATATCAAGCACTCTGGAATCACATCAGAATAGTGGCATCGAATGTTATTAAAAAAAAAAAACTATTTATTTAATCGCACAAGTATTAAGTACAAATATAAAACTATATTTATATTTTATAATAAATATATTACTATATAAAAAGAGTTTATCAAAGCCGGAACTTAATGCAAGAAGTGCACTCTATATGTAAAAATAAATTTAATATATATAAAGTTGATTTATTTCCTAGTTAAATCAACACTTAAGATATAACTAAAATGTTTTATTAATATTATTGTTATCTGCTTGTAAATAATATGCTTTGTTTATTAAAGTTGAAGCTTTCAATTTGTTTATTTTGCAAATTATCAGTTATTCACGATGATGTCAACTTGTTTTTGGGCAAAAGTCCCAACTTAAGATTAGACTTAATTTATAAAAAATTTATGTTATTGAATGTATCATATATTTATTATTGTGATAAATAAAATGTAATTTAATTAATAATATCAAAAAAATAAATATATTCTTAAGCATAAGCTCGAGTTTATTTCTCTTACTTTATTTAAAGAAATTCTTGACATTTTTTAAAACTTATTCAGCTTCACTTAATCATTAATTTGTTCAATGTGAAGGTCATTTAATTATACTTTACGCCAGTCAGAATGCTGTATTTGAGTCTGCTCGACTAGGACTTACTCTATACTCTACTTTGAAGTTGCCTAAAAAAATATTGAACAACAGTTCTATGAAAAATCATATTTTGAATAACTTTAATATTTTTTATTCGATTTTTATGAAACTTGTATCATAGTTAAACAATATAATAAGTTAATGCTGTATGCGTATAATATTTTGAAGCATTTTTTGAATAAATTTAATATTTATTATTCCATTCTTATAAATATTAAATCGTAGATAACCAATATAATAGGAAAATTCACGGATTTAGGTTTTTAATTCAAAAGCAAACCATTTTTTTGGTTTTTTTTTAATTTCAATCAAAAAAAATTAGCAAAAAATTTTGAACAAAAAATTAAATTTTAAATTGCCAAAAAAATATAATTCTTGCAATATAATACGAAAATTGTGTCCAAGAATTTAGAATTTTATTTAAAAAAAAAAAAAAAATTTGAGCGAATAATCAAATTTTACACTACTTTTAATTTCTTTTATATATTTTCTTATATTTCTTTTTTTTATATTTGTGTCCAGGGATTTAGGATTTTATTTAAAAAAAAAAAATAAATAAAAATGTGAGCGAATAATCAAATTTTACACTACTTTTAATTTCTTTTATATTTTTTTTTTATATTTCTTTTTTTTATATTTGTACTACTTTCTAAATTGCAAATAAATATAATTATATTTATAATTTGCTTATAGGATACAAAAATATTAAAAAATGCTGTGATTCTAGGTGTTATAATTATTTGTTTTTAATATTAAATCTTTATTATAAATATGCATATACTTTATAGGGTAGCCGATGCTATCTTTTGGCTTTTTTTTTGTTGATTTGCACAGCTTTATATTATCCAAAAAAATAGATTTTCAAAGAGGTATAAATTTCTCTGAATACCAAATAAAAGTTTTGGTTTTTTTCTCTATTACTATTTTTTATTTACTTTTGTTATATAAATGACTAACAGCCCGCAGAACAAAACCCACAAATTGTGAACTTATTTATAAATCAAGAGAACCAATAATAATGCATATATATACTATAAGAATTATATGACTTTCATCGATTTTCTCTGGATTTAGTTTTGATTTGTTCGTTGAGCCACACGTCAGCCTATTTTTATTCCCTCAACTAAAAAAATGACTGTGGAACTTGAGAAACTCTGGAAGTACTTGACTGAAGAAAATGAATATTTGATTTATGTGGTAATATCAGTGGGTATTATAACACTAATATTACTTGTCTGCTGTTTGTTCCTCTGCATCAAAGCCTGCTGGGCGGAGCCGGAAGTGAGATTTGTTCCTAAATTTGAGCCCGCTGTAAGACCTCGCCCTGCCGCCGATATTATTAGAGTTGAAAATAATAATAATAATTCCGATGAGCCCAGCACAAGTGCCGGAGCATTGGCAGCAAATAATGGAAATGTTGAGTTAGATGAAAATGTTTTAAATAGAATAAATAGCATATATAAGCAACGTAACTATCGACTACCCAAGTAAATAAAATTTCATCAAAATATTTACGACTACCTTAAATGCTCTTTAAACTGTATGAGTATACTACGTGTCTTGGCTTTCTTGGCTCTTCCTGGGTGCGGCATCAGGTAATAAATTTCACAGGATACGCTCTGCAGTTGTTGTGCTGACGTTTCTTTTCATGAACCGCTAAATTTAGCATCGCACGGCGGTTTTTGATGGCCATCAGGTGCAGGACGAAATGTGCTAATAAACGGCATTCGACATTTTAACTTGGCTTGACATTTTTACGTAGACGCTAAAAAGAATACAAAACCATTTTCAAATACTAAATGAGCAGCATTTAACTTTAAGAACACAAATGATTAAATTTTTTCTAAAAAACGTTGAAAATTATGCTTAAAAAAATATTAGATTAAATCTAGAATAGTAACACTGCGATTTGAGATGGGCTCAGCAGCGGGACAATCGGGAAGCCGGTTGGGATCGGACGGAAGCTGAAGGGTTCCTTAAAAGTTCGGGTCTATTGGGTTGTTTTGCGCGATCTCGGATTTCACGAAATTATTTGCGGATCCTGATATTTATTTTCGATAAAATCTACATTTTTCACATTGGAAAACAAGAAAATTAACAAACGGAAAATATATCGAAAGCGAATAAATCGCTTAGTATTTTTAGGTAGAAGGGACGATATTAATAAGAAATTTTGCAATGTATTTTCGTGCTTATAATTTATGGTCACCCTAGGAAAAATGTTATGTAAATATTTATTACATTACAGTTAATTAAAAATTAAATACGTATTGAAATAATAAATTCATATTTTATTTTAATAATATAAACAAAATTTAAATGTTAATAAACTATCGGGAGATCGGGTGGGATAAAAAAATTTCTGATCGTTATCGGGCAGGACAGAAAAAAAATAGCGTGATAAATTTTATTTCCATATTTCATCTCTAACTATTTAAAAGCAATCAAACATTTGTATAAAAACAGTAAAAAGCTTTGAAATCAATTGAAAGCTTGATCGTATACGCTTAAAGCTCATTTCAAGCAATTAAAAGCTTGAACGTGTTCACTTGAAGCTCACTTAAAGCTTTAAGCTCAATTAACAAGCTACAATTGGTCGTTATTTAAGCTTGTTCTTACAAGTAAATTTGTTTATAATTATGTAATTTATTTTAACTCGCTTTGCTCGCTTCATAAAGTCTTTTCCATAAAATATATTAGAATAATCTCATTTGTTTAAGCAATTTTGTAGACAAACTTTAATTAAATCGAATTAGTGCTCTTAGTTTAGTATTCTTGTTGCCATTGAAGATGCTCCCAACTAGTCACCTTACTGGCCAAATTGAAACGCTAAAATAATTTACGGCTCAACTAGCCCCATCCAAATCCAACCAGGCCAATAGCAGTTGGCAATGTTTTTAGCCAGCTTCTGGCTTGATGGCTCTGTGCTACGTTGGATACCACTGAAATGCTCCCAGTTGGAAAATTAGTTTAAAAATACGTCGGCAAGGACTACATGCAACAGTGGCAGCCACGGACAGTGGCACGGCATCTTTTGCCCTCCTTCTTTGGTTGCCCATCTTTGTTGTATTTTAATACTCTGTTTTTTTAAGGGGAAAATGGGTTTGTTGTTCCTATGCAAACCTTGCACATTATATATTTATTTTTCTGCATATTTGAAATTTTGAAGTCATCGGGAATTCAACTATTTTATATTTTGTACATATTCGATTTAAATTTTATTGATATTTATCTGATCATAACTTTCATTATATTTAATTAATTCTGTTCAAATAAACAAAGAGTGTAATTTTTATATATTTATATATATGTTCTCCATGAAATAATGCAATTTATATTAATATATATTCTACAAGGAACTTGCATCATTTTGGTGCAGATTTAGCGATTTTGTTGCTAACGTAAAAAAATAAGGAAAATAATTGGGAAACTTTTTCGGGCATAGAAATGCAACCCAACACAGGGTTGAGCTATCTCATCTAATTTTTGCTTTAGCCAATTGAGAATTTTAAGCGACAATCATTTTAAAAACTACTGAAAAATTTAGTGGGAAAATTTAAAAAAATTTTAAAATTTTTTAAAAAACAGTATAATTATATATTTTCAATATTTAATACAAACTTACAATTTAACCTGTATTTTTTGATAACAAAAAAATTAAATGGGGAAATAATAATTAAATAACAATTTTTATTTCAAAGTTGATAATAAAAGTTATTTTTAAATTTTTATTTAAAATATTAAAAATTCAAATTAATTTTTAATATCTTCTAAGCCGAGCTGTATATTTCCAAAGTTGACTTATGTAAATGAACTTAATCTCAATACCTTTTCATTGCAATGGCAACTTAATATTATATTTTTATTATTTAACATTAAAAATAATAATTTAAAAATGTCTTTTATATTTAACTTTTGAATATATTTTTATTATAATTTTAATTTTCGGGCCAAAACAAAAGAGTTCTTGCCATTTTTTATAAAAAAAAAAAATATAAATTATTTTGAATTAAAAGTTTTATACACAAAAATTATAAAATATGCTATACCTGCATTTTTCACATTAAACAGAATATATTGCAGTCTGTAACTTTTAACTGCAACATTTTTATTTGTATTTTTTTTTCTATTGCAACGTGCCGCATGCGTTTTGGGTGGCATAAAAATTCACTTTGCTAGTCATCTGCTGCTCTCCAAAGGGGCAGTTCAATAAAAGTGTGTATGGTGTGTGTGTGTGTGTGTGTGTAGTTGGAGCTGAGTCCTGTAGCTTGAAATGGAGTTAGAGTTGAAGTTGGCCAAAAAAGAACTTAAGAGCCGTGCTCAATAAAATTTCGTGTTTTACAATTTTATTATGTGACGCTTGTCGCACGCTCGCTCGCTCGTCTCTCTCGTCTCTCTCTCGACTATATCAAATATTTAATAAAACATTTTGGTCCGTTTGTCTGGGTCTAGATACTTGCCACTTTTGCCTGCCACTATATGCTGCATCAATTTCCCACCACATTGTTCGACTGGTGCTTAAGTAATTGCATTTTAGTGGACACACGTTTTAATATTTTGGAGCAAGGCTTTAAATCATTCATTGCGACATTCTGCTGTTGTTTATCTTGCAACCATAAATTAACGCATTATCCATTGCCATTGTTGTTGCTGTTGTTGCTGTTGTTGTTATAGTCCTTGCACCAAAACGCAGGCATCGAACTGTTTGCATTTTGACCGTTGCATTTGACCGTGCAGCTGCTGCCGTCAAAATCGTGGCCATTTGGTGGGGTTTACACTGCGGTCACGGTTAACCACAATCGAAGTCGCAACATGGCAACACACACACACACTCACACATACATTGAAAAACTCACACTCTGCTCATTAATTTTGTTCCGGTTCCGGTAAAAGTTTTTCTGTTTGATTTAGTCTTCTGGCCAGGCCAGGCACTTCAAACTTTAACCATTTCCTAGAGAAAATTCTACCGTCCTTATGCCTAAAGAAATGATTCCTCTTTGTTTGCTAATGAGCCAATTTAGTTGCATTGAACGAAATTGCATTTTGTCTGCATGTGTCTACGCACTTGAAAACTTGGCCAATTCATTTGTTGGTCCAGGTTTTGGCAACGCTTTGAAATGTTAAGTGCTTGTGTTGTATGGGTGTCAAAGAAGGAAGTTTCCTCTATTAATAGTACACTGAGAGAAAAACGGAGTTCCCAAATCCCACATGATGATCAATTATAATTGGTTCTTAATTAAACGCTCTTAAACGGAGAGCTCTCTGAGTATATGTTGAGAATTGAAGGTGCACAGACTTAAAACAATCGACGCCTAAAATTATGCAACATTTTTTTAATATGCATAATTATTTATTTTTTTTAACTAGTGCACTCAAAGGATATATTGAAAACCTATGTATTAAGCTCTTAGATTAGTGCCTTAGCATAAAATAAAATAGAAATTATAATGCCCCATTGAAAGGGTATACAACTAGGTTAAGAAGACATTCACACATAAATAAAATTTCTTATCTTTAGCTTAGTTACAATATATATTTAATATTTAGTTATCAACTCATAATATTTATTTATAAACTAAATTTTCTAAAATAAGATTTTCTACACCAATAAAATAAAATTATTGCAGCTGCTCTACTGTCAGCAAAATGAATATTTTTCTCAATAAAGCTGTGTTGCAACATGGTACAGACAGCAAGTGGTACTCACATATTTGTTGCGTTGCAATCATTGAAGAATTAATACGTACAACAATATGAGAAAGTATTTTGAAACTTAATAACATACAAAGAATAAATTTTATTAAATTTTTAAATATTAGGATATTTTTAAATTGTAAATTTAAAATTTGTCAGATTCTCAATTCACATAATAAAACAAAATAAAACCAAATACTTTTTTCTTTTGCGAATTATTGTATTTTTTATTTATTTTGTATTTAGCTATTTATATTTATTTTTTTATATATTTTTTTATATTTATTTAATTTTTAAGATATTTTATTTTTAAAATAAATATGTCTGGTTTATATTTTTATATTATATTATATATTTTTTACAACACTATTTTTTTGCGTGTATTTCTTTATTAAGCTACAAAATTGACATAATAAAAAATTAAAATTAACTTTGTTTATGTTTTCTTTTGCTTGACAAATAGCAAATATTTGCGACAGGCATCTAAAGAGTGACGTTTCAAATAGCACTCCTGGCCAAAATACTTGCCACACTGGCCACACTGAAATTCCCATTGATGATGCGACATTGTGCGCTGATGCGAACGCAAATTTGAGCTAATAAAAGAACGAGTAAAAAAATATACAATTTTTAATGATAATATTTCTCATGCAAGGCAATATTTTAAAAGAGCGATACCTAAATAATTTGAAGGCAATTACGAATACCCATACATAAATTATGCATGTAAAATTGTGATTCGATTCGGTCGACGAAAATTGTTTGACGCAGTAGTACGGTCGTCGAAAATAACAAGTCTTTACAAAGACACAAAATTTTGGCATCGCTGTTTTAACTATATAGTATAACATACCGATCGGCAAAGGACTTTTTGCAGTTTTGATCGGGACATATAAAGGGCTTTTCGCCAGTGTGTGTACGCTTGTGTGCGACCAGCATCCACAAATGATCAAATTTCTTATCACAGTTATCACAAGAGAAACTTTCTCCTGGCTGCTTAACACGTCGACGATCCGTTAGAGTTTTTGCTGGCTCGAGTTTATTTTGCTCCAATTTAAGCTTAGCTTTTGCTATTCTGGGCGATTTAATTACTTGACTCAATTTCAATTGAGTCTCTGCATTTTTTGGCCGTCCTCTGCCCTTTGACATTACCTTGATGCGGCCAATCTTGGCGCCACCAATGCCATTAGATTGAATATTTTCCATATTATTGCGGTCTTGGCCCGGCAGCTCCAATTCCCAGATGGTGTGACTAAATTCGCTGCTTGGATTCAATTCGATTTCCATCAATTGCAAATCACTGGCCAATTCCATGCGACGACGCTCCACAATTGACACATTACTCCCAGTTCGCCAATCCTGGCAAGGTTCACTGAATCCATAGTGAAAGGTTCTGCCGCCACCTGCAGCATATTTAGTTGCACTGCCCGCCGTTCTGTGATGTGGCACAACAGGACGTGGCATGGGCGGCATGTTGGGTATAGCACGGCAAATAGCTAATAAAATATAGAAAATAAAAAAAGAATAAAAATTAATTGTTATATTACCTTCATATTCATTGTAGAAACGCTCGTGCTTGTCATTGTAGCGATCTGAAAATAAACTACGAAAGTGACTTGGCATGGCTCTATTTTTTGAGATAAATCAATATAGACTTGTATTAAGATTTTTAACTAGAGCTCTGATTTATTTTATAGTTTACTTTGCTTTGATGAGTATTTCAAGGCAACTTAGTTTAACTTGTGTAAATGTCAAGCTTTTAGAATATTAAGAAATATGAAAATTAAAAGAAAAATATTAGAATATATAAGTACTGGTAAATAGGAATTTTTTTAGCTCTCTTGTAATTAATAAATTTTAACAGCATTTCTATGAATTACTATTTGAAAATTAAATTTTATTATATTATTAAATTGGCTGTAGCTGGAACTACTTTTTAAGGACAATTTATTTAATTAAATCTCTCTAAAACATTTTTGTCTAAAGCCAAAGTGGATATAGGTTTAAAAATTATATTAATAATAAACATTAGCAGCTCAACAGTTGGTTTTGAGCAATTTTTTCTTCAAATTTCAAATATCGCTCTATTAATTATTTAATTATATTAAATATATATAAAATTCTATATATAAATTTTTTTTTAATATTCTGTCTACAAATATAAAATTAATTAGCTCTTAAGCGAAAAATTGAATTGAACAGATTTTTTCTTTGATACAAAAATACGCAATTTTAACGAACTTTTTTTTTTAAATTTAATATTGCAACGCCTACTAACGTCTCTGTTATGCAAAAAGCAATATTATTTTATTTTATTTTTTATTTATTATTATTGGATAAAGTATATAATGCTATGCCTAATATAATTATATGGTTTACAAGTTGCTATGGACTTCGACGCCAATATTTATTTTATTTATTTTCTTGGCAATACAAATTAAACTAATTATTTGCTAGATTCTAGGTAGGTTTGTTACTTTGTATTTATATTTAATTATATTATAAAAAATAATTATGACTACAGAAATGTTTATTGATTTTATATAGGGTGCTTATTAATGATATTTTTTAATAAATTATTTTTAAAAAAATTTAGTTTTTCCTTCTATTTAAATTAAGCATAGTTTGCATTACAATTTTTCCATATTTTTTTTGAGGTCTAAGTCTGCAGTAATATGCTTCTTTTTGCTTTAATTTTAAAACTTTAAGTATGGGCTAAGCATTTCCTTCGACTGGCCTTCATGAGGCCACTTAAGACGAAACACTTAAACAATTTTCTTGTTTAAAATTTTTGCACACAATTGCCCTACGATTGGCATGGGCAGGGGACTGGAAACATCTTTGAGAGGGGGCGGCGGTCCAGGAGTGCTCATGAATGTGGCGTACAATAAAATTAGTTTGCCAATCGTGTGTGTGTGTGTGTGTGTGTGCAGGACATGCAAAGACGTTTGCAATTTGCCTGTAATCCTGTCGATTTTCAACGTAGTTTGAGTCTTGGAGTCCTTGGCGTCGCTTTAAGCATTGAAAATTGAATTGTAGAAGTATTTCAGTTTTCTTGAACATTTTTCGAGCTGCCTTCAGTTAAGCACTTAAGTCTTTGCTGTTTCTATTGTGAAATATTTCAATTGTTTGGCAGTTTACGTTTTATTTATATGCATTTTTATTTGTGTATGTGTTTTAAGTGTGTTTTGTAATAAAACAGCTTTATTTCATTTATTTGGCACTTTATTACCCACGTTCCTTGTTTGTTTGTTTGTTGTTCTTACTGATGCTGTTAAATGGCCAAAAAAGGACCACAAAATATTGGCCAGCAAATTACTTGGGTAATTTTCAATGCCTTGTAGCAGCATAAGCATAAGAAACAAGATAAGCTCAGGCAAAAATTTTGCCATTTAAACATTAATTCATTTTTGACAATTGCAAAAATTTACTCAGCTCTCTAAATACTCGTTTTTCATATTGTGTGTTTCATAAATTTTTATTTGCTCTGTGCATCTAAACGACAAAATCGCATAAATGTTTTTCGACTGTCAACAAAGGCACAACATAAAAGGCGACTGTCAGGCCAAATGAAATGATGTGCTTTTCTCTGTGTGTCCTGTATCTCTCTCGGTATACTTGTGTGTGTCAACAACTATTAAAAATCTATTTCAAGTACATTGAAATTGCTTTTAGCTTACAGAGCAGCGAACGAAGTTCTCTTCAGCAGCAAAAACAGCTTACTTTATGGCAGCTGCAAAAAAATTATTGCATACTTTTGGGCTGGCCATAAAAACAAACTCTTTAGCCCTGAGGCAGCAGCAACAGCAGCAGCAACCCGGCCCCGGCGGTAATGAAATCACTCGAAATGAGAAATCCGTATAACAAAAATGTGTTTTGCATTTTTATGCACAGCGCACAGTGTCCACTAATTTGAAACTGGGCAAACATGGGTCAACAAAACACCACAAATGAGTTGCGTATGGTGCAATAGCTAGAAAAATGTTTTTTTTTTTTTTTGTTGGGGTAGCACAGCATTATTATGATGTTTGTAACATGCTGAAAGAAAAATGTTTAATTCTATATATAAAAAAACAGTTTAAGCTGACTGATTGCCGACACACGGTAAAGGCTACAAGCCTGCAACTTTTACAGTAAAAAATCTTTTTCTTAAATCGCTCGCTCGGCTTAACTATATATATTAGGCCGGGTCAATTTGCTTTTGGTCAAAAAAATCGTGTTAATCGTCCACCAGAATCGTATCCTACGTTTCTAAGAAAATTTCACCATAAAATTATGTGTCTAAAATCAATTACTAGCCCCCGTTGAGAAGCATAAAGAAAACAAATTTTAATAAAATTTTTTTTATAAAGATAAATCAGAATTGAGCCCAACATGATTGGGAAATGTGTTATTTTTTTTTAAATAAAGATATTTAAATACCTAAGAATAACCTGAAATCTTGCTGCATCTCAGGGGGGACAAGAAATTGATTTTAGACACATAGTTTAATGGTGAAACTTTCTAAGAATTCATCATAGATTACGAGTCTGGAGAATAATTTTTTGCGAAAAAAAATTGACCCGGCCTCATATATATATTAAAATGTTTGCTATAATCAAAAGCTAAATCAAGTTTTCCAAATTTACATACTTTAGAGAGCATTAACATAACGGCCTGCCCTTGGACAAGTTTTAATTTTTTAGTTTTCATTTACAATTTCCAAGCACGCATTTTATGTACGTGCATTTCCTGATGCTTATTAACAGCTCGTTGCCAAGGCTTTAAGCCAGCTACATCTTTAAGCCATGTTTGTGGATAAAAAATAAAAAAATCGAAACGCAATCAAAGTGTATGCGAGAAACTTGCAACTTTCGTTTGCTCCCAAAAGACCTTTGGCCAAGATTGCATTCAAATTTTGTCATCAACATATAAATGAAGTATTGCAAATCGTGGCAGACAGACGTATGTCAATGCCTTCTTAATCCCCAACACGTTATGGCCAATAAATCTGTAGGCTTTAGCTTTGTCTAAGGAAATCTCTGTGAAAACAAATTTTTGATTTAAATTGTGTTTATTTCTGGTTGAGCCCGAAAGGTTTACTTTATGCCAAAATGAAATCAAAACACATTTGATAAATTACTCAAAAATTCGTATTTGCCTTTCACATTTTAAAATTCAAACAAATCCAAAGAATATACAAACAAATTATAATTTAATCAAATCAGAACTTTTTCCTTTTTGGCTTCAGGACACGTGAATCGGTATATATATATTTAAAAAAAATAACATGTGAGTGCGACTGAAAATTGCATTTACTTACATTAATGGAAATTCATTGTTTTTATATAGTTAAACAATTTGAATAATGGATGAATATGCACGTGAACCATGTCCATATCGAATTGTGGATGATTGTGGTGGTGCCTTTGCCATGGGCTCCATTGGAGGTGGCATATTCCAAGCAGTTAAAGGATTTCGAGATGCTCCATCGGGATATAGCAAAAGATTGATCGGAAGTATGGCGGCAATAAAAACTCGATCACCCATTATAGCGGGAAATTTTGCAGTTTGGGGTGGCATGTTTAGTACAATTGAATGTACTTTGGTGCATTTTCGACAAAAGGAAGATCCTTGGAATTCCATAATAAGCGGCGCTGCCACAGGAGGCATCTTGGCAACTAGAAATGGAGTTTCTGCCATGGCGGGCAGTGCAATTGTCGGCGGTGTTTTATTGGCCCTCATTGAAGGTGTTGGCATACTATTAACAAGAATTACAGCTGAACAATTTAAAAATCCATCTCCGCCAACTGAGGAAAACAATTTTAATTTTGAAGGTGCTTCCCAAAATAAATATCAGTGAAAGTGTTTGTTATTTAAGAAATAAATTGTTTTTAATGCCTCACAAAAGGTTAACAATAAATCTAATTCACATTTTTGTGTAAGTCAGCGTGTGAGCAACTGACGACTCAATTCGATTTAATTTCAAGTGCAGAAAATTATTAAAAATAAAAATAATTAGTTAATTAAAAAAAAAAATTGATGCGCCTATACGCGAATTGTCTGCATGCCGCAAATTATGCAACGAAAAGTTTACTTCATGCCAAAATAAATAAATATATTTGTTAAATAATATAATATATTTGATAATTCTTTAAAAAATATAACGAAACACTAAGAATACCCAGAAAAATTATAAAATAAAAATTAAAAAAATTAGTTATCAAAAAAAAAAGGTCACGCCTATAACCGAATTACCTGCATGCCGCAAATTATGCAACGAAATATTTACTTTATGCCAAACTAAAATAATATATTTGCTAAAATTACTCTAAAATTGTTTTTGCCTTTCAACAAATCCCAAAGAATATACACAAAAATTATAATTTAATTAAATAAGTATTTTTGTTTAGTTTTTTTTTTTTTGGCATCAGGACACGTCTATGAATAACGATAACGACCCGAATTGCCTTCAGGCGTTTGGCAAATTAAATTTGCATGCCGCAACACAAAAAAATAAAAAAAGTGTCAAAGTCCGTATTCGTGTCGAGTTATTTACTAAAGAAAAACTCAATTGTTGGCAACATTTGTGGGCTGACCACAAAATTTGACCCTGCTTTGCCGTGTCCAGTCCAAACCGCATTGAACCCTCCACCCTCCGCCCAGGAAGGTTGACAAGCGGCATAAACAAACTGCGACATAGGCAAATAGAATTTATTTTTGTTGTACGAGTACAAGTTGATTTGAAAATTTGTTAATTTTGCACAAAAGTTTGCATTGCATTTGCTTTGGCGACGTGTGTGGCATAAACTATAGTATGTGCAACCAGAGAAAGATTTTCCTTATTTAGATTTTGCCAGGCGGGCCTGACGCCTAGCCAGGCGATTATATGATTTGCCAGGATTTGTCTGACTATAGAGCCTGTGGCATTCATTTTGATGTAATTAATAAACACATATATTTTGGGAAATACGAGCATGAAGTTTTATACCAAAAAATAACCAGTTTATACAGCATATAAAATATACTAAAATGTTTGACAGAATTTTAAATATATATTTTTATAGATTTTTTTATTATTTTCAAATTAAATCTGATTTAATAAAAACTTGTTTTTTGAATTGTGCATATCAAATTAAATTTTTTGTTGATTTTATTTA
Source organism: Hirtodrosophila alboralis (assembly GCA_035043045.1). Taxonomy (NCBI): domain Eukaryota; kingdom Metazoa; phylum Arthropoda; class Insecta; order Diptera; family Drosophilidae; genus Hirtodrosophila; species Hirtodrosophila alboralis. The sequence continues at coordinate 118,206 of JAWNNH010000191.1, read as the reverse complement.
TTAATTTTATATATTAAGATTTATTAAGTAAAGTACATTTTTGCAAAAAATAAAAAAAATAAAATTAATTTAATCATCGCTGCCTTTGGCCCATTAATTTTTCACATTTTTTATTATATTTTTTTAAGCTTCTCAATTCGAACTAATTTTTTGATTCATTAATTTAATTTCAGAATATGTCAGAAAATATTTAAGAAAGGGTAAGAAAATTAAATTTAAGATATTAATGGCAAATCAATTTAGAGATCAAACCAGGATCAAACTTGTGGGTTGTCGAAGTCTCTAAGGGACTTTCTTATAGAATTAAAATGTCAGAAAAAACTTTAAAAAAAAGGATACAAATTTAAAATTCAGATTTGAATGGAAAATTAATTAAGAGAACAAGCAAAAAGTATTTTTTTTTACAAAAAATATACAGTAAAAAATAACAATTAAAAAAAATTATTTAATTTACTCGGCTGCATATGATAGAAAAAAATCAATTATTTTTAATTGAGCGTCTAATTTTAATTCATATTTCTTGCTCATAACATGTAATTAAATGTTAATTGTATTTATTAATATTTAAGTTAGGGACTTTATCATTTATATACTGTAGAAATATATTTTCAAATAGACTCTTAGTACACATGTTTGCTAAGCTGCTATTTGTTTATTTTCTAAATGAAATAAAGGCTGCAAACTGGCAAATTGCAAATTGTGCACAGCACGTAGCTCTATTATGGGTCTATTACTTGGCTAGAATGTGGAAGCCAAGCGCTGAGGTGGCCAATTTGTGTTGTGAAATTGCCACAATAAATAAAATATGGCAGCATGCAACACGCCTAGGCAATATCTCTGAAGTTGAGTCCATAAAATGGCATCGTGTCCTGTTTGCAATTGCACAATTTTTTAGCATCAGTGCAATATGACAAATGTTTGTTTTGTTGTGGATTTTAGTTGCACATTTGTATTCTGACCAAGTCGAAGCAGACGATAAGTTCTGGTTGCACGTAGCAAATATATATATTTATATATATTTGTACAAAATATTGAGTTTAGCAGCCTTTGGGCTGCTGTCAGTATCAATGGCATTAAGATTACGTTAATTGCTGGTAATTTACACAGCAATAATTAAGTTTAACAGCACAAACAAATAAATATTTATTGAATTAAGCATAAAAGCTCACGTTTCATATGGGAATTATTACAGCTGAATATATTATGAATAATGAACTTTCGAATGTAAATACGTCATTTCCACTGCTCTGCATTTATATGTTAAGTTAATTAAATATTTTTTTTTCAAATATTTCACATAAAATTAAATTTATTAAAATATACATAATTTGTCGACTCATTTGAGAAAAATAAAAATTATTAAATAAAATTAATAGATTCAAAATTCGAGTCATGTAAATGAAATGACTCACAATAATTGAGTTTTTTAAATAGGCATATTTTGGTGTAATATTTTAAATTTAATTTCAAATAGTTTCTAAACGAATAATATAATTTTAAAATGTTGATAGAATGTTTTAATAGTTCCTTAAAAATGTGAACAAGATTTGAATTATTAAATTATGTTTGAAAAGATTTTAAAGTCAAAAATCCAACCTTTTTGTTGAGCTCGAAAACGGCGCCAGTTTATGTTTTTTAAAATTTTTTTTTATTTTATTTTTATTTTATTTTGGATGACAAACAATACATAATGTTATAGTATTTCTTAATTTTAGTGAAAGTATAGAAAAAGCCTAAAAAAATGATTAAATTTTTGAGATATTCAATACATTTTATACTCTACTAAGTTAAGCTAATGAAATATATATTTATAATTTACAATGCTATTTTCTAACCTCCAATATGATTATTTAATTGGGTATAATTAACCAAAAATTCTCAGAAAATGTTCTGCATAAAAATCTAAATAAATATATCACGAAAATAACACTAGTTTCTTAGTTTAATCTATTTTAGCAATATCTCTGACACATTTTTGTTATTAAGCTTTAAAAAAAATTAAATTAAATTTTATTGTAAACAATGCATTCCAAATGCTCTGTGCTCAGTGGAAACGCATCAAAAAGGACAAATTTAACAAATAAAAAAAAAAAAATAAATATATGTTTGTGTGTTGTTTGTTTTTATTGCATTTCTCATAGTAAAGAAATATGCAATGCATATGCAAATTTAATTTACCCATACTAGAGCACACACACATATACTCTCCTACATATACAACGTCATAGTCATAGTCAGTATCGTAGGCAGAGGGGTTTTTGGTGTCTGCATTTTACAAGTCACGAATTTGTTTATTAAAAATGTTTATATATTATAAATTTATATTAAATATTTATAAATAAAAAATTTAAATTTTTTTGATATTAGGCCCCTTAAAAAAATGCTGCCTACGCCACTGTTCATAGTCATAGTCATAGAATACTTTTCAGCGCCGCTGGGCATTAAAAAAATGAAATCTTTCTCTCTCTATTCGTTCTTTTGGATGCATGTGATTGTGTGTGTGTGTGCGTGTATGTGTATATATATTTAAATAAAAATAATCACACATGCAAATTAATAATTTCATTCTCCTTTGCCGCCAACTCCAACAGCTCCAACCCATTTGGTCCTTTCTACCATTTGCAGGGCAATTTTTCAAATGAAAAATGTTTCGCATAAATAAAATAATCAAATACAATGGCAATTTTCCAAAATGTATTTATATTTTTTTTTTTTTTTTGTTGCCTATGGTTTTTAGTTTGGGTTGAACAATAAATTGTTTTTGTGTGTTTTGTAAATCTGTTGCGCATTTAGTTTTTTGCTTATCGTGTGCAAATAATTTATGGGCTGGCATAAAAATTAAATCCCAGGTCTTAGTTAGGCCAGCCGATTTATCAATATATCAATTTGCCACTTTAAAGCAAGTACAAATCGCACAATTTTTTGCATTATTTTTTTTTTTTTTAAATAAAAGCAAAAATATAATAATAACTGTTAATTTACATGCCGGAAGTGTCAATAGGCCGTTGGCCATTTTGTAATTGTTCAACTTTGTTTTTTTTTTATTTATGTATATTTATTTGTTTTTTTGTTGTGGTTTTTAATATATTTATTTTCATGGGCACAAAGCACTTCATAATGTGCATTGGCATGCAAATTATGTTAAGCTCATGAATATATAATTTAATGAAGACACTTTGTCGCCATAATTGGTCACAACAACAACATAATAATATTCTTGTTAATTTAATAAATGCGATACAGCGATTGCGTCGATTGCGGTGATTTCATACTTATTTTCCTTATTATTTTTATTTAATTTTTTTTTTCATATTTTCATTTTTATTTTTTACATTTTTATTGTATTTATTTATACATACATATACAAGTACTTAATTAAATTGCATGTTTTCGCTTTAAAATTTCGCTGTTAAGATTTTCAATGGCCCGAGTATGCCTTTTTATGCAGAGCCGCAATCAGCGAATGGCTAAGGATTAAAATTCGGTAACAGGATGCAGGATGCAGTGACTCGAGTTCATCTTTTCATTGACTCTAGACTTCATCTGCTTTCTCTGCTTTTTGATCCTTATTAAGATGTTCATGCGTGTGTTATGTTTTATGGTATATAAACTATCATAATTTGGGAAAACTTTAAAAATATCTCATTAATTATAAATACGCATTGGAAACATCATAATAAAAGGTATTTAATCATCTATATTTGATATAAAAATTGATTTTCTTATATAAAATATATTAGTGAAGACATGTTAAATTTAGTTAAGAAAATGTTATGATAGTAAATTTTTTGGTATTCTTGAGAAAAAAAAGAGTAAAATGTGTAAATTTTGGACACAAATATTTTCTGAACAACTTTTACCAGCATTTTCTTAGATCTTGCTTTGAAAAAATTTCTTGGACAGCATTAATATTTAGATAATTTCCCAAATTTATTAAAAAAAAATTGACAAAAAAAATGATGGCATTACATCCTACGAATAAATATTAATTTTAATAAAATAAGTAAAAGATAATTTTAATTTTGTTATAGGTCTTATGATCTACCAAAAACCAATAAATTTTCGATTTATTTTATTTATTTTATTTTATTTTTATTTACTTCGGATGACAAACAATGCTGTGCCGTAGATCAAAGCGTTATAATATTACTTTCTTTAAGTGAAAGTATAGAAAAAGCTTAAATTAAATTACATAAGTTTTAAAAATTATTGACACTGATTCCAGAACATTTTTTTTTGACAGTCCGGCCAAATATTGGTGATAAAGCAGCGAAAATTTAAAATAAAATCAGATCTGATAATCACAAAATTGTATATCAAGTATTTTAATTATAGTTCTTTTTGAGATTATTATTATTGATAGAGCTATTAAAATTTAAGTAAATAGTTAACTTAGTAAATTTTAAAAATTGTTTTGATGGGAAAGAAAATAGCTGGAGACGGCGAAAATGTAGGACCTGGATCTGCGGTATAGGGAAAAAAATAAAATAAAATATGAAATTAATTGATCGATCAAGATTATGTTTGCTTTATAAAATCAAAACTGTCTCCTTTTCTCTATATAATATACAGACAATAAAATTATTTATGATTCTTGTTAAACATTTAAAGGATACATGCTGCATTCCGTGCTATGATATTCCCGTATATCATGAATATTTTGGCCGCATAAATGTTGCCACATCTTCTGACATCTTTGTCAGGTTTCATTCTTCAGTGTGTGTGTGTGTTTCAATTAACTTTTTGCCAAACGCCAAAGACGCAGGATATGAGAATGCAGTTGAGAATGTGTCGAGTTGGCTGTGGCATGTGGCGAGTGGCAAGTGGCAAGTGACGGTGGCTTGCTGCTTGTAGTATGTTTAAGCAGCTTCTACGCTTGTTTGAACATAAAAATGCGACGCTTAACATAAATTACGCTTCGTGTCAGCTGCTTGGTGAATGTAGCAGCGTTGGTGTTTGTGTTTGTGCAACGTGTAGCAGGCAGGTGGAAGTCAAGTTAATTGTTAAGTGCTTGCCGCCAAACATAGAGCAGCAGCAGCAGCGGCAACAGCAGCAGCTTGCAACCGGTTTAGCAGGCAGTGCAACAACGCTGCTTTGTTTTAAGCATCAAAGTTTTTGGCCAGGTTTTTATGTGAATTATGCTGCAAGTAGTCATATCACGCACAAAGTTGCCACAGCCAAGCAATTTTCACAAATTTATGTGTGTGGCAAGATCAAAAAAACAAAGAAAAAAAAAATACTTAGATAGAGACTGTAAATTATAATTGCATATTTTCATATTTTCTCATATCTTACAATTGACGCACCACGTCCTGTTTTATCCTGTCTTGTGTCTTGCAATTTAATGAGAAATTAAATGTCGACACTTCTTATGCATGCAATTTGCACAAGTTTCAAATTGAAAACTGTTTTTCCATTTTTATTTTTTTTTTTTGCCATTAACTAAAAATTTCATATTTTGTGTATTAGCATTCAAAACTCAAGTTGCAGGCTCTTCTTGCAGCAGCTGCTTCAAATTTGCATTTGCATTTAGCTCTGCTCTCAGACAATACGCCTAAGTTTTGCCATCATTATCATAATCAAAATGCTTTTGAATTTTGAATTTTATTGGACTTTGTGGTCCATAAAGATCATATTTCATAGTTAACAGAATAGTTATAAATTTGCATAGCTTTTATAATTGATATTAAAGCTATTAGATATATAGAGTATAGTATTTGCAGCAAGTTTATAATTTTTTGCTTTTATAGTTTAAATACAATAAGAATTTTGAGTGTTTTAGAAATACAAAATTGCTTTTTTACAGATTAAGTCGTTTTACTAATAACTTTTTTTGGATTAAAAAAAAGACATCTTAAAAAAAAAATTAAAGTTATTCTGTTACTTTTTCTTTAAAAATCAAAAATAAAATGTTATTTTAAATATATTTCTTTTATTTTGTAATAAAACTTGACTTCCAACTCTTATTTGCTATTTCGAAGAGAAAAAATGTAAGGAAACTATTTATTTTCGATATTAAAAATATAAATTGAAAGATAACTATTATTTTTGAATAAAAAAAAGTTACAAATTTTTTTTGATATTTTTGATTCATAAAAACAATAAATATTAGTTTGAAAATGACTTGTTTGATTAAAATTACAAAAAAATGCAATTGGGGTTTTATTCCGATATTCCAAATCAAAATAAAATATTTTATTTTTAAATAAAAAATAAATGTTATCTTAAAATTATTACTTCAAAAGTATAAAATGAGAATTATTCTGTTACTTTTAATTTAGAAATCGAAAATCAAATTTAATTTTTAATATCTTTTTTTTATTTTTAAATGAAAGGACACCTTTTATTTCTAAAATATAAATTGAAAGAAAACTGTAGTTTTCTATTTAAAAAAAGTTACAAATAAAATGTATTCATTTATTGTACTTATAAAAATTACAAATAAATATTAAAAATTAAATTTTATGGTAAAATTGACAGAAATACAATTATGTTAGTTCTCCGATAATCCAAAACAATACAAGATTTTTGGTGTTTTTTTTTAAATTAATTTATTACATTTTCTTCATAAAAATTTATTTATTTAAAAGTTTATTTAATAATTCTTATTTATGATGCCTGTTATAGACACATTTAATGGTTTAATTTTTAAATTATATTAAATCAGAACAGCAAGCTGGCAAATTTCTCTTTTTCAAAATCTTTTAGAAAACACAAGAAAAAAGTAAGCTCAAACTCTGTGAGCCCAAGTTTCTTACAAACACATATCTTAGCCAAAGAATTGAAAAACTTTTTAGCCAACCTAATGTGCACACATTTTTATAAACATCTAATTTGAAAAAAAGGTGCACGACAGTTGGCCAAAAAAAAAAAAAAAAAAACAAAATTAGAAAATGAAGAAATTCAAAGCCCCGAGGTCCTTTACCTCCTTGTTATCCTACAGATTCGCCCAACAAGTGGCCGATAACAAGCTGCCAATTGTTGGACGGTTGTTGCCTTTGGGCCAACAGCTCTCTGGCTTTGGAAAATTATTTCACAGTTGAAAAGCATTTTCATGAAATTAGTTTTTCTTTGCCACTTGGCATTTTGGATTGGATATGTCTTTTGCCAGCATTTGGCTGATGTTTTCTCAAGCCGAAGAAAATCTCATTTTGCCACCTGGCATAAAACTTTGGCACGTCGCGACTTCCAAATTGAAGTCGTCGTATATAAATTACCCAAGTCTAGTTAATACAAAATACAATGCGTCTGCGATTAATATTTTATAATTTTGTGCACGATTTTCAATTTCTGTCAGTGAGGTTTTCGCCAAATAGGGCTTATAGTTTCTTTTTCCTTTTTTGTTTTTTAAATTTTTTTCTGCTGCTTTTGTGGCCATTGCCTGCGGCTAACAGACATGAATTTCAATTTGAATACTATTCAAGGTGTTTGCTTTTAAGCCGAAGTAAAACCACATTGTAGTAGGCAAACTCTTTGCTCTAAAAAACTAAATTAATTTTTAGCTCCACATGCAAATTAAAAAAAAAAAAATTTTTTTTTCTCCACTTTTTTTTCTATAAAATGTTATCATTTATTTTCAAGGTGAAAGGATTTTCTTTGCATATTTGTTTAAAGTGTCCTTTTGTCTGTGCACTTGATTCAAGTGCATTATGAATAATTAAATGCTGAACAATGTCAGGGCCATCATTAACTCGAGAGTCCTGCGAGTGTCCTGACACAACTATGCAACTGTTTTTTGGAGTTGTCAAAATTGCCTGTTAAGCATCTTGTTTAACAAGCTAAATTTCTGTTGGACTTGTGTCTGGTCTTAGATCCTTAGATCCTGCTTTGTCTCTCTCAAAAAACTTGGCGGATTAATTTCCCATTTGCAGCTGCCAACTAATCCTGTAAAAATTGTCTGCTTGGTGTCTAGTTTTGTCGGTTTTTTTATTTTCTGGTTGAAAACTTTTGTTTTGTAATTGTTAAATGCAATTGAATTTATAAGCGGCGCATAATTAAAATTAAGCCGAAACTTTTGCAAGTGTTGCACATTTTGAGTTTTGCATCCTGAGCGTCTTTGTTGAGTTTCCCTTTGAGTGGCTTTTCTCTCTGGGTGTGTGGCATCTGCAAGGAAACTGTGCGCCTTAATAAACCAAATGCAAAATGTCCTTTAAGCCAAAAAGCGCTTGGCTGCGTATTGTGGCTAACCAAATTTTTGGAAGTTAATGAGGCATAATGTTAAAGTTAAACTAAGTGACTTAAGATATTTTATGATTTAAATTGAAATTAAATACAAAAGTAGCTAAGTAAGCTAAGTGTAATTTTGAAGGCTTTAAAAAAGAGACTACATTTAAAATGGGAATACATTTCATGCATCTGGATAATCAGAATAACGCCGGGGTAACCCGGTCAATATAAAAAAAAATATTGAGGAAACAATTTTAAATTTACTTCAATAAATATAATAATAAATAAATTGGTTTTTAAGTCAATTATTATTGAAAGCTGGTTCAGAAAATGTGGTACATTAACTATCCGCTTTAGCTGCTTTTTTTAAATAATTTATATTTTATTTAGCTATAAATTCTGTATTTTAAAATAACTTTCAACTTATTCAGGTATTGATTGAAACTCTTTGAAATTTCGCATAATTAAAAAAATTGGCTTAAAAAAATGACTTTTCTTTTTAAGTTTCAAACAAAAAGTCCTTCAATATTTGTTTAAAAATTGATTAAATAGAAAATTTAGCAGGGAACTTAACTATTTTAATTTTTCAAATAAAAATTACATATCGTAAGAATTGTTTTCAATATTGCTTTGCATACTAGTTTAATAAGACTTATTTATATTTCTATATTTTGCAATTGGGTTAATAAGTTCGTGGTGTTTCATTTTTAATAAATGTTTATAATTTTTTAAAAATTATCCTCCTACTTTTCGGTACATTTTTGTACCTTTATCAGGGGGTCTGTGAAAAAATGACAAGAAAATTAATTTTTTGGCTGCTTATTAAGGTTATTTTTTTTATTCATTCATTTTTATTTTATTTTATTTTTGATTTTTATATATAAAAATAATTAGTAATTTTAACTATTTAAAGGCATTTATTTTTTTTAAATTGTCTATTAATTTTGTTGCCATTACTCTTACTTCTGGTCCCTGATATAAGAAGCTATAGGTTTTATAAGGTATATTTATGATAAATCAAATGTTTTCACATTTATAAATTTAGCTAATATGATAGGCTTGTAGATAAAAATAATAAACAATAACTTTTATAAAAATGAAGAAATTTGTTATATAGGTTTGTACTGAAATATGTAATCATGGCTTTAAGCAGAACAAGCATTTTCATATCTAATTTAAAATTTAATTTAAATAAAAATTGTTTATGAATTTCATATTTATATTTAAACAAAAACCAGATTTTTAAAGCCTGTGCTTTAAACTATATTTTGTGCAATAATACATTTAAATGTATTTATAAAAAAGGCTTTGTTTTACGTAAGTAAACTTTTTTGAATTTAATTACTTATATTTTTGTTGTTGTATGAAACACTTGCTTAATTATTTTTCTCTGTGAATTTGGCAACTCTTTTTGTTTCAAAAACTACAGCTTCTTGCACTAGATATATGCATATATCTTGGTCTAAGTATAATGCTGCTTATCTGCTTGCTAAATATGCAGATATATGCAGATGCTCAAAAACTAAAAACCCAGAACAACAAACAACAATTCCCATAAAGAGACACAAACCATTTGGCATTTTCATCAAGAAGATACACACAGATACACACACATACACACACATGAAGATACACATTCATATAAACTACTTTGAGATTCGACTCATTTGCTTGTCGCCAGCTGTAATGTGAATGCATGAAATATTCCTGGTTTTGCGCAGCTGTAAACACAAAACATCAGGGATCCTGGAGCTGAAACTGTTTAGAATTAGAGCTGGAGTTGGAGTTATTTTTTGGTGGCAGCCACAGAGAAGCCTTGGAAAATTGTGTATGATGATGAAAAGCTGCCGCGTAGTCATCACATTTGTAAGCAAAAACATTTCAGCTAAATTAGTTTTTGCATTTTGGGAATTGCATTAACTAATGTAGTTTTTCGAGTAAAACTTGACAACATTTACTAGCAAATTTCTAAGTGGCAGCAAAACTCAAAATGCCGCATGTTTTGGTTTGTACTTTCGAAACAAATATGCAGAAATATGTAAAGGCAATATGGGACTTTTTTTTGTGAAATTTTAAATATATTTATTTTATTTTTATGAGTGCTTAAATTAGCATATTAGAACAGCTTGATCTATTTTATTGAATAATAATGGGAAGCAGAATTTTATTCTTAAGATAAAATAAATTAAATTATATTTTTATTATAAATAAGAAGTAATATAAAAGCAATTTTGAGGTAACGAAAGATTTCAATTTCCTGCTACTCCAAAAAGTATGCTACACATTCTGCTGTAAAATTAATTGGTGATGTGAAATTCAGAACAGAATCAGTAAAATAAGTTATTGTTATTTATTATTATTGTTATTTATTTTTGTTAATGATATTGTTATTTGTTATTTATTTTGACTGAATAAACTAGCCCTAGGCTGAATTAATGGATAAACAAGGTCACAAAGGGGATATTTAACCGTATGCCCTAAAATTAAAAATAAAAAGATAAAATTTAATAAAAAAAAGAAGAAAAATAAGCAATTTAAAGCTTAAAAAAATAAGCTTATTTTAAAACGAACGTGCGAACTAGAAAAATAAATAAATATGAATTTGAAGCCACTTCAAAAAGTATGCTACACAATATTTCGTGGAATTAATTGGTGCTGTAAAATTCAGAACAGATCAGAAAAATTAAGCAATTTAAAGCTTAAAAAATTAGCTTTTATTAATATAAACTAGAAGAATAAATTATGCTGTGGAATTAATTGGTGTTGTGAAATTCAGAACGGATCAGAAAAATGAGCAATTTAAAGTGCAATTAATATTGCATTTAATTAAGATTAAAATTTATGCAATCACCAAAGCCCAATAACAATAACAACAACAACAAATATACATATAAACATGTATACATATATATATATAGAAGGCAAACAGAAAGTATTTTAAATGCATTTTGGTTGCAAATATTTTTTGTAAACTTTACGCGCTCGCTCCGCCCACCCTTTTTGCTCCGCTCCGCTCCGGTTGTGGCAGGCACGCCAAGGCTTACGCTTTACGCTTACGAAGCCCGGCTCGGCTACGAGGCCAAACGAGCAACATTGTATGCCAATTGGGGCAAGGATGTGGGCGAGGGCCTGTCTGCCGGCCGACGAATGAGACGACGAGCAGCACCGCCCACCTGCCCCGCCACCCTATATACCGAGCAATGTAGGCGACCTCAATGCCCGTCGTTGGTTGGTTGCACGGCCATGGAGCCTATGTAAACGACGCACGCATCCGTCGTGTCTGTGTGTGCCTCGTATGTGTGTGTATATGTAGGTGACATGTACCGCAACAACAACAATAATAAATACAGCAACAACAACAAGAGTCATGGCAATGGCCAAAGGTAGCGGAGTAAAAGCCAAATCTGTAGGGAGTTCACATTCAGGGGAAGTTTACGCCATACATGTTGCAAGGGGAGGAGTTTTGGATAGGTTATACTTAGGTCTAAAGTCAGAGCTGTTTGTTGAAAATATCATAAAATATTTTACTTAAACGAAAAACTAAACTGTTGAGAAAGGCTGAAAATATACTAAATTAAAAAATAATGAAGTTTTATTATTTAATTTCATTTATGAATGTTAAATAGAATTATATTATTCAACATTAAACCACTTAATATTAGATACTTACAATTTAATGTTTAAATAATAAATTGACCTTAATCAATCAGAAGATAAAGAGAAATGAAAAAAATAATCTTAATAAATTTTATAAATTTAAAAAAAACAATTTCTTAATTCATATATTAGGTAGATTCATTTTTTATATTGTATAGTCAACAAAATATTATTAGTCAGCAAATTAAATCACTTTATCATATAAAAAATGTTTCCAATTTAATATTTAAATAATAAATTGCTTTTAAACAGAAGATAGAAGAAATAAAATTATTTTGAGAAATTTTTATTTTTGATAAAATGCAATTTCTTAATTTATATTTTAGCTAGTTTAAATTTGTTGATAAAATTCATGCAATTTTCAAGCTTTTGAAAAAATGTTTGCTATCAATAAATTCTGTAATCCCTTATCAACATTTGATTTTTCTGAGTTCTATCTTTCAGATGTTGATATTTAATAATTTAATTTAAATAAAACAAGTTTTGTTTGTAGTAAATATTAACACAAAATGTTTCTCGTGATTACAAGTATCTGAACGAAAAAAGTTACTTTGCTGACTTGTGTTCAATTCAATTTATTTATTAATTAATCAAAATTGATAAAGTATTTGCTTAGGTTTGTTATTTTATCGCTTAAAATTTGTTTTTATGTTTTTTTATAATTTTATAGTTTATATTTTTTTCCTCTTTTAATTTTTCTGTCGAGCTGCACCTCTCTGTGGAAATGCCCATATTAATATTGACGGTTTTTTTTTTTATTTTTATTGAAATAAATTAACAAAACCTTCAAATTCGAATTGCATATAATATTACATTATTATTGTATTTTTCTTATGTTTAAGCACTATATTGACTACCAAGAATGCAGTTTTTAAAAAAAAAAACTTTAAAATCATTATTTTTTTGGAAAATTAAATTTATAAATTGCAAAATATATTATTTAAGTATATTAGCTTGCGGAATTTTTTTTGATATAAATTTATAAATTATTTTCAAAATTGCGTGTGTAACTATGCAATATTGAATTATAACTTTGGTATATTTCTACTAAATCAATTTATGTTCAATATTCTTGATAATTTACGAATGTACATAGGTACAACCTGCCCCAATAAGCTTGCCACATTTAAATGGATTTTAAGACAACGCCTTGCAATTAAAACGAATACGCATACAACGAGTAATACGCACATTTCATTCGTTGCCCAAAAACCGATCTACCATATACATGTACATATATAAAAGTATATATATTGTAGTTATAGGTGCATAACACATAAATTCATTGAAGGTGTGTAGGTGGAGCACCGAGACTTATGTAAGAATTTATTTTTTGTTGTACATTATTTTTTACTTGGCGGGGCAATGTTAGAGCGAGAGAGCATTCGAATCGAACATGTTCGATGTGCGTGTTGCATGCTGCAGGGCGCCAAAATAAAATAGTTAACCGTCTGTTGTAAAATGGCGACTCCTCTCCCTGACTTTACAGTGAGAGCGCAAACATTTAGGGAGAGCGCGAGAGCGCCGCGCAGTATGAAATGCCGGCCACGTGCCACTGTTGCACTTCCTGTTTATCTCATGCGTGTGTGTGTGTGTGTGTGTGCAGTTGCTGATAAGCAACAACGAAGCTATTAATCAAAACAAAATCAAAAAAAAGCGCATCTATGTGTGCGTGGCGAGTGGCGTGAGCGAAACACGTGCCGTTTCACTTAACAGCGACAGCTTAACAGAGCGCTGTTAAACGCACAGTTGGCAACAAGCAATGGAAATTTATCAACATGATGGTGTGGCTGCTGCACCTTTCGATTCGATTCTATTAATAGAATTAAATACTTGTAAATATGCATGAACTGACAGCTTACACATTTGCATAGAGTAGGTGGGCATTAATTACATTCGACACTAGGTACAATATCCTTTTCCAGTTTGTAACCTTGAAACGCATTTGTTATTACTTTAAAGCGCGCAAGCACTTACTAAATGTTAGCCCCCAGGGTGGCAGCATTAAGTCAATTGTGCTTGTGCAACTTGCTGCCCCCACGCGCGCTGCCACATTATGTGGCTAAGCCGTTAAGCAGTCGCTGCTTGCAACTTTGCTCTGCATTTTTGTTTTTTTTATTGTTTGCTCAACACTTGGCACGCACACGCGCCTCAAATCAAGCCAAGCTGTCGTATATATAAATGTCCTTGTACTTTTTACATAATGAACGATTCAATGCCGAAGCCGGCAGGAAGAAAAAAAAAAGAAATTGAAATAGAAGAAATACGACTGCAGGCAGGCTCTGCAGGCTAACAGAGACTTAACAGACCGCTGATAAGAGCCGGCAAAACGCACAGCGAGCGCGAGAGAGCGCTAAAATGAGAGCGCGCGAAAGCCATGACGCTCTCTCTCGCTCTCGCTCTCTCTGTCTATCTTACTGTTGCTATGTAAGCGCTTGGTGGCACTGTAAACTTGCAAACAGTGCCCCAGTATGTGGGCCAGGGCGTCGTGCAACGTGTGTGGGTTGCAACAAGAACAACTTGCAACTGGGTGGCAGCTACACAACCCTTGACCAAGGCACACAAGTTCGTGTAGTCTGCTCGTGTGCATTATGTACATACAACGAAGACACATGCACATTAGCCCTGCATCTATGTATTAGTTGGTGCTGCCTGCTGCTGCTTGCTGCTGCTGCTGTTGCAACAATCGCATTTGGCACATTCACCAGCATTCAGTTGAACGCGGCTGCTCCTTCAGCAAGGACGCACAGCAAAGTCCTGCAGCTAGAACAGCCAAAACAGTAAAGTAACTTGCATTTTGTTGCACAGTGTTTCTTAGTGTGTTGAACGTTGTAAACTGAACTTGTCAAGCCAAACCACATCATATTCAATTAAGTAATCAAAACTATAACTTAATTACAGCACAAGTTAACATACAGTCCGTGTGGCAAGTTAGCCGGCTAGCGCGGCGCTGTAAACTTTACAGCGGCACGCATTCACAGATTACATAAATGCTAAGACGCTCTGCTCTCTGCTAGCAATGTGGCATGCAAATCAAAATTGTTAATTGGCCACATGCAACTTGAAGCGCTATCGGCATGCAGCAAATTGCAGTTTAAGATATAATCATAGTATAATCTACTTTTTTTTTTTGATTGTTTACGCGAAAAAAAAGATATTGGAATTGTTTTTTCTTTTTTTTTTCTGGTTTTTTGGAGTGTTTTCTTTTGTGCCGCGCCAAAGACATGTAATTTTGTTGGCCTCTCGTGCTCAGTGAACATTACTACTGCAAGACACTAACTAACGACAAGCACTAAAATTAAGTAGTTGAACTTGCCACCCCGTGTGCAGCGTTTGAAAGTGCAATTTTTATTAAAGTCAACAAGTTGTTGCACAAACTAAACAAACAAACTTCTAGCAGGTGAGTTTCATATGACAAAGTAGATTTTCTATATTTATTTTAAGTGTTTGATAATATTTATGATATTGTCTGGGTTTGAAAAGTGGACTAAGCTTGCCTAGTTACACTAATTAAATTAAGCTATAATATTGTTGTGAAAAGTATATTAAAATAAGTTATAATAAATTCATTGAAAATCTATGAAATAAATTTGTAGTTTATTTTTGAATATTTAGTACATTTTCAATAAAATGTTAAAGCTTTCACACCTTTTAATTTTATTAATTAAAAATAAGATTTTAATAACAGAAAATTAGATTAGAATTAATAAATTATCACAAATAATTAATTCAAGTCTATTTTTTTGCTATTTTAAATCATTAAAATTAATTAAGTATGATGAAATAAAGCTTTGGATTATTTTTAACAATTAAATTCAAAATCTATATAGCTGCTTCGTGAATTACTTTAGTAAATCCAAATTATATGCATTCTAATCGCATTTACATTTACATTTATGCTAAATTTAGTCCTGATGTAATACAAATATTTATATTTAATTTCAACAATGCTATGAAATTGTATGTCCTTCCGAAAAATATTATTATTGTATAATGCAATAGGAAATATACAAATTTCATCAATATATGCGTCAGTAAAATAATTTTTATATATATTTTTTTTTAAATATCTTCATCAAGCTTTTCAATTCAAAATATGAAATCGCTTATTTTCTTTTTTATTATATTAATTTAAAAAAGACTCAAAAACTATTGTTTTAATTAATTATGATATTTTGGACACATTTCCTTAACCAATAATTTATTTATACTTAAATATGAAAATTCTTATTTTTGTTCTAATTTAACTTTTTTAAAAAAGAGTCAAATAATATTGTTTTAATTAATTGTGATATTTTAAACACATTTTTTTTTACCAAAAATATATTTCTTAATTTACTAAAAAAATAAAAAGATAAATTTAAATCGTACTTAATAGAGTCAAAGAAAGAATTGGTTGAATTATTTTAAGAATTAAATGAATAAATGAAAGTCTATGTGATTTTTGTTAAATTTTATATATAATTAAAAATCATAGAACGTTTAAAAATCTGACTCTGTCTCTATAGATGGCAAAGTTACTTACACCTCAAACGACTTTAATGAAGAGCTGAATTTTTATTTATATCTCAAAATCTTGTCCAGTTCTTTAAACATTTTAACAAGGGTATTAAATCTTCGACACTCAAATGTAACTTCTTTTTTTATTGAAATCTTTAAATTGATGCTTTTTCATAAACTTTTTTCATTATGAATTTTGCTAATATTTGAAATCTGCAACTGCCAAAAAATACAAATAAAATTTTTCTCAAATTCTCTTAACTTTCTACAATATCTAAACTAAACATTTTTGATAAAATTGCACAAATAATGCGTTTGCAATTTTTTTAAAACGAATAGAAATAAAAGTAGCTTGTGTAATTGCAATTAGTTTTAACATTATTAAATGTGTAATTAAAACATTTTTACAAGCGTAACACTTTAATGCAGAACTTTTAATCCAACGCCTGGATTTATTTACACAAATCGCAATGGCTTAGTCTCAGTCTCAGCCTCAAATACAAATACAAATGCAAATGACATTTTTGTTTTTCTGCTTTTTTGTTGCATATTTACACAAGACAATTTACACACACGTTCCCGTCTGAATGGCAGCCAGGACTTGTGACTGCTGTGGCAGGAGGAGGGAAGATGGGGTCGAGGGGGAGAAAAGTATCCTGTCAGCCGGAGCTGTCTGTCTATTTGTAAACTCTATGAGTGACTGAGTGCCGAGGTTATTTTGTAAATTGTGTGTAAGCCAAACTGCTGCCTGGTGAACATGTAGACAAACCGTTGCAAAAGTCCAACAAGTTAGCAGGCGTGTGGCAATGTGGCAATGTATGTGTGAGAGAGTCTGTGGCATGTGGCATGAGTTTCTCCTTGTAAGTGTGTGTGTGTGGAAAAACCGGCAAGCCGGCAAGAACAAGCAAATTGTTGGTTATCATTGCAGTTGTTGTGTTACTGTCCTGCGGTTGCCAGTTAGGCCAGATCAAGGGTCAAATATGCTAGCATATATTTCTACACAAAGAGAAAAAAATTGTTAAATAATAATCAAGCTGGTTATTGCAACAATATTTGATAAAGTTGATAAAAGAATAGGGCAATACTGAATTTTACTTCAATATGAAGTTTTATTGGATTCATTATATAAATAAACATATTTTAAATACATTAAGAAAATTATAATAGTTTATTTATAAAATTGTTTAGTTTTAAATATTTATTTATATATCTCAATTTAATTAGTTGCAGAAAATAAGGTTAATAAAATATTTATAGATTTATAAATCTATCTAACCAGCTAACAAATTAAATTATGAATTTTTTCAAATTTCCATAACGTCGAACCAGCTTAAATATTTATAAATAAATATAATCAAAAGTTATCTGTCATGTTTTTGGATAGTTGAGTTTAGATTACGTAGACAAACTTTTGACTTTCAATATAATAAATATTACATTTTTTTGGGACTGTGATTATAATTTTGAAAAATCTTTATTTTGTTACAGATTCTACTCTTCAGAAAATTATATATTTTTCTACACTTAATTATAACTAAAAACAAACGAAATTAAGAAAGAAAAAAAGGAATTAAAATTCAATAAAATTTTTAAAGCAGTTATCTAATTTTTTTGAAACCAAATTTAATAATTTTATCAATGGAATTCGAATGCAATAATTTTGTGTTTTTTTTTGTGAAATAGTGCTCTAATGTTAATGTATTTTTCTGAGCATTTAAACAGTGCGAAAATTAAATTTTTGTTTTTTAAAGATTATATATTTTTCTGTACTTAATTTTAACTAAAAACAAAATTGAGAATTTATATTTTAAATCGAATTAAATAATTTTATAAATTGCTTTCGAATGTTGTATGTTTGTGTTTTAATTCAAGAGTACTGCTCTAATTATATTAAATTTTTTTGAGCAAGTAAACAATGAGAAAATTATGTTGTTGTTGTCATTCAAAGATAGATTTTGATCATTTTATCAATAGATTTCAGATGTTGAATTTTTGTATTTTTATAGCGAAACACAGCTCTAATTTTAATATATTTTTCTGAGCAAGTTTTTTACTATGAAAATCAAGTTCTTCTTGCCATTCAAAGCGTGTTAATATTTTCTACGGTGTACATTTTGTTATACGAATGCAGCTACACAGATCCACATAGAACATACGGAAGTAATTCGATTTGGTTGTCATGCAAATGATGAGCCTATGACAATGTTGCAGGGACAGTCATATAAACAGTTAAACAAACATACCACAAAATGTCTGAGTAGCCAGAATTAACACAGATGTCCTTTTGGTGGGGTTTTTTGTGGCATTCAACAACAGGAAGATAATATTTTAGTGCACATTTATGATATTAATATGCCCTTCCGGTGTATGCGAGAAAACATTCAAGTAAATATTATTGTAATAATTTATTCATTATTACTGACCACGCACATAACATTTTGTTTTGAAATTTCTAAATTTAATTGTTGGAAATATATTTTACAGATTTAATATACATTCATTACAGCCATTACCCGAGTTAATGTTTTTTCCATTTATATTTGTTGGCAAATTATATGAGACAAAATTACATTTACATTTTTTTCACGAAACTAGTAAATGTTGTTAATAATTAGAAGCAATTAGAACTGCGCAGTGTTGAGCAATTAATTAAAATAATTAATTTGTCAATGTGTTTCAAATATAATAAAATTTGTATTATAGTGCGAAAGTTGTTAGTTATTTTTAAAAAGTGAATATAATTTTTATGCAGTTATTTTAAATATGAAAAACGAGATATAAAATTAATAATAAATTTCTAATCGTATAAATTCAATCGATATATAAGGTGGCCTTAAGAAAATAATTTTATTGTGAGAATAAATATATTTAAAAAATATAATTTGAGAAGAAAATAAAATCGATTTATTGTGCGAATAAATATATTATCAAAATTGTACAAAAATTGGATTTTTTAGAACTCAATTTAAATTTTAAGATTATGGCATCGGTTTTTAATTTATTCAAAAGTCAAACATATATTTTAGTTAATCATATTTCGAGTTTCACTTCCGAATCAATACAATATTTCTCGCATCAATCCAATATTTTTTTTTGATGTTTGTCATATAATAAACGGTTGAATATTTACTTTAATTTTTTGTATATAAAATTAAAAAGAATGCTCTTACAAAGAGCTAAAAATTCGTTAAAGTTTAAGAAATAAATAATTTACATTTGTCTATTTTATTTGAGTTTGCTTACCTGAGCAAATATCTTAGTTTAAGTGTTGATTTAAAAGCTCTTTTGTGGCAATTTTGTTACATTTTCTGAAAATTTGTGCACACTAAAACAATTATTAAACCAGCCGCAAATTGTTAAATAAATTTTAAGGCCACAATGTCAAAAGCCAGTTAGCCAAGTTAGTAGTTGTTGGCTGTCAATTTTACATGCAATGGCTGCCAATTAAAGCAGATAAAAATATATATATATATTTGGCAAAAGCTATGGGCTTATAATTGCTTCAATTTAAAAATACATGACAAGTAGTTTGAATATAGTATGCAGAAAAGCGAAATATTCAAAAATGCTCAAAGCAATAAAACTTAAATTTGTAAAATGCATAAAATTGCAACGATTTCTCATTTTTTTTTTTATTTTTTGCCATTTTTGTTAGATAGATAGATAGATATATGTATATAAATATAAATATTTAATTTTATTACAATCCACAAATGCCAAAAGTTGCATCAACAATGACAAAAACTGATGCGATGCATATGTGAAAAACCTAATAAATAATTTCAAATATCTAGCTGAAAATGTCCATTTAAATATGCCTTTGAGGCAAGTATCTAAATGTCCTTAGTCCATTAAGGTTTGCCTGCAGGACATGCATGTGGTTAGAGCGATTAGTTGTGCGTATGTGTGTGTGTGTGTATGTGTGTGTGATATTTACACCTTGCTGTAAACTATGCTTGATCCAATTTGATGCGTTTTAAGCACACTGGCCACGTGTGTTGGGCTTTAAGCTGCTGGCCAAGTCCGGGGTTCTGACACCTATCCGAAGACCCGGTTGCAAGTCCAGTTACTATCCAAAGAGACATACACACACACACACACACACAGTTAAGTGCATTTTATTTTATATGCTTTCGGCCTGAACCTGCTTCTGCCCGCTTGTTAACTTGCAACTGCATGTCCTTGCCTCGTCGTTGCTGCAGTGGCAGTGGCATGTTGGCTTGCCTCGGTGTCTGTTTAAAATGATAACGTTGAGAGAACGCCTGGCGGTATAGAAAAAGACAAATGTGTGCTATTGAGGCGTGAAAATATTCCACTATAAATACACACGAAGGCGAAAATCCCCACTTTAAGCTTTGTGTAATTTTATGTGTATCCAAACTGTGGGCGTTTGTTTATTTATGGCTCTAATTTCTTATTTTTTTCTTAAATAACCCAGCTGCACACACAGATACTAACCCAAATATAAAATACACAAAAAATATATATATTGTAATTACGAGCACGTCTAACAGCCCTTGACTATCTAGCCAGACTCTAAAAAACCAAAACACACGAAAACTTTAAAAAACCATTTACAAGAAAAATCAATAGTTAAAAAAAGGGGACTGAAGAGTTTTCATTAAAAATGTAAGAGCTCTAAATTAGTGCGGGTGAGATTAATGATGGATTTTCCAATTTAAGTGTTTACCATTTTCGTAATGTTACTGAAATGTTGCCCTTATTGCAATTATAATATGTAAATTCAAATACTCATTATATGAATTTATACAATATTGTATTACATTAGTTTTAGTATGAATTGAGCATAGGTATATTTTAAAAAAGGATGATAAAAAAAGTTTGATTTACTCTCAACAGAATTAATAAATTTATAAATTTCTCTTTTTTTTGCTTAATTGAAATTTGGCTATAATTTTCGACATTATATTTTTTGGTTTTAGTTGAACATATTACAGTTTAAGAGATTAATAAATAAAATTAAAAATATTCATAATATAATATAAAAATATAAAAGATTTTTATAATTATTATTAACAGTTAAATTAGAGTTAAAAGCTAAGAACCTTACTTAAGTTATAATAATAATAAACATAACATATATATGCATATTTAAATATTATTTTCGACATTATTTTTTTTATAGTTGTAGCTAAACATTTTGCAATTTAACGGATTATGAAATAACATAAAAATATTAATAAAGTAATATAAGAAATATAAATAATATTTATAAATTAATGTATATTATATAAATGTAAAATATAAGTTCTCATTTTGACACTTTTAACTTTGCTAAAAAAAAATAAATACATTTTTTCGCTCAACTTCATTTAAATATCTATAATAAACAAACACATATTATATTTAAATGTTTTATTTGATAACAGATTTTTTACAAGCTATATTAACTTATGGTATTATCATTCTATATTAAAGTTTTAGATAAATAATTTTATTAATAATTCTCTAAATTATTCGAATTTTATTATCAATATATACACATCTAATTTTCAGATTCTTCAAATGGAGAATCGCTTTATCTATTTCATATAATTGTAACATTAATTTCAAAGTCTTTAAATTGGAAGTCGATTTATTTATTTCATATTAATTTAATTTAATAATATAAAACCAATCACTAAAATCTATAACAATTAGAATATCTATCTTAATGCTATACAAATTTAACTAGATACATATTTATCTCTATAGTTTATCTGCAGAGTATTTAAGTTTTCAACATGCAACTTTCAGTTCAAATTAAAGCTTATCGCTTAACACCATCTGCGTTCGTGTATACCCAATGTGTTGCTACCCAAAAATATTGGCATGCTTTCCAGACAGACTTGCCACTTGTACCCCACCCGCCTGCCACGCTCACGTTGCATCCACTTGGCTCCTCGTTGTCGGCAGACCGGCGATAAATGGCAGTAAATGCCAGTAAATATACATACAACGAGTTCGCATAGAAAACCAAAGCCAAACCAAAAGCAAACCAAAAACTGCGACCCAATTTTGTCTAGTAAAATCGCAGCATTCATTAACCGCAACGCCAGACGATGTCGGGACAGGATAGCGGGGGGTTTAGAGGCAGCAAAATGAGGGATTCGCCACTGGTAGCAGACGCTGTTGCAACTGTCAACGGAATCTGCAACAAAAAAAAAAAAAGAAAAAAAGCAAAAAAAACAAGCCAAGTTGGGTGGCTGATTGGTGGTCGTAGTCCTTTTGAAAATATCCTGCCCTTGCTCCTTTTATTCATTTCACAGCATTGTCTGTCTGGGCAAATTGTTTCATTTATTTATATAGTTGTAACTAGGTCCAATTTGATGTATATATATTTTTTTTTTAAATTTACAAATAACATACTAAAAAGATATAAACAATATTCTTATTTTGTTTAAATAGCAGCAGCCTAATTGTGGCAAATGGTTTTGTTTTTTGGGCTAAAGCAATTTGGCTTTAAACTGACGATTTTTAATTAAAGACTGTTAACTCGCCCTTTGAAAAAATTACAACACAGCTCATCGTCAATTTAATTCAATTCCTGAACCATTTAAACCCTTTTAGTTCTCCTCATACTTAGTTCTTCATTTAAATTTCTGAAAGCAGACAGGTAATGATTCAGGGGAATTTGGTCGCTATCAAATAAGTCCATCAAATGAAGACTTTTAATAAAAATAAATTTACAATATTTTATTGAATTTATGCTCATTTCTAAAAGGTTTAATTATTGTCATTGTCAATGGTATAAAGCTTAAATAAAATGTATATTGTGCATATACTTGGTTACTTAATTGCAAAGTCTGCATTTACATGATGAAGTTACATAAAGTGTTTTTTTTTTTTGAGAGGGGAAAACATAACATAACATAACCCAGTTATGAGTAAAATTTATGTTTGCAGTTGGCATTTGGTATGTAACATTTTTATTGTTTATATCACAAACAGTCACATGAAAGTTATTATTTAAATTTGAAAAAAGTCATTTGATTATATTATATTATAATTTAATAGATAAAATAACTATTAACATATTTGACCTTTTTCAAAAGTTTATTTTTTTAATAGAAAATCTAAAGAAAAAAATTATATATTTTTAACGGAAAAAAAAATTGAAGTTATGAAAGGATTTTTAAATAAAATTCCAAAAATTTCTGTAATTTTCTGAGTGAAACAAAAAATCTTGTAATAAGTGTTATGAAATGAGTTTTAAGTGAAATTCAAAATAAATTTGCGCGTTTTAAAGGGCAACCAAAAAATCCTTTATTAATATTTAGTTTTAAAATGATTTTGAAATAAATTCGAAGAATTTCCGTAATATATAATAAAAATCTTTAAATAAAAATTATAAAATGACTTTTAAGTGATATTCAAGAAAAATAAAAGCATTTTTAAGGGCAAAATTATATCTTTTTATTAATACTTAGTTATAAAATTATTTTTAAAGAAAATTCTCAGAACTTTAGTAATTTTCTGAGTGAATTAAAAAATCTTTTAATAAAGTTTATAAAATGAGTTTTAAGTCATTATGTAGACATTTTTGAAGCAAACAAACGAATTTTTAAGAATACTTAGTTATAAAATAATTTTTTTGATAAAAAAAACCGCAATATTTCATATTCATGGTCCCTGGTTTTTATGAACTCAGTCAGTTTAGTATTGACGAAGAAAACGATTTTAAAACATAAATTTCTAATCAGATTAATTCATTTTACAAGAGAAAATGGCAAACTGAATGCTTAAAAAATGCATTTTGATTTAAACTGCAAATTCAAATTTAAAATAAATGGAGGCAAAAGTCATAAAATCTTAATTATTGGATTTTAATATTCTTAACATTAATTTATATATAACTTTGCTGTTTCACTGAAAATGGTGATACATAAAGTAAATAAATAAATAAGTAAATATTACATTTAAAAGAAAAATCAAAAAATAGTATGTAAGCCGCGTTTTCCAAAAAATATTCAGTACACAATCATGTAGTAACTTCATGGTGTAAATGCGTTCAAACTTTCATTTGCGTACCTTTTGGCCAAGGCATTAGAGAGCTTAAGGCAAACTTGTTGGCCAACTCGGGGGGCCAGTTAAAACTTTTTTGGTTTGCAGTCAAGACGGAAATTAAATGTCATCGATGGTTGGCAAATGGCACAAGGATATATATGTATGTATACACATATAAACGTTCAAGTATTTGTCATTTGCAATTAATTTTGCTTTTGACCAGGTTTTCCGCTGTCCGTTTGCCAAGAGTGAGAGAAAGAGATAGAGAGGGAGAGAGAGATGTGGCATTTCAATTAGTAGCTCAAAGCGACTGGCAAAAATTGCAATAATTTCCTCAAAAATACTTTCGTATCCGGCAATTTGCAGCGCCTAAAAGCAGGCTACATTTTTAATTAGTCAAAAGTTAATGCAATTATGCGCAACCAAAAGAGAGTATCTCAAAGTCTACTTATCGCTCATCGATAGTTAGCCAACAAAAATGTTGCCTTTTTACTATTAATGCCCAAAAAGAGACCAGACCAAGACTCTGTGCAATCCTTACATATCCTGCTCGAGGACTGGCATATTTATCCAATGCTTGCCATGCAAGCAACGCCTCCGCCCCCTGCCCCCTGTCAGCCAGCCAGGAGGCGTCTGCTGCTGGCATATGCTAATGCCAGGACTGTTACTAGGACTCTCTTTTTGCAACAACTGGCTAAATATGTATGCCAAATGCGATTTGCATATAACGTTCCATTTTCGGTTGGCCGTGCCTTTGGTATGCCTTTTAGCCGGACTTGCAAACTACGGCTCGAGCCATTGCGTTACGTATATATTGGAAAAGTCAGGCGATGGCTGCACTTTGTGGCAAAACTCAGGTATGTGGACTCTTTCGCAATAATGTCGGTTTTTGACAGACTGCTGACTGTTTGGATTAGTTATGACACCAGTTGTCCTTTTTGTATCCTTGCACTTGCACTTGTTATTGTTCTTGACTTGATTTACATGAAAATTAGCTACAGATGTGGCTCATTGTCATTTAAATGCTAAAATCTTACAGCATTATGAATAAAATTAGTTATGCATGTAATTTATGCAATATATATTCACCAGACAATCGTAATAAATTTCAATTTAAAATTGATTGCCAAATTGATGAGTGAAAGTAGCCAATTGTCAGTCGAATGCCAAAATCAAATCTCATCTAACTCTTGTCATAAAGGATACCAGAATGTATGCACATATATGCCGTATCAAAGTACTACGAGTATATCCTGGCGCGTTTGTGATCCGGCTAAAAGGAATTGCCGGAATAAGTTTGTGTGGCACAAGAATTTTTTTTTTTTTGCTTTTTGCTTGGCCAAGTTGCACGATAAATCTCGGCCAAAAGTTGTGCTTGTGTGTGGGCATGGGGCACACAGTCGACAGATTGTGTAAAATATGCACTGTTTTGAGGCACAGGGCAACAGCCAACAGTCACCAAGCACCAGGCACCATGCACCATTCACCATGCACCAGACACCGGCCACCAAAGCACTTGGAGCTGACATAATGCCACAAAGCGCATTATGATGATCAACACGATTATGGAAGTTGGGGAGTTTAAAGTTGGGACTCCCCAGTTCTCCGTTGTAAGACTCAGACAGTGGCAGGCTGTGTTGGCAAGCCTCTCAGCTGCATTGGCCAAAAAAACAAAACGCAAACTGTGTGTTCTTCTTTGGCAATTATCCATAACTTTTTAAAAGCACTTTATCGTATTCAAATCATATATGTATACATGTGAAAATGCCATACTATAATAATAAAATAATCACAATTATTTAAATTAAAAACAAAACTGAATAAATGTTTATTTTATAACAGCAAAAAATTTAAAATTTAATTAAAATGCTTATAGAAAGCTTGTTAACACATTTATTTGTCTAATTTAAAAAAAAATTCTTTATTTATCTGAATTATAGTTATGATAAGCTTTCAGGTGAAAATAATAATTTATGGCCACCTTTTTTATTTTGGTCGGAAGGGAGGGCTTTAAAAAAACCTTTCTAAATACCTTTTTTCTAATCAGGAATCTGATATAATTTACGAATAATTCCAAAACAAATTTTAGCAATAATTATCATCAATACTTGAGATAAGTTAATTACAAACTAAAAGCCCTCAAGATTTATTATTTATTGGGAAATTGAAACACTACTCTCTCTCTTTAGAAATGACAGAAAATACAAGGAAAGTCAAAAAAATTTAAATTTTCAGATTTGAATAGAATATCAAATTAGAAATCAAACCATGATTAAAATGCCATTCCGAATAAAAATCGGATAAATTTTGACCAGGTTATGGGTGTATGAAGTCCCTCAGGGTAGCTTTAATTGAAATAAATAAAAGAATATATATTTTAAAATTAAAAAAAAAAAAAATAGAAAAAAGGCAGAAAATACTTAAGAAAAGTGTAAAAAATTTCGAACTAAATTTGGATGAATTTTGACCAAGCTATTGGAGTACAAAATAACAGAAAAATCAAAAAATTTATACAAAATTACAAAAATAAAAATATCTTAAAATATTTACATAATATGTAGACAACCAAAAGAAAAACTTTGTAACATTTTAACTAATTATTATAATAAATCAAGCTTACAAAATATACCTGTGTTAAAAGTCTTTAAAAACTCTCGAATTGATACGCAAAAGTTAAACTAAAAATGGTTTATTTGTTTAAAAACCATACAAGAAATATATTTATTTTAAATAATGCATTCCATTGCAATTACTTTACACATTGACTAAAAACTGACTCTATACTAAACCAAGTTTATGCAAAAACTAATGACAATTAATGGCTTTATGCAAAGTTAATTTAAAGTAATGTTACCTCAAAAAAAAAAATATATATAAATATATATATATTTATATGTACACATTCCAAAGCAATAAATCAGCTGAGTTACACAGATAAGCCCAACAAAATAGTGAACAAAAATCTGGTTTTGTTGGTAATGCTCTTAGCCCTTAACTGTGAGCCCCTAGACTGGGGCTTTCATTCCAGTTTGCAGTAACTTTTATTGGTATTTGCCATTTGGGCCTGGTCTGTGGGCCACTGTAAACAAGACAGGGACTAGGCAATGGAATTCGATTTTGTGCTATTTTTCTATGCCAAAAAAAAAAATGTAGAAGAGGCAAGTTTTGGCAGGCACCTACTTACTTGCAACAAGAATATGGGGTATGAGGCTATAAACACGTGATAAAAGCTTTACTTGCAATTTTAACTTTGAAGTCGAGTGTAACAAGAGCAAAACAGGATTACAGTGCTGCGGCAACAACAGCAGCAACAATAACAATAACAAAACTTGCAACATAACACAATTGCACGCAGCAATGCTGTCTCTGTGTGTGTGTGTGTGTGTGTGTGTGTGTGTGATGTGTGTGTTTGTAGGGAAAGTTGGGCGTCAGAGCGGCACCAAAGGATGTTGGACGTATGTGACGTGTCTACGCTGCCAATGCCAAGGCAGTCAGTTAGTCAGTCTCTCAGTCTGTCTGTCTGTCTGTCTGTCTGACACTCTGTCTGTCATTCTGTCTATTTGTGCATTGTGCCATCTACTTACGAGCTTCGTTGGCGCTGAGAGTTGTTTAACCGTCTGTGTGTTTGTCGTGGGTCATTTGGACTTGGCTATGAATTGAGCTTGTCTTTGCAAGCTTACTTTTCCATTTTTTTTTGTCTTTTTTTTATTATACTTATATCCGTGTTTGTCTGCCCTTTGCAGACATGTTGGCAATTCTGTTGCTATGTCTTAATATTTTTGACTTTAAACTAACAAATTTGCCCAACGCATATAATTGATTTGTTGCCAATTTGACCTCTCTGCCAGCCACAAAGTTGAAGCCAATTTCAGATTGTTGAAAAATTGAGATTTATGAGGCACGCCCTAATGTATGCAATGTTATTTTTAATGGGTGAAGGATTACAGAGTATGTTAGGATAATAAATGTAATGTTATTAAAAATGTTAAAGGAATAACATTAAATGTTGTTAGGTTCATTTAGTTTGGATTTTTTTAATTTTTTTTGCTTAAATATTTTTATACATAAATTTAATCGC
The DNA here is from genome assembly GCA_035043045.1 of Hirtodrosophila alboralis. Taxonomy (NCBI): domain Eukaryota; kingdom Metazoa; phylum Arthropoda; class Insecta; order Diptera; family Drosophilidae; genus Hirtodrosophila; species Hirtodrosophila alboralis. The sequence goes on along the minus strand of JAWNNH010000191.1, from coordinate 89,798 downwards.
ACTGTTATTTTTATTAACAATAAAAATTTTATTTTATAAAAAACAATAGTTCTAATACAACTTAATCTAAAATTTAGTGAAAAGCTACAGAGTGTGTTAAGTTACATTCGTAATTTTAATTTAAAATGTTAATGGATTAACATTAAATGTTGTTAGGTTGAATTTGTTTGAATTTTTCTTATTTTTAATTTAAATATTATCATACATAAACTTAATCTCTGTTCTTTTTATTAACAATACAAATTTAATTTTATATATTAGAATAATTCTTAAGTTACAGAATATTTTATGTTACATTTGTAATGTTAATTAAAAATGTTAAAGGATTAACATTAAATGTTGTTTGGTTTATTTAGTTTGAATTTTTCTTATGTTCAATTTAATTTTTTTTCTACATAAATTTATTCTCTCTGTTATTTTTATAAAGAATCAAAATTTAATTTAAAAAATTAGAACAATTCTAAAACAGCTTAATCTAACAAATAAATATGAAGAAACATAAAAATATACAATGTAAAAATCATAGGAACTACTTGTAAATAAAGAAATAAAAAAAGCGTTTAAATAAGGCTACCTTCAGTAAATATCTCTCTTCTGGTAGTATTAACAAATAATTAAAAATTATAAAATATGAAGAAAAATTAAAATTGATTTATATACCTGTAAAATTACAAAAAGAGCCACATTTTCCATTGGCAGACATGCTAAGCTGTGTTGTTGGTAAATGAAATGTCCTGAATACTACAGAGCAGCCACAAAGCAGGTGTTGAATGCTTTTTAACCCTTTCTAATCCTTACAGCAGCAACAGACTGTCTGAGTCGGGAATATGCATATCCTTTCAGCGCCTTGTAATATCCATGTCATGTTGTTTCTGTTTTTTATTTAAATGTGCAAGTTGAGGATTATATCGTGACCAGATAAGCTTGCTAACTGATTTGACTCATCAGCGTTAGCTGAGCAGTGCTTCAAGTGTAGCATTTCAATTTATTTAATTTGATATTTGTTTTTGCAAGTGCTGTGTTGGCTGGCAAAGATGCATGCCACAAACAGACGCACAGACACACACACAGACACCCATTACCCAATGCCCAAGCGCATTGATTTGAATATGTCAGCAATTTGTGTAGTTTTGTGCTCGACTGCGCCAACTACATCTCCAACTACTAGTCCTGAATATATATACTATATATATGAATTGAATGCATTGACAGTGCAGCCGCCGGGCGACGCGTCACTGCGTAATGCAATGTAAACCAAACCAAACAATTTAAAATCATGGCGTGCATTTGGCTTCAATTCAATTTAAACTGTAATGAGCTTCTGGGCCCTGAGGGCAGAGCCATGGGGCCAGTTCCCATTTTACAGAGGTAAAATTTACTGCACAGTAGTACCAGCAGCAGCAGCAGTCACAATTTTAATTTATTAAATTGCAATTGCTTTTATCTTAAGTAGTAAATTCTTGCATTAATATACACTTATCCAGTTAATATTAATGTGATTAAATTTGTGTTAAACACGCAAGTTTCAATTTGAGAAAGATAAAAAGCTATTTTGTTTAAAAAAAATATTTTTTTTATTACTAGTTGTTACACTGTTTCTTAAAAATTTTTCTAAAAATGTTAAAAAGCGTTTTGAGTGTTCCTAAACATTTTTTATAATGCTTATTTACAATAATTGTAAACTAAACACATTTTCAATTATATGTTTTTTTAAGGCCTATTTTGCCAAATATATAAAAATAAAATTATATTAAAAAGTAATAAATAATATGTAATAATGTTATTTAAATATAAAAACTGCTTTTTTATGGCATATCCGCAACTCAATAAATTTAAAATGATCGAATATTTTGATTAAATTATTAATAAATATTTAAAATTAAAAAATTATTAAAAATCGAAATAAATCACAATAAATGATGATTAATATTTTACAGCATATTTTTGGGAAAATTATTCTGTTTGTGGAATTTTTTTATAAATAAATGATTACTCTCAATTTAAAAGAGCTAATAAGAGCTCAAATAAATTAAAATATTTTTAAAATCTTCTATAAACTAAAAACAAATAAAAATATTAAGTACGCCAAACACACACAGAAAAAAAAATTTATTTTAATTATAGCCAAGCTCCTTCCATATATGGTCTAATTTGGGGGGGAAAAGTATAATATGCTAACTAATAAAAAAATATAAATATTCAATATTTATTTAATGTATTGAATAAGGGGAGTTACGTTGCGAATGATTTATTTTGTAAAGATTTGCTTTAGGAAAATTATTCTACTTTTTGAATGTGTTTTTTTGTGGAATTTATTTTTAATTTTTATTACTCGCATCCTTAAAGTGCTAATAAGAGCCCAAATAAATTAAAAATCTTTTTTTTTTAAATTTATATATTTACTTTGTTAAGCTATAAGTTAAAAATAAAAAAAGAATTATTTAATTATAGTCAAGCTTCCTTCGATATATCATAAATTCCTTGCTCTTATTTGGGAGGAAAATAATAAATAATAAAATAGTTGTGTTTATTTGTTTCTATGTCAAATATTGTAATCTGCATGCTTAGCAGCAAGTATATATATATTTTGCTTACATAAGTCGAATTTTGTAATAGTTCAATGAATTCTGTTTGGGTATGCCAAGTCGCAGTAACTGTGCGTTGTTAAATGTGCTGCAAAGTGCTGTAACAGTGAGTTAACAGCGCAGAATGCCACACATTTTGGCCATAAATTTGGATATCGTTATGTATTTTTGATATGGCCAGAGAACAGAACTTTTGCCATTACCGTCAGTCAGTTAGTGTGGTTTTCTGTTTGCATTGTTTTTATTGACACTTGCCTACAACCGTTTCTTATAATTTATTGTTGGCAATATAGCAAGAGAGTACGTTGAAGTCACCTAATAAATCTAAGTTTCTGGTTAACAAATTAGTTAAAAATGAAGTTTAACGAACAGAAAGTTCTACTATATGTAAAGTGCGCTAGCCCCCCAAAATATCAAAATATCAGGCAAAACAATTAAAAATGTTGCACTGGCCAATTAAAAGTTTGGCACAAAAAATCAACCTGGCGTGGCCAAATGCGATGCTTGCCGCACGAACGCCTTGTTAGCGCCAACTTTGTTGCAATGCCAACTATTTGGCGTGGCAATTTAATGAGAAAATATAGGACACTGCTACCCTATTCAGACTATCCAGTCAGACTGTCTGAGCCTCAAGATAGAAGCGCTATTCAAATAGTCTGAGTGCCGTTTATAGTACGAGTCCTGCTGTTCATCTCCTGCTGCCATTTGTCAGTCAACTGACATTTAAAGCGTCTAGCTTTAAGTTAAATAATTTAAATCCCATTTCAGCAAATGGAATCAATGTGCGGTTTAGTTGGCAGCATTTTATTTTTATTTTTATTTTTATTAAAAATGTGATTTGCTGTCAAAACTGTGATTGAATCATTGTGTTGACAAATATTGTGTCACAATATGGCTGAGCCTTGAGAGTTAGAGGTTAATGGACACAGTTTACCCACAGGCATATTTGTAGTTTAGATAGGTAGTGAGAGTCCAGCTCCCTCGATGAAGTTAAAATTTTTAATCTAGTTTTTTATGGTCATTTTGTTGTCAATCTATAACTCTCCTGATTGTTGGGTTTTTTTGAAAAATCCACCTTAGCAAAGGGGTTCGAAATATTCCAAAGTTCAACTCTTATGAACACACCAATTCTTTAAATTGGGATACTGTAGGTGTTTTGGGCTAATATAATAGAAAAGTCGTATTTTTTAAGTCAACGTTTTAGGTTTTTGTTGGAAAAATGTTTTATTCAATAAAAAACTTCTTTGTATTTAAAGATGTAAACAATTCCAATTATGAACTCAATGATCAGAAAATTTTTAAATTAACATCGAACTACTATAGCTTCCACAGGAACGCTCACAGTCACTGCTTTTTGTAAGTGACCGTCGCAATTTGTCACTGTGATTTCACAATATAACACTTTCGCTCAACTCTCTAGTTTACACAATAAAATCACGACTAACAAATAAGTTTATTTACAACTGGAAAACAGACCTAACAATAACAAATGGACGTCAACATTAATTATGACATCCAACTTGAAAATTCAACGTGACGCGGCCATTTACAACGCGTTGGTGTGTCCTGTTGTTCGTCCTGTATAAAATGTGTTGCATATTTTAGTGTCCTGCCTGCAGCAAATAAGTTTTATGCCCCACACTGCCTGTTTGTGTCTGTGTGCGTGGCCTGTGGCTAACCGGCCTGCAACGCGGCAGAATGTAGGCTTTAAAGCTGTTGGCCAAGGCAAGAGCTAACGGGCCAAGAGCAAATAGTTAACAGCTAAAAGCCAACAGCAGTTGGCAAGTCGAAAGTCAAGTGCAAGAAAAAAGAGGAGACCACAACCCACGGAGCCTGGACTGGAACAATAAAGGTGAGAATCCTGCTCCTCCTGCTTCTGCTCCGGCTCCTGCTTTAGCTACAGTTCCATTTGGCCATAAACTTTAGTATTGTGGCCTTTGGACATCTTTATAACTTGCTGCGGCTAGCAAGCTGCATGCCCCTTAGCCTCCGGTTGCAGCCACAGCCCTTAGCCCAATGCCACTTACTGGACTTTCAAAAAATGTCGCTGGTTTTTATGATCATGTGAGCCCTTTCAATTGAAATAACTTTAAATTTTTTGGGCTCTTTAAACGTTTATGCCACAAATCCATTTGGTCAATTGGTTGCACATACAAAGAGTTTTTGCCACAGCTACTTTTAATCCTTTTTCATTTGGTGGATTTAGAATTTGGCAGCAAATTTATTCAATAAATCGGGCGACAAAATACTCTATGCTTTAATTAAAGCTAATATTTAAAAGTACTTAATTAAAATCTCTACCAAAAAAATTGAAACACAAAAATATTTCTATGGCATTTTGTGTTAATTGTTCATAACTCGTAAATAGTGTTGATTTAAGTTAAAAGATTAGGTCAAACCTTTAATTTAAAAAGTCAGTGCTAAACGATTAACGACTATGCAATACCCTGCAGGAATTTGAGTCTGTTTTATTATTTATTTACATAAAAGTAATTAAAATATTATAATGAATGTAAGATGGTTAAAAAAAAATGTTTTAGTGCACTAAAATATTATAATATTATTGTTAAACTGATTAGATTGCATTTTTTGTGTTTTCACTCTAGTATCTTCCAGATTTTAGCGACTGATTTTAAATTATAGCATTTCAATTTTTGGTGTGTTAATATGTATGTATAATGTCCAAATGATTTTATATAGCTTTCTAGGTTTTTTAAAATTTAATTTGATTTTATTTTATTGTTTTTTAACTACAACTATATATTTTAGTTCAACAAAGTATATTATTTTATTTATTTTTTATTTCTTATTTTATAATTTTTAAAATTTGCTGTTGGAATAATCGAAGAAGGCCTTTTAATGGGGTTAGTTAAACTAGCTTGCCTTTAAAGTCAAAAATTTAATTAGTATATGCACATTTAATTTTATAAAAATTTGGCCAATTTTTAATAATAAGATTATTACTTCTTATTTAATTAAATATATGAATCAACACTTAAATATATTTTTGTAACTTGAATGCAGGGTATCAACTATTACACACCATTTTATTTACCACAAACATTTAACAGAAATACCAAAAGCGCGCCACAAAAAAAAACAAGAAAAAATAGAAAAAGAAAAACGCTTTAAAATGCCAGCTGAAGTTTGTGAAAATTTATATATATTTTTTGTACGCTTTTCATACTCGAGCAATTTTCACTTTTATTGGTGCACAAAAGTTAAAGAATTTGAGTTTTATTTGCGATGTCTGCGCATTTTTAATCATTTGCAGCTCGACTGCAGGTTCTGTTTTATGACTTCCCAGTCTGTCGTTGTGCAGTTTTATATATATATAGTATAGTATATACAGATATATGTTAGCTATGTAAGTGTATCTGTAGATGCAAATAAATGTATCTGTTGCCTGAGCTAATTAGTGCATTAGCTGAAACTTTCACTTCAAATTTAGGTAAACATAATGTGGGTTACCCCAATGCTGATGATGATGTTAAATTTTCATGATGTGGTTGTGGTTAACTTAGTATCAGCACATAACTGTAGCTCATTAAATTGGTAACACAAAGCCCCTGTGTGTGTGTGTATGTGTGTCTTATAATTGATGGCTGATTAAAAATGGCTTAAGTAGCCATGATGAACTTACCATAAGCAGCAATCAGCAGATGAAATGCAATTTGCAAGGCCAGAACAGATAAATGAAATGAGAATTTAAAAGTAGCCACAGACTGAATAACAGAGAGACAGACAGGACTATGAGCTGCAAGGACGCGTTGATTTTCATGTAAAACAAATATCACTTAATGTGCCTCGTGTCCTGTCCAGCCAGTCCTGACGTTGCAACGCATTGGCTAATGGCAAAACAAAAGGCACGTAGTTTTTTTTTTTTTTTGTTATTGTTGTTGTCCTGTATCTGTATCTGCAGCCTGTCTAGTGGCCCACTGGCCACGTCAACAGCGCCATTTGGATAGCACACGCAGCTGCTATCCTTGCAACGAGTCCTGCACCTGAACCTTTCTCTCTTTCTCTCCATCTCTTGACACGTGTGCGTGTGCAGCCCATAAAAAAGTGTGCATCAGGTTGCAGCAACGAGTGAGGGGGCCAGCTGATTACTGCTGGGCACTGGATAGGATACGATAGCCGCTGTGTGGCATTAAAAGCAACTGTCGACAAACAACAAACAACAACTACAATCAGCTCACCACCTGGTGGCACTGTACATTGATACCAAATAGCTTGATAAATATTTCAAATTTAATTTGTGTTCAATTGACATAGATTATTTTAAAAAAAATATTGAATATTTGAAACATAAACAAATTCAATTTTAGTACACATATTTTTCTATATACACATATTCAATTTCAGTACACAAACTAGTCTACAATCGATTTTAGAATGTTTTCAAATAGGCACATTAACTTAAAAGAATTATTTATAATTTTTTAAAATATATATTTTTTAAAGTTTTATACATTTGTTTTTCTAGAACGACCTCGCTTACTAAAAATATAATTATTTAAATAAAAATAATATTAAATTTTCAATAAATAAAAATACAGCTCAGCGTCAGTTTTAACTTTAAAAAAATTATTTAATTTTTCTCAGAGCTGTATAAAATTGAAAATATTATTTAAGTGAAAGCTTATTTAATTTTTGGAGAATTATACATTTTTTATGGAAAATAACTTCAAACTTGAAATTTAAAGTTTAGAAATAAGTTTAAGTATTTGGCTAGTTAAAAAAAATGAAAATTTGAACTGAACGTTAGATTGAACATAACTTTAACTTACAATGAAATTGTTTCTATTTTATAAGACATTTTTTAAAGATTAAAAAAAGGAATTCAGTGCAATGAAAACTGGTTAAAAAAAAAAATTAAATCGCCTCTAACTCGCCAAAACTACATTTTTCGATATTCCGATTTTATTAGAAAATTTACAAAAATTCAAAAATAAATAAATAAAAGCAAAAACTAAATTTTTCGAAATTCGTAATTCTTCCTTTATTTTACATAGCTCAAAAAAAAAAATACATTTAGCTTGTAATATTAAACTTTAGCTGAAATATCACTGATTTTACCCACTGTCCAGTGAGTGTCCTATGCCCATGGCACTTAATTTTAATAAACAAAATACTCGACGCGTGTGCTCGTTGGACCAGGTAGTCGACGCACATGCTAGGGCTTACCGTACAGGTATACTACAATACATAAACAAATACCTTTATGTTTGAGCTATTTGGAACCGTAGCTGATAGTTACGGGTTTGTGTATTTTTTGCAGCTTCGTTGGAGTTGTAATGAGCCGCACGAGAAATGCATAAAGTTTTTTGGCTTAAGTAGTTCAGGGCTCTGGGTTCCCAGGAGATCGATGTCTAACCATAAGTCTGCCAGAGAACAGAGAACAGAGAACAGAGACCAGGGCGGAGGCAGTTGCAGTTGCAAGTGTCATACGGTGCAGACGACGTAAACAAACTCCCGTATATATATATATATATATATATAGGGATTCTGGCCTGGTTACGGCTGCGGGTTAGAGTTTTGGCTCTCTCTCTCTCTCTCTGGCAGGTCACACGTGCGCTTGTCATTTTACTTTAAAAACTTTTGCGTTTTGTTGTTTTGGCTGCTTTTCAATTTTATTGTGGAAAACACAACAGAAAACTGTAAAAGGCGTTGGAGTGCTACGTGATTTACACCTAGGCGAATGTGCATCTGTGCATCATTTTACGAGTATGATGGCTGCAGCACTTACCACATGCCACATGGCCCTACTGCCAAAAGGTAAACTCTACCTTTTTCCCCCCCTTTTGATGCTTTTTCAGCTATTTTCCATTTAATGTTTATAAGGTGCTGCATTCAGCTGTCAAGTTGTTTGTTTATATTTTCGTTGATGACTCGAGCGTAGAATTTAACTTACAGTTGAGTTTTACGTGCGTGTTGATACGAGCCACAATTCTCTATTTTTAAGGGGTATCCTAGTACTCTCTCACACTACCAGGACACCTCAGGCTGTATCAAACTCAAACCTATTGTCCTTACACGCGCGATTTTCTAGTTCTGGTGGCTTTGGGCTTTCATCAGTTTGTGGTCAGTTTTGGTGGATGGGTTTTTTGGTCCTTCGATTGTCCCGTTCAGAGGATGCAAGGATGCATTGCATTTTAATGAAGATTTACAGCGTTGCGATTTTGCCAGTGAGAGTGTCAACCACATCGCATGCTGAGGCTTAGTTAGCACCCACGGCGAATTCGTTTCGTTTCGTTTTGCTTCGTCCTTTTGCCACATCCTCTGCTCTAGCAGGCATGTCCTGGTTGCACGTGCCTTTCATTTGGCACGTTGGCCATTGCCTGAGGCATTTACGAGCTAACGTTCTCAATCTGTGAGTGTATTAGTCAGCCTTTTGTAAGAATATTCCAAATAAACTGTAAAAAATAGAGAGGAATTTATTAAATGTAACAGATCGTAGAATATCCTATTACAATTATTTATATTAAAGTATTTAAATTCAATCAATAATCTCACTTCCGTTGCCTATTACAATCGTCAATTACGAGCTGTTCTAAAATCCGGAATAACGAATGCACATTTAAATTTGAAAACTTTTTCCTGTGTTTTGGTGGAATTGAAAACTATATGAACATAACTTTAAGAAGGATTTTCTTTATTCTTTCAAAAATAATAGAGAAAATAAGAATAAAAATTATTCAGACTGAAAATTAGGTGAAAGTTGGAACACATTAAGAAATTTTTTAAATAAAATACTCTATTGTATAATTTTGAAGACTTTCGAGTTTAAAAACCTTTGAGTTTGATTTATTTATATAGACATAAAATATACAGCAATTCAATTATAATTAATATTAAAGTAAATTCTAATTGATGATACATTAATGTATTTATGTGATTATTAAAATCGAACAGCCAAAAATATGAATTCAGGGCGACATTTTTGTGACTTATAAAGTATCGATTTCTTGGAACATCTTCGAAAAATAACTCATAAATATCGACAAAATCTTATGAAGCTATAAAATAAAATTATTTATTTTTAAAGATGTCTAATTAAGTGCAACTATAACTACAAATGTAAATACAGAGAAGAGAAAATCAAAATTTTAGCAAAAAAAAAAAAAAAATCGTAAAAAAATACTACACAAAAAATCTTTATTTTCTTAATTTAAAATTATACATCTGCAAAACCAGTTTTTGAATTAAAAAGTGTCTTTAAATATTTAACAGATATATTCAATAGCTATCAGACTATTTGAAGCTTTTACATATCGATTAAAAGATTCTCGAGTAATAAATAATATTGCAGGTTCACCTCTAAAAAAAATTATAAAAAATAAAAGATTTAAACATTTTTTTTTAAAAATGATCTTTCTAAAAATTTTTCTAATATTTTTTTTTGTCATCTGCCACCTTATATAGATTGTAATCAATATGTATGATTGTTTGCTATTGAAAATTTAATTGTTATTGTTATCATTATTAAAAGTAACCTCATATGTATCAGATCATTAAACTTTAATTGGTATAAAATAATAAATAAATAAATAATAAACAATTTAAAATTCTATGAAATAATAACGAATTATTTCTCTTAACTTAACTTTAGCAAACTATTTTTAGCAGAGTTTCACTTAAATAACAAATAAAACACTCAAATTATTTTTTTTTATGTTATGTAATATTCTATCTGTTAATTTCTGAGTAAGATTGAAGTGTTTTAAGTCTTCTGCTTGGGTCACATGCATAATAGAGTGTATTACTCTCTTTATACGAAAAAGAAAAAAACTTAAAATTTCTTTCTTTGTCTTTGTTGAGAATTTCTTTATCTTTTAGTACTATTTACATTGACTTTGGCAGACGCTGAAAATTGTCTTGTGGCTTTGGCTTTTACTTATCCTTTGTCTTTTGGGCCAACTTTACGCATTAATTCTGTTAATAAATTTAATGTCTGCATATGTTTCGACATGCAAAACTTCATATACTATTTGCACACATATGGTAATTAAAAATTTAATTGCTCTGTCAAGTTTTTACTGTTGTACTTATTCTCCAAAAAAATAAAACTTACAAAGTGCACATTTGCATTACAAAAAAAAAAAAGAAAAGAAAACTAACTTTTTGCAGTCATTCTTCATTCTTACAGATACTTTACTTTAAAGTAACTGACAGCGAACATTTATAAACTTTTGCGAACATATATGTGGTTATAGCTGAAGGACAGAGGATTCTCACGCTGTCCAAAACAACAGACACTTCCCGTCATTTCGTCCCTTCGTCCTGTGGCCCTTTTACAATTGTTTTGTTTTGTCTGCCTTTGGCAGGTTTCTGCTATTTGTGCTGTCAATGCAAAAGCCGCTTGACGTGTTAATAACACAGAAACACACACAGATACTCACACAACCAGAAACACACACACACACACAGAACACTCACACACACACACTAAAAATACCTGTAAATGCCTTGGCACCGGAATGCATTGAGAATGCAAATATCACAAAAAAAAAAAAAAAGTTTGCCCACTTTTATTTACCGTTTAACTACGTGGACTTTATTGGCTGCGTGACGGCATCCTTAGCCAACGATCGAGTACTGGCAAAGGTAACGGTAAAGGGTATTCATATAAATGCAAAATAGCCTCAATGAATGCATATTTTACTATTTTACTATGCATATATGTATGTGCGTACTGCATGCTGAGATGCGTCCTCACCTCAGTAACACATTTCAACCGTCAAAACAAAAGAACTGCGAAATTTATTCTTAATATGTTCTACTTTTAGAGCTTTACACAAAATAATACAGAGCTAAATATATAACATAATATAAGCCCTAACAGTTTCTGTTAAGTGACTGTTAACTTTGATTAATTGCATTTTATATTTTTGCTAACTGAAGAATTACAATATTAATTTTAAATATATTCATTTATTATTTTCATATTACGAGATTTTAAATATAATTTTATAAACACACTTTTTTTTAATACAATTAATTTTTAATTTAATTATAGTATACTGAGAGAAAAGACTTGTTCCAAAATGAAGAACAATGGATCTAATATTATAAAATTTTCTTTTTAATTTAGCGTTTTTATAAAAAGAACGCTCGCTTTCAATTAATACTCTGGAAATTTAAAAAAATATTAATTTTTTTCACTTTTACCAGTTTAAGAAATTATTATACCCCACTGAAAGGGGGTATGCGATGTTTTTTGCACGCCTGTGCACCTATAATTCTCAACTCATTCAGTATATAGAGCTTCACATTTAATATTTTAAAATTCTTTTGTAAGATAATAAATTTGTGCTATAAAATCAAGTTATTGCTTAAAATAAATTTTGGTAAATAATTTTTTCACTAAATGCTCCAATAAAATAGTCAAAAAATTTTAATAAAAACTACCGGATTTTTTTAAATGACACGAAGTAATTTTGAACTTTAATCGTTCATAATATCATGTTAAATATTTTTAAAATCAAAAAAGCGAATGATAAACAAGACAAAAGGTTGTTCTTAATGAATTTATTAATGGATTATGACCAAAACTTTTGGCTTCAAAAAAAGAGATTTATTATTATACTATTCTTAAGAAATGTTTATAATTTCGGTAATTTTTAAATAAATATTTTTTTAGCTCTTTGAGACCCAAGCTAAAAATGTAGATAGCATTTCAAAACTGGCTGGAAACAGAGTCTTTCTTTCTTTGCCAAACAAAAATTGGGCTAGCTTTAGGTTTTTTTTATTACATATTAAATCTTGGCTCAATAAGTTGATAAACATTTCTTCAGCACATTCTGTGTAAATCTGTGTTAAGGGTTTCCAGAATAAGTCATAAATGTTGCAGCAAACGTTTAAAAAATATTCTTCGATTTATATTTGATTAAGTGAATGCATTTGGTAGTTACTCGTAGTTAGTTTGACTTTGCTGATGGGATAAGTTACCATTGGCATTGCTAATCTTTGATTTGTGCTCAGTTATGCAGTGTGGCAAGTAAATATTTGCGACAGTCATCGAGGGAATGCAATTCCAAGTCACTGCAGTTGCCAAAATGAATGCCACACATGTTGCACTGCAGCGTGCTGCTGCTGTCGCTGTTGCTGCAACTGCTGCAAGTGGAAAAGTCAGAAGTAGTATTACAAATGGTCAATAGCAAAAAGTATTTGCCACGCACCCATTGATAAAAGTTGTCAGCTTCTGCTGCTGCTGGCTCTGCTCCTTATCCTGCTCCTCTTCCTGCTCTTTAACTTTAAAGTCAACTATTGGTCCTGGCAGCCATTTTATTGCATCATTTGTGCCCAGCTGCATTCCGTTGCCAATATCCTTTGGTCTATCAGTAAGACGTAATGAACGTCTTGGCTCCTTGTCATCTTCAGCTTCCTCAGCCTCTGTACTTGGCCAGGAACGCCAACTGAATACATCGACACAGTCGCTACAATTTGGCTCCATTAATTGGCAACAGCTCCACTTTTCAATGGCTCGACGTACAACAATCGATATGAAATTACCGGCAATCCTTTAGGATATACAAGTATCTATATATTAATGGGCCTAATGAAACTAATACAAATGTTTGCTTCCCTTTTTCGAATAGTAAAAGAATTTTTTTAATGGCTATAATGGCCGAATCTAGTCCCAATTGAACCCCCTTCCCAACTTACCACCCATCGTAATCGTAGTCTACGCACTTTAGTTTCTTCCGGTTACGTTTTGTAGATTTGCCTGGCAAGGATTCTTTGGGTCGCTTATAATGTGGCAGATTGGGAAATCGCTGACGTGTTGCTTATATAGAACATAATTAAATTTATTTAAAATAAATTTAAAAAATTTATTAAAATGCTTACCTTCATACTGTGCATAAAACATTATGCGTTTATTATTATATCGATCGGAGAAGAGGCTGCCAAACATATTCCATGTACCTCCAAGTTGAATTGAGAACGCGTTTGTGTAATCGAAATTTATTCTATTTTAAAGCTTATGAGTGTATCGCAATTCTCAGCGAAAGCAACAACAATAATAATAAAAAACAACAAACATTTAATGCCTTTGAAAAAAAGGCGATAAGAAAAAAAAATAAACAGTTGGTAAAATTGTTGACTCATAATCATCAGTGTGACAAGTCATCGCCATAGTCCGCTTTGATAATTGCTTATAAATCAGAGCATGTAAATAAATACAAGTAAATATATTTGTACATATATAAATGCACATATAAGTATCATTATAACAGCTGTCAAATACGCTACATCTATTTTATAAGCAAGTGTATCTTGTAAAGTAATTTAAATATATTCAAAGGTTTTCTGACTTTGGAAAAAATATTACTTTTAACACGAGTCTGCAGCTTCACACACTAGAAAATAAAAAGAAAAATTTGATTTTTTTCATTATTTGACAGACTTCTTGATAAAGGTACAAAATGTATTAAAGAGTAGATACACAATTTTCAATAAATAATAAACATTTATTAAATATTAAGCACAACGGCCGAATTAATTCAATTTGCAAAAATATAAATAATAAAAACATTATAGGAGCCCAAAAATATATATGCAAAATCAAAAATTTGTCATCTAAAGAATACAATTTATATCCTAAGCAGGCGATTATCAAGCCCAGATTTAAATAGAAATATAAATTTTGTGGAAAATTTTGAATAGAAATCTGAAAAAATTACCCACAACGAACTCCGACTGAACTAAAGCCAAAAATTCTGAAAATTTGGTTCTCCATTGAAAAACACTATGGAAAAGCGAGTTAAAAATAAAATAATTGTTTACAAATTTTAATTAAGAAACAGTATTGCCGTCTCTTTTTTTATTGTTTGCTTTATTTTTAAATCAATTAAGTGTCTGAAACCATACTTCCATTAATAGTATTTTTACAACACAGATAAAACAATAGAATGAATTGCCGTATGAATCATAAATATTTTATGTAATGTAATTAATTTGGTTTAATTAGATTATTTAAACTCTTTTACATGAAATGTGTGCATATAGTAAAATTAAATTAAAGGTAATTAAATGAACATTTCGATGAAAAAAAAAACAAACTTTTATATGCATTTATTTTTACTTAAAAAAAACTGACTCCGACAATTAATTGTATTTATTGTTTATATAAATTCATGACAATTAGGCTGGAAATTCTTACTCATACTTTTTCGCTTATTTTGAGATTATGAAATTTTTGACACTAGAAAGCTAGAGATATAATCGAAAGTAGATAATTTTGTCTCTTTAGCGCTTTAAGACTGTGTTTTCAGCGTTTATACAAACAAAAGAACAGTGCTGAATTGACGCGTCTCTAGATGCTGATCAAGAATATATATTTTATATATATATATATATATATAATCGTAGGTGTTTCTATCTGCCTGTTACATACATTTTTATTATTTAAAGAACCTCTCTTTTTATAGGTTATTGGGTTTAAAAAAGGATCATACGCCTTACAATTAAAATACAGTTTAAGAATATGCAATAACATTTATTTAAAATTTTAAATTAATTTTTTTTAAAAAAAGCTCTAAAATTTCATTTAAAAAAATAGCTAAAAATTTAAAAATTGCTTAAATAAAAGTAGCTTAAATACAAAGAAAAATATGAATATATTTTTAATTGAGTACATATTCCATTAGAATTAAAAGTGTTCTAAAATAGCTTTAAGTATTTGGCTTATGTCTGAATATGCAGTATATTACACAAAAATTGATATGAACTTTGGCTAAAAATACAAAAACTATTTGCACAATGAGAATTATAAGCTAATGTCGAGAGCATGCTGTTTAACGCTTAAAAGAGTTTTTCCACATCAAATCGCAAAGTTTGACAGGCGAGCACGTAGACGAAAAACCGCAGCCAGCCAGGACCTGGGGCGGGTGTTAAGAGGGAATCTAAAACCTGAATATGGTCAAAAGCGTGGCATAAACGCATCTACTATATGCTCTATATGCTGCACTGAAAATCAGGCACGTAATTGGCTATTAACTTTGACCGCCACACAAAGCACAATGGCTAATTGCAATTGTTGTTGCTGTTTTTGTCATTTTAGCGCGAAAATTGCAAAGCGTTAATTGAATTAAAAGTGCGAAAATTAGCTGCAAGCTCGCTAAAATCATATTAAAAATTTATAAAAAAAAAAATTAGTAATTTATTTTTTTAGCAGCTTCCTTTGCGCTAAACTAAACAAACATTTATGTAAAATTCAATGAATTAATTGAATTTGCATATTAGCATGGTTATTCACGTGACAATAAAAATTTAAATACTTGGCACTGGTAAAGCTGATTTAATTGAGCGTTGGTGGTGGCAAGGGTATCAGGCAGCAGGACACGATATAAAAATAATCCCAATAAAATGCATTTTTCATGTCAAACGCCTGAGCTGGTGGAATAACCCGAATGCACGCACGGAGGACTTTACGGAATTGCACGCAAACAAAATGGTGCACAAGCAACGCACATGGCCAGGGCCAAGGGGCAGGGACTGTTGCAGAGGCACACAAACACTGGCAACAGCAGCAAGGTGGGGGGAAGAGGGTGCGCAACGCTGCAGTCCAAAATTGGGCGCCGCATTGTGTGGACCAAGGGCGTGGCAACTCTTGTATTATGTAATAACAAACGAAACAAGAAACAAAATAACATTTGTATTGTGCGGACGGACTAAGCTAATATTCAAGTCAAAATAAATTCAGAATTTAATAAGCAACCGACTAAAAAATACTCTGTTCTTCAGCTGCTTTTATTAAGTTGAAAGAATTTAAGTTGAATTCGCAGAAAAATATTTTTTGTGTGTATTTGTGTAGCTTTTCATACTGTCGATAAATTTGATATTTTTGGAATGGATTTAATTACGTAGTTGTGTCTTATTTTGATAATATTATTTAATTTTTATTTTATTAAAATTAGGAACCATTCTCATTGAATTTTTTGAGGGATTTAATTAGGAAGTTGTGGTTTATTTAAACAATATTCTATAATTATTATTTTATTAACATAAGAAACCTTTCTCATTGAATTAAATAATTTTAACCCTTTTTTTGGGAAATTTTAAAATAATCATAAAGTTATAGCTTGTTGTTTGATTCTCTATTAATTAAAAATATACTGAATAAAAAAAATGCATTAAATAAGTAGAAGTATTAGAAGAAAAAATTTTAAAAATAAAAACAAAAATAATAAATTAATGTTGTATTTTCCACAAAATTGTTTGCCAATTTTTAAGTGTTGAAAAAGACGATATTTTGCGTATGTTGTAATAACTTAAAAAAATATTACAGATTAATAAAATCATTATCATTATATTAAACTTGTTGTAATAAATAATATTAATTTTGCTTATAATAATATATAAAAAAAATCGTTGCTTTTATTAAATAATTTAATTTTTATTAAATAACAGCAATATTATTATTAACAACAACAATAATAATCATATTTTTCTGGATTAAAAAAATTGTCGCTTTTCTTAAATAATGTAATTTAATTTTTAATTAAATAACAGCTGAAATTAAATGTATAAATTTTTGGGTAACTCATAAATTTTGTATTTTTAAATTAAATTAAAATATTTCCAAGCAAAATATGTTTCATAAGTAATCGTTTATCTATATTTATATACAAGGGAATTGAGCGTATAATATAAATCCGGTTACCAAGAGATTCGTAGTGTTTATATCATAATATTGTGACTGTACTTATAAAAATATTGAAGATATATTCCAATTCCTCATATATCAACAAATATACCACATTTAGTTGCATTAGCTTGAACAATATTACTAAAAATGCAATTTCTATGCAGAAACCAACTCAATGCACTCTATTTCTTATTTAACAAACAGAGTATAACAAAGAGAACAACATCAATTTATGACAATTTGGCTAAAAAGAGAGTGGAGTGGTAGTGCATTAAATGCAATTGGCCCAAACAAGCTTAAGCTTTTCTGTTGCACTCAAATCATTTGACTAAACAAAATGGACACAGCTGATTTTTCCTTAAGGACTCAGCTGTGGCGTCTTTGTGACTGTTTGGCTTGGCGCCAAAATTCAATTTGTTGTCTTAAAGTGCTAAACCACAAAACGACAAGCTAACGCAATAAAACAACAAAGGATTATCTCTGGCCATGGCCCTGCGGCTCTCTTGGCCAGAACCTCCCCCGTTGTCGTCGCCTTCAAAAAACTTGCCATACAAGTTGTTAAAGAAGAACGGCATTAAAGTAAAAACTTGGCTAAAGTTGCATAGTGCTCGCTGATAGCGCTACAGACCCCCAAGAAACAAAAAGAAATGTTTTTCCTTTTTTTGTTCCTATTTTTTGTTAAAATGAAGGCAAAGTTTTTCATTCGTATCTGAGGCAGGCATAAAAAATGCTCAACACTCGCCAAGCCAAGTAGTTCAATTAATTAAAAGTAAGCAGCAAATCCATAACGAGCATCGAGGTAAAAGGTTAAAAGTTGAATATAATTTTTCAGTTCTCCACCTCACGCATCAATTAGCCCTTCAATAAAATATTTAAATTATGTCTGTCAAGTGCCCCACATGCAGCCGGCAGGCTTTTAAATCGCTTACTTTTATTTTTCAATACATTTGCATAAAGTTAACACACTTGAAAACGTAGGAATATTCTGGTTTATATGATGATCAACTTGCTGATATCCTATAAAAACACTGTAGTTGTTTCATGAATACTTTCTGCGATTAAAATAATGATATCAATAATTAATTAATAAACGATTCTGGGGAACTACGATAGGTTAAAAGTCTCAAAAAAAATCAAATTCAAAAATTCAAAATTTTGGGTGTGTATTCACAATAAAATCCAATTTTTGTAAATAGGTGAAATTTGAAAATTTGATTTTTTTTCTGAATATACAACCAACATTTTGAGAAAATATATCTAACAACTTCAAAGATCGATGAATGCATAGGCTTAAACGAACATAAATCAATAAGATTAAGACTAAATCCGTTTGCCTCAATATTTTATACTTTAAATGTTCGAAAAAATTGATTAATAAATGTATAAATTAAATTAAAAATTAACTTAGTTAATTGCTCTTAGAAATAAATAATTTTGAGAGATTATATTATAATAAGAAAAATGTTGTGTAATAAGAAAATATTAATCGATGAATTCAGACACAAAAAATTCTTAAATTCACGCAAGAAATTTAACTAAAAAGATAACCCTATTTTCTAAAAAAAAAAAAAAATGTGACAGTAATTTATTTTTTATTAACTTGTATATATACTTATTGGCTCCTTAATGTTTTCAGTATTTTTATTTTTTTAAAGTCGTTTATTAAGACCGATAAGCTTCATTTCAATAAATGATTTTTTATTTTATTATTTATTAAAGTTGTGCTCCTAAGCGTTCGGCAAAATTGTTTCCTTTTTAGGGACGCTGTAAAAATATGAAAATAAAATTATTTTTATATGGGTTTAAATCAATATGGGTTTAAATTCCTGGCTTAAATATTATTTTGAATATTTCTTTTCAGTATTATGTTATCAGAACTCTTGTTAAAAATGTCTACATGTGCGTGTAGGCTGTTTGGAATCGAATACGAGAGCTGCCGTAAAATTCCTTTCTCTACTAAGTCCAATTTTACCATCCTTCAACGCATAATTAATTATTTTTCCAAAGACTTACATTGTATATCAAATATCACAGCTAAATCTGACAACCTCTTATTAGAACTAAATAATTTTAATACAAAATATTTGTACACAAAACTCTTTACATGGATAAACCAAAGTGTTTATGCCAAGACAAAAACAGTTTTTTCGTGGACATATCTAAGGACACAAAAAGTTGAATTTGTATATTTAGCGCTTGTATACCGAATTGTTAGACGCCCAACTAGGATGTCTAGGATAAACTTTATGTCCTTAGAGTCGCCAAGGCAGCGCGCACAAAAGTAGGCAATACAAAAAGCAACAAACTGGCGGCAACGTTGTCAGTGCCATTGTGTTATATTGTCTGTTGGGTTTCAGGGCGACGCCAACGCACTTAGACACACCCACGCATACACGTACATATATGCACCATGTTTTGACTCATTAACAGCTATACTCTACACCAGTCTACCCCCCTCTACCCCCCTCTACCCCATCCTCCTCTCTCTAGCCAAACATCGCCAATGTTGTAAATGTGCCGCAACAGAGATTACTTTGCCAGTTGCTGCTCCGTGTGTGTTCAGTTCAGTAGGTGACACCAATGCGGCGCGTAGGTGCCGACGTTCATCTATACGTACATACAAATACATATATACATACATATATATATATAACAGTTTTGGCCTATTTGCCACATACGCAACCGTTCCACAACCGTGCCGCGTGTGTGTTCCCAGTTGCAGCACCAGACAGCGTGCACTTGAAGCTATTGCTCCAGATTTGTGAATGCCGTGTGTGCGTGTAGTATATATATAATGCGAGGGTTGTTCTTTATGTATCCGGCCTAGTAGTAATAAAAAATCAGCGAGTTTTTAGCAGGAATCGCTAATAAGACAAAAAAGTTGAAATAAATCGAATTTAAAACTTTTAAATATATTAATTTCAAATGCAATATTCTGCTAATTTTTTTTTTTATATTTTTATGATAAACGTTAATTTTAACTGTTATTTTTTATCATAACTAAACAATTTTATGATACAATAATTATTTATCAATTTTTATTAAAAAATTTGATTTAATATATTTATTATAATAATACAGATTCCTTTAAGTATAACTACTTGCCAGTATAAAAGGACATCTGAATAAATCAATTAAAAGGTATTGAACCACTCATTGTGAATGTTCTAAAATTTTAGTAATACCTTACCCAGGCTCTACAGATATTTACATATTTTAGAATAAAAATTAATTAAAAAATTTTATTATGAATTTTAAATAAAATTTAAAATTGAATATTCATTTCATAATTTTTTTTTATCATTGAAAAATATGCTACTTTTGAAATTTTTAATATAAATCAAAAAACTGTTTTTATTTTATATATAATTATTTTATAATTTTTTGTCATCGAAAAATATGTAACTTTTATAATTTTAAGTGAAAATCAACAATCAGTTTTTTTTTTATTTATTATATATATTATTATATATTTTTTTATTTATTTTTATTATAAAATTGAAAGATCCTTGAAATAAAACTAATTTCTAGTATAAAAGGACATTTGAATATATCAAATGAAAGGTATTTAGTCACACATTGTGAATGTTTTTAAGTATCATAAATACACTACCCGGTTTTAAAGATATTTACATTTAATTGTCATAATGAAAATTTTAAAATAACTTTAATAAAGATTTTTAAATAAGAATTAAAATAAAATTATTATTTCATAACATATTTTTTTTATCAAAAAAAGGGTTGCTTTAAAAATTTTTAATAAAAATTATTATTTTTATAATTATAAACCTTTTGAAAACTGGTACAGTAAAAAATCGCTGCATGGTTAAGCCAATAAATACCGAGCTCTGAAATTGAAATGGCAATTGGACAATATTATAATATAATAGTTACCCTCGTAAATATCGGCTTAAGCATATTAAGTATACGCAGCATAGTATATTTTGTGTGTGTGGTGCCATTAGCGCCTCAACGGGCTGCCAACGCTTTGCATTTGATTATATAAAAAGTTAAGCCACATAAGTTTAAATGCTCTGCACGCATATTATATATCCCTTTAGTCAGCTTCTTAAAAAGTTCGTTCTTCTTACCCCAAAAAAAACTTTTTTTTACCCAGCTTGCAACTTCTTTTCTTACACCGTAATTATGCAAAAGTTAAATGTCGACATCGGCGGCGTCTCGCCGACCAGCCGGCTGGAAAATCAGTCAGCACTTGAGCTTTTGTGTTAAATTATGCAAAAGTTCATTAAAAAATAATAAAAAAAAAATTAAATAAATGAAATCAAGGCAGCCAGCCAACAGTACATTGGTCATTGTGTCGAGCGTTTACTGTAGTGCACAACTTGCACCATATTTAATTGTGGCTATGAAATGGTTTCATCGCATGCGGCTTAAATATGTTTGTATGTATGTTGGCCACTTGATGCCAATTGGCTGGAAATTGCGTTAATCCGTCGAGTGTGCGGCTAACAAAATTGCGGCCAAAGAGTGAGCAATGTAAACATTTAATTGCAAATGTTGGCAAACAGCAGCAGCGATTTTACGGCGTATAATAATACGAATATAAGCCAGATTGCGTGATTATTTTTTTTGTATATGTAGTAAGAATATATATAAAAATATAAAAATAATATTATTTAATATTTGTTCTTGTTATGTATTATTTAAAATGCACCCAAGTTTTTTAAATTGTATATAAGTCTTCCATGTTGCTCATTTTAGAAGAAATAAACCCAAACCTTTTTTAAATCTCTGATTTTATTGAATTCCTTTAGGATTACTTATATTTGAACTCCAAGTATATTTAAGGATTACAAATTTGTCAGAATTTTTTAGCAAGTAATTCAGAGTCTTAAATTTCTAAAAAAATAATCTTAAGCTTCTGACACTTCATTAATATATTTTGGTGTAATTTATAAAATTAAAACATAATTTATTTTATGTATATTATAGGCATGTCGAATATTTTTAAAATATTGTATTTACAATATTTTCTGTTTAGAAAAAATATAAAAATTATAGATCGCTTTGAAAATATCGATATGTTTGATATAATAGATATTTATTTACCTTTTTTTGCAAAAAAATAAAAATCTGTCCCAGAAAATATCACGATATATATATAGTTTTGTGTAAAAAATATTGTTATATTTATATTGTGATTTATTATCAACAACCCTAATATATTGCAAGGTTTCAGTTAGAATTACAAAATGTTACTATACTTATTTCAAAATTAAATATATATAAAATAATATTGTTTTAATAAATAGTTTCAATACTTTAAGACATAAATTTAATAAAATAAATAAAATCAACTCATAAACAATGATAAAATAACTTTTATTTAATTTAAAAATCAAACATAATATCAAATATCAAAAATATTTATTAATTTCCACTTTTTTAGAAAAATCAAAAATAATAGATTAGTTTTTAATTCTTATTTTAAAAATTGGAAAATATGAGATATTCTGCAATTATTTAGTAGATTATATAAAAACCAAATTTAAATTAATTATTATATGATAATTTTATTTAAAAGTCAACATTACATTATTTTGAATCTATGCTCAATGAATATTTACTAAAATGCTTTTTTTTTGTATTGTTTTAATTAAATTTCGAGTGTTAAAAATCTATGAAGAGCATTTAGTTTGAAAATTTAACTTTCCACATAAAAATGCTCTACATAAATTTAAATTTTGAGAACTTAGTTAAAATTGAGCACATTTTCTTCCAGACTGTCAGATTTTCGAAATGTTTCAATTAGTTTTGCTTTACAAATAAATCAAAAAATTCATTTAATTTTTAAATCCATTTCTATATATTTTTTTGCAAAATCAATTTTTTTTTTAAGGATATTTAAGATAATTGTTGTTTCCCTAATTGCACACTGTCGTCATCGTCATCGTGGTCGTCATCGCCTCGTTATACACACAATAGAATTGGCTGGCACTTAAAGGGACATGCGGACAGGATACTTAATTACATGCGTAGCCGTATCCTGTAGTGTCCTCTGATGTTCTGTCGTGCCATGTCCTCGGCTATTGACTGTCGACAGGCTATACGCCGTAGGCTGTCAATTATGCCATGTACGACATGTGGCCAGTATCATGTTCCGGGTATCAATCAAATGGACATGTTACAATAATTTCATTTCATTTCACAACAAAATTAAATGCAGTCGCGTGCCACGAATATTTACATGACTATTAAATTAAAAAACATGAATGCACACAGGACACGGCCAGGACAATCAAATGAGCTGCCAACGTTTAGTCAATTTTGAATGGCCAAACCATAGAAATTGTTTATTGACATGACATTAGTTGCAAGTGTCTATAAGCAAATACTTTTTACAAATATTTGCTTTTATTTAACATTTATTACGTGTTTTAACTGCTGTTATATTTTGTCATATATCCTTATCGCTTTTAATTGATCAATATTGTCAGGAGGCAGTTACTCTTAACTGAACTGGACTTCTGGTTTTTTTGGTTTTGTTTTAAATTTGACAAGCATTTTTATAGCTTTTATTAATTGTAACTTACTTTTCTGTAATGTTTTTTATGGGCTGATAAATCTAAGGGACTCAGTAATGTATACTGAACTTCACTTTGTATTTATTTCTAGTTATAGAATGTTTTTAAAGCAGCATTGAATTCAAAATAATTTTTTTTTAAATCAGCCTGTGATTTAAGGTAAAAATAACAATTAAAATATCAAATATTATTAAAATATAATAGACAATTAATAATAATATTAACTATTGAGAAAATTTCAATTTATTTATTGAAACCTTTATGTCAGCAAATTTCAACTATACTGAAGGCTTCAACATTAGCACTCTTTTCTCATAATTAATTACAATATTTTTAAGTAAATATATTATAGTTAATTTTCAAAAAATAATAAATTAATTTTATATATTTTTATTTTCTCTCTTTTAGCGCAACTTTAATCGCAATCGACATGATGGCCACCTCACAGGATTATTTTGGCAATCCTTATGCGCTATTTCGCGGCCCGCCCACCACACTGCGGCCCCGCAGCTCGCCCCTGGGCGTGGCGGGGCATGCACATGCTGGCGGCTATGCGGCACTCGATCTACAGACGCCGCACAAGCGGCACATTGAGACAGAGGTGCGTGCACCGCCGCCGCCGTTGCCACCGCCGCCGTTAACATTGCCGCTGCCGCCGACATCGCCGAGGTAAGCCCCCGGGTCAAAGTGCAAGGCGGTTGAAATTGAAGTTGAAGTTGAAATTGAAATTGAAACTGAAATGCATATCATCAGCAACACATCAACACACTTCTTTGCTAAGTCTTCAATCAACCAAACCAGCGCCGAGTAAAAGAAAAAAAAAAGAAAAGTTAGAATTTTGTTTTCTTTAGTAAATTCAAGTAAAGTAAATGCCCTTTAAATAGTTACGGCCAAATTAAAAATATATATTCACATAGAGTCTCCTTAATTAGCCGATATTCGCTTATGATAAACTTATACAATTTTGGAACATAAACCCATCTACAAGAGAGAGTGAAAAAAAGAAAGTCAAGAAAAAAGTGTTTGCTACGCTATTTAATATAAGATTTAAGATTTAAATTGGTAGTTCTACTAAAATATATATAAATTATATTAGCTCATTTAAGCTGAAAATGTGTATATGATATTTACTGTAAGACAAAACACCAAAATATTAATCAAAACTAAGTAATTAACTAAGTAGTTATTAAGCTATTGCAGAGCAGTTCAAAAAAAAAAAATAAAACCAGTAAGCACTTGTACCGTTGAAGAAGACAAGTTCTAAAATTAAACTAATATTAAATTAAAATATATTTAGCTTAATTAACATATACTAAGTAGAGATTGCATATTTACTCATATATAGACTTTGCTATTTACAAGTAGACTGCTTAAATTTAATTAAATAATCAGCTTATATATCAACTACAATAATCAAAAATATATATTGCGATATTTATATAGGAAACCGTGAATACAAAAAATCGTATACAATACAATAAAGCAAATATTCTAATCAAAGATATAACTAAACTTAGCTAAGAACTTAACATTTTGCATATATATAAATACGTATTAGAGAACAGCTAAATTTGAGGGTCCACAGGCTCCCATAATTATATACCATATACATAAATATATATTACTATATACAAGTAGCGAATTAGTAGATCTATTATAAATATATATATAATTAATTGGCATTCTAAATTATTATTGCCTATACAAGTTATTAGAACTTGTTATAAATTAACAATAAAAATCATAAATCAAATAATGTTAACTACAAAAGTATACGTACACGAATAGCCTCTTGAAATTTAAGAATTTTTAAAAAATAAATAAGAACACAAACCTAAGTAGTTCATAAAAAGCAATAAATTAAACAATAAACAACATATTGTAGTTGAATTAATATATTCCACATATTTATCAAACATATTGTATACCAATATTAATAATTATAACAATATTTAAATATATATTTTCTAGTTTTCTAAGCGATATATGTTTATGCCTAATAACTATTAATGATCCTAAATCCTGGGCATAAACACGCACCCAATGAGCACATTGTAAAATGCAAAATTTTAACCAAAATAGTACAAAATGTAAGAGAGAAGAAAGATATTAAACAAAATCCAAAATTATACTTAATTAAGTAGTTCCTAAGCCAATATGTAAAGCAAACACTTTTCAAGTGACAAAAATATCTCAAAAGTCGAAAAATCAAATGCAAATCAAACTGTGAGAAGCGAGCAAATGGATTCTGGATTTCTGTCTTCAATCAACAAAACCCCCAACCATCATCAATCAACATTTGAAGCCGCTGAAAGCCCCAACAGAACAGAAATGCTTATATATAGTCTCGACAAAAAAAAAAATAGTAGTTTTTAGTCAAGTTGCAAAGTTTTTCCATATCTCTTATAAAAGTAATCAAAACCTAAACCCAACAACAATCAACATGCACCCAAAACCTGTCAACAAGCGCGGTAAGTCAAGAGCCAAATATACATTTAACCTGCCCCTAAATACCCCCAAACCCCCCTCACGTGTCTAGCCAATGTAGTGCCAACTTAGATAAAAAAAAAAAAATTAATAATATTAAAAAAATATATTCGAGCGGCATTGAGCCGATGAAGGCGCTGCATGTGAAGGGCCTGCCGGGTGATATATGTTTACTACAATATATATAGTACTTACCTATATATACATACCTATATCTGTATCTTAAGCAATCTGTAGCGGATTAGCCCTAGAGCTTAAGTATTACCTGCATTATGCGCATGCCAAAACATTTCTGGTGCAGCAACATGCAACAAACTATGAAGTCGCATATAATTAATTCATATCAAATTAATACACACATGCAACTATATATATATATATATTTTTTTTTTTTTTAATATTTCTCTTAAGCCTAGTAATAGGCATGCAACGCTGAGAAAATACAAAAGAAAATTAAGCAATTTTTATTTTTATTATTGCGGTTGTTGTTAAGCTCGTGCAAGTGCAATTTTATTTGCGATAAGAGCACAGAATTTCTTTATTTTTTTTTTTTTTTTTTTTGGTTGAATAGAGCATTTTGGGTGCTTAAGCCAGGCTGTTATTTAAATCTAACGGAAATGTCTTTACAAGAGCCCTAATGTGAGGAATGCAAGTGCCACATAGCACGCAAAAAATATAATTTATATATATATGGTTTCTATATGTATTGTAAATTATTTGCTAAATTTCTTTTAAAAGAAATTTTTTAAACATGCGAAAAAAATATGCTCTTCATTTTATACTCTTTTCAGCATTGCTAAAGGTATTTAAATTTTATATAATCAAATTTTCTTTGAAGTCAAGTGAAACTACAACAATAAGAATTAAATTTCATACTTTCAAAAATAATTTAGCAAGGCCATAAATATTTTATGCTTATTTTATCAAATCTACTATGAAGTCAGGCGGAATTTAAACATTAACAATTTTAAAAATCTTTTTTTTAATTTTGATTTCCAAGTTCTTTCCACAAATAAAATAATTAGATATTCTTAAAAATATAATTCTTGGCATCTAGAAAAAAATAAAATTATCCAGAATATTTTAAATTCTTTTTAATTCTTAAAACAAAAGTTTTCTATACTAAACAATTCGTTTCAAGTTCTAATTTAAGAACAACTGAAAATTTCCGAAATTTTTCCGATTGATTTAATTCAAATTAAATGCAGGAACGTGTCTAAATATATCAGAAAATCTTATATCTTTTCACTATAATAGTTGACTGGATTTTTTTTTTTAATTTTATATATTTTGTCTTTTTACGAATAAATTTTACAATATGGTAACGAATTTTTGAGTTTTGAGAAATGAATGAAAAATCTGTGCAATTAAATTAGGTTGAGTTATGTTGGGCTTGGATGGAAGAATTCCTTCTGAGCTTAATATTTTCTTAAAATTCAGCCTTTATACGGGACAAAAAAAAAACAAAAATATATTAATATGTAGTTACTATTGTGATATTTTAAAAAATTAAAATTTCATTCAAATTTAATAATAAAAAGCAAGGAATACCACATTGCCGCTAGGAGTGTATCAGCACTTTTTTGATATTAAATATTTGAGAGAATAAGATTTGATAATAATTTAAAAAAAATAAATAAATAAATATTTGAATGCCATATTGCATAAGTTTTTATTCTCTTGCCACCTTTTTGACCCTAAATATTTGAGAAATTAAAATTTAATGAAAATACAAAAATAAAATTAAAATATAAATAAATAAATATTTGAATATCATATCATACCAGTTTTTATTCCCTAAATCTCGACATTTTTTCTAAGGATTAAATAGTTGAATTTCTAATCAAAATATTCATTCTAAAGTGCATACAGAGAGTGTATTTTAACAAAGAATTTTGTTGTTAACACATTTTCATAGTTTAGTTTTACATAGTCGTTGTGTTGTAAGTTAAAATTCTTGCAAGTTCTTGAAGTCATGCAATATGCGACACATTTAATTTCAGCTCAGTCATGTTGCATGTTAAGTGTGTGTGGCAAGTTGAATGCCAAGCGTTGGGCATGCATTTCCGCGTTAGCGTCAAATTCGATGGCGCCTTTGCAATTTATTTACTTAACACATGTAACTATGGCTAGGCATTTGAAGTAGCTTGTTTGTGTCCTTTTGACATGCCAACAAGGACTTAATGCCATAGGAAGTGACAAGCGATACAATACCTGTGTTGAAATCAACAAATTGAGAGTTTCTAAGTACAGCGAACGGATGTGAGTCAATTTGCAATTTGTCAAAGTGATTGTTGCTTCAATTCAATTGCCCAGCAGCGAATTGTTTGCCAGGCTAAGAGAGCATTTTGGCCACAAATAATAATACTTAAAGTAATAATAATAATAATAATAATGGCTAGATGGCCTCAAGTCATGTAACACCATTAGGCAGCTGCAGTTTCAATTTGAGCAGAAATTTTCCTAGTCTTCAGCCAGAGCTTGAGGTTGAGGTTGGTTAATGGAATTTAATGCTGTGCAGCTTGGCAACTCGGTGTGGCAAGTACACAGTGTACGCCACTTGGCTTAGTCTAATGAATGCAGCAGACTGTAGAACTGGAGCAGGATAAACACAAAAGACCAAGGCTGAGTCCTGAGGTTGCAACTGAGTGGGGGCTGCAACTCGAATCCCCAGGACTCTCAGGAAGCACGCACTGACACCAATACAAACACAATACATGTGGGAATAGGCAAAGTGATGTCGCTATTTGTTTGCATAAACCTCCCTATACCCTGAATATCCTGGGGCTAAGTGGCCTCACACTGTGTATGTTGTGCGTATTTGAAAAAGGAATTGCCCATGGTTATGGCTAAACAGAGTATCCTTTAATTAAAAAAAAAAAGAAGATACACCATATAGCCAGAGCTCATGTGAAATTATGTTTGCCGGATGTCCTGCGTTGTATTGGCAAATAGCAACAGTTTCAAAAGTGTCAGAAGTAATTGCGGAAGCAACCACAAATAGCAGAGCAATGCACCTGCGGCCAAGACAAGTCAATAAATCACACTATTCAACAAAAAACTGCAAAAACTAAAAAACTGCAAAAACTGCTCAGAAAGTTAAATTTTTCAATACCACACGCTGACAATGTCAAGGTTTCTCAAGTGCAAAAACTGTTTACACACACTTTTTTTGCTCGATTTTGTTGTGTGTGCTCAGTAAAAGTATTAACTTTTTGCTGCTGCCATTTTGTTGGTCTGCCATATTTTGCTCCAGTAGTATTTCCGCCTTCGTTTCCGGTTATTTACTCACAGCGTGACGCTTAAACCCGCTTGGCCCTTTCTCTAAACAGGATAAACTGTTAGCTATAAGTACTTTAGCATTGGATGAAGCTAAATAATTTGTAAAGAATAATAAGATTTATTTTTTGGATTATAAATATTTATATGTATATATTTTCATTATCTAAAATAATATATATTCAAGTGTGTGGTATTTACATCAACCAGAAACCAGAAACTAGAGTTTTGGTATTAAATTTCAGTTATTTAAATGCTGCGGCATGTTCTCTAATGTTAACCATAAAGATCAAGTTTTGGGGACTATTTTTTTTTTTGGTTTTTTTTGATAAATAATTCAGCTCAATGTTGATATTTTTGCAAACGACTTAAATAATATTAAATCAATTTTATTAAAATTTTACCCCTATGCTTTGATACATTTAAAATAACCCAAAAAATTAATTTGCGATATTTTTTTATATTTAAAGTACGATTTATTTTTAAATTTTTATTTAAAAAGCAAATATAAAAATATATTAATTTTTTTTTTAATAATAATATGCACAGGTTACAAAAAAAAAATTATTTTAAAAATCAAGTATAAAAAATTATTTAAAATATTTTTTATTGTATACAAATTAAAGTAAAAACACATTATTTATTTATCAGAATTTAGAGTATGTGAAATTTTTAAAAATATAAAAGGGTTTTTTATTAAGGAGAAACACATCGTGTTTTTAATATATTTTGAAGGCTTTGAAATATATTTAATATTTATTAGTAGTCCAATACAATTTTTATATATAGACTGAGGTTTTCTCAGCGGATTAAATTGGTTAAATTTAATTAATAAAATTACAGCTTAGTTTTCATCAATAAAGTTCTCAATAAATTGATTTTCCAATTTAACACATGACTACATTTATTATTGTCTTTAAAGACACTCAAAATATTTTATTTGCGAATTTTTAGAAACAATAACAATACTTAAATGAATAATAATCAATTTGCAAGAAAAAGTTTTCGCTTTTATTCTTATTATTTACCGGACTCTGCATAATATTAGGCTTACATTTTTTTGTAAGATAAAAACCATATTTTAAATAAAAAGAAATTTGTACATACAAATAAAAAACAAAACAATTTCTTTAGACAAAAATACATTCTTCAAAATCACAGGTATAATAAATAGTTTATTTTTACTATACATTTTTTTGGGCTAATTGGCAACCAAAGAAGTTTACTTAACTTTCTTTAAAATTTAATAAATTGTCGAATTTATTTGTATATTTTCGTTAGGTTTTTTGTCAGTCTTAATAATTCACAAAAGGATTAAAGTGAGAAAGCAGTGACAAAACGAAATGCTCGTTTATAATTAACTTTTGTCAACTGGCAGCAAACATTTTACACAATGGTCTCAGGGCTTTGTATTTTGTTGATGCCACACAAGACAGAGTCAAGTCGAGGGTGTCACAAGTGTGAAAACAAGTGTGTTTGAGTGTGGCCAATGGCACAAATCATAATTTTAAATATATATATATATATTTGTATATATATCAACTTGTCTGCTCTGTGGCATAGTGCAACTTATCACTTGAGCAAATGAACTGGCAGCACTACTTGCAACATACTGTGTGGGTCTTAGAAAGGAAAGTCCTCATCACCACCATTGTCACAACTTGCCACACACCTGCAGTTGATTTACTGTTGATTACAATTTATTTGCGGCAAATGTCTGTGGAATTGTTTTGGCCCTGATTATATGCGAGACAGACGCAAAAATAAATACCGACTCCAATTCATTTAATATGCTGATTCATTTTCACCCTAAAAGTGTTTACTTTTGCCCACATCCTTGGCTGCAATATTGTATATTGTAATTGTTTAATTAAATGGCAAACGATTGCTTATTAAGCCTAATTTTGCGTTAACACAACTTGGGCTCTATTGTGATTGCATTGGTAATTTAATTGCATTATTTATGATATGCCTTAGGGCCAGTTAAAGACTTTGCACTTGAATTGCTCTTGGCAATTATGATTTGTTACGCATACGCACTGTGTAACAATTAATCGCACATGGCACAAAAGGGCAATAGGAACTTGCATATTGCATCGCTTTGATGCCAATTTGGATCACTTATGAATGTAATATGCAAAACGAAGGTTATTAAATTGCCAGACCAAATGCCAGTGACTCGACACTAATATATTACATATTACAGTATGCTAAAATATTGTAACAATCTGTTTCCGACTGTGGTATACTTTATTTCCCGAAATGGCAACAGTTTCTAAAGTTTTTTCGCTTTTTTTGTTGGTAGAAATTTAGCTTGAATAGATTCTAATGTTTCAAATTATCAATTGGATTATCATTTCACTTCTAAGAGTTATTTAATGATTTTAAAATTATAATATAATAATAATAATATAGAATAATAAGATAATTACATATCATACAATAGACAACAATTATTCAAAATTTCAACAAAAAAAAGAATCTGAAATTCTAAAAAATTTTTTGTAATTAATACTCAAGTTAATTTTCTTTTTAAATCTAATTTTTTTAATGAAAAGTTTGATCAATTAGAGTAATTTTTGGACCCCTGATTTTTACAGTACCTGACAGTTTAAATCGCTTACAACATTTGTTATAAATATACTATATTTTCAATGAAATAGCAAATAGTTTACCTATTTAAAGTATGTTGAAATATTTAAGCATTCCAAACGAAAAAACGTTTTTATATATTTCAATAATTTAAATTCCAAATAAATGTAACTTGTGCCCCAAAATAAATAAATTTCATTTGTAGAACTGGAAACTAAAAATAAATAAATAAATAATTACAATTGTTTATTTTCTAATCTTATTAATGCTAGTTTGTATAATACTATGAGTTTATCAGTTGAGTTTCAATTAATATTTTAAATGTTAGAATGTTGATGTTTAAAATAAGGTTAATCTTGTTAATTTTGTTTATTCAAAAACACCCGAAAAATTTTTTAATAAACAATTATTGAAAAACAAAAAAAAACAAAAAATACTCAGCTAACAATCATAACTGGAAATAAAATTCTTATAGTTTGTCTTTATACTTTATCTGTAGTAGAGTTAAAAATATGAAATATTAAAAAAAAAGAGTATAAAAACTCTCAAATTGCAGTTGATATAGTTACTATCTAATATCTACACTTAGACCAAAAATTAATGCACAACTGTACATTAAAGAGACACAGACAATCAGGGGCTGGGAGGGGGACGGATAGAAAAGCCAGCTTCCCCTTGAGGTGAAACCGAGACTCTCTCTGCTTCAAAATGTTGCATATTTCATTAAAAATATTGCATGTCATTGCCTAGTTGAGTACTCTAGGTTCATAGAATGCTTCGTAACTGTTGGTTGCCTCAGTGCACCCATGGCAACCCCTGTAGTCCCCTCCAACCACCCCTCTCTAAGCCCCTTCTTGCAACCCCTTTAGCCGAGCATAGCCGCCAATTCCCTGCACTTTTGCATCCTTGTTGAATAAGTGCGTATGTTTTACAAAATGGCACACACACACACACATACGCATGTTTGAAAATGTGCGTAACACTTAAGCGGCAGACCTAGTAAATGGCATATAACGGTAAAGAAGTGCGTGGGCGTTGGCAATAAGGTCGAGAGAGTGGGGTCGGGCAGCCTACAGAGAGCGGGTCGTTATTTGTGCCTGGGCGTTCAAGATCTGTATATAATACTTTATATACACACATTATTATATTATACATATATACATATGTTCATATATGTGCAGTAAAAACAATCTGAAACTTTTTCTATGGTCGCTTTTCTTGCAACTTGCAACCGCTTCAAGGTGCACAACTTGTGTTTGTTTTTTTTTTGTTTCACTGCATTTTTTTCACTCAGCCTAATGCAACTTATTGAATTTCTGAGTGCATGGCTTTTGCTTATTTTTTTCTTTTAATTAACACACAAGCAAAAACAGGCGAATAAAGTGTGATATTTATGGTTAAAAGTTACAATTTAATAAAATTTGGGATTTATCTATAATAAAATATTATTGCTATATTTTCATATATAAAAAAAAAATTTAAAATAGAATTTTGCTATTTATTTAATAGCACTGCCATTGTCTGTCACACAGGTATACCAATAAATCTACATAATTGTTAACCATACTTCGATTAGTGTTTTTTATGTTTGAAAGTTTGCAGCAGCTCTAATACATAAACTAAAAAAAATCCAAGATATATCAAAAATTAAAAAAATAAACTTAATCTAAAATTTATTTTTATTTGAATTTTTATTTAACTGCATTACTTATATCGCCCACTGTACTGCCCTCAGCGCCTGGAAAAATGCATTGCTTACTTTTGTGCGCCAGCTCAAACCAAAACCTCGCCAGCCTGAAAGTATGCAACGCAATAAGAATTGTCTGACATTGACAGCAAAGCAAAACTGTTAGAGCTCTGTTATGCTGTTATGCAGCTGTTAATGCACTGCTAAAGCTAACAAAGTCGTTTTTTGCCCTTTTTAAAATAGTTTGCTTCTCTTTAAAATTGTAGTAAAAATAAAGACATGTAAAAAGGTACTTACATAGTATTCATATTGGACATATAATCTAATTAACTTGTGACATTTAGCTTGAACTACTGTGCCAGAAAATGTGGCACATAGCAAGACAAACAAAAAATGCGGTAGAGGCAAAGAAAGACAGTTGAAAAAGTTATAATAGTTGGCAGAAAATATTTGACTAAAACAAAGGCGACAATTCTATACACTTTACCCAATGAAAATTCTATTTAAAGTTTAATTTTTGAGCTCAATTTAAGCATAAAAGCACTTTTATTAAGGTGTCAAGGACTATAAAATTAAAAGCTTTATTCAATTTATTTAAAAAAAATTGCTTTATTATCTGTTACACAATTTATTCTCTCAATTTTTTATTGACTGTTTTTTCAGCTATTTATCTTCTATTGTCTAAAGTTGTTGAATTGTCTGATTGTGGCATTTTTCGCAATGCAAATTACATTTTTCTTCTTTCAATATAAGCAGCTTTAGTAATTTTAAACATGGGATTTTGTTATCACTTCTGCTTTGACGTCTTTCATTTTGTTGGCCAGATTCAAAACGTGTCGGGTGTTAACCTTCAATGGGCTGTGTCAGTTACCTGATTCTTCGATTCCTTCATTTTTCACTCACAATCAAAGTGCTCAATAACTGTATTTGTATTTTGCCCTTACACTTTTGTTTGGCTCAAAGTGCACACAAAAATTATGAACATTTTTGCTGACTTGGCTTTTTAGTAAATGTCGAAACGTCGCGGCTTTAAAATCGCCAGAACAAGTATAATAAATTAGCGTGAGTAACAATATTCCCAGGCCAAAAAATAGAGCTGACAATTAATAGTTATATAGTATTATAAAGTTAATTGATAAATTGATGGACAGCTAAATGCCTGTCCAGCGCCATTAGGCAGCATCAGCCCAATAATGTCAAGTATTGCCAACCATTTTTGGTCAGCAAAGTGGCACCGACTATCCAACATTCAACATTCAACATGCAACTTGCAACGGGCTCCCTATTCGAGTTCAAGACAATGCAAATTTCAGAGCAGATTCCATTTACCCAGACATGACCGGGCGATTGCCCATTTTGGCACTGACTTTGGCTAACACTGTACAATGGGAAATTTTATAATATTTCTCGAATCAAGAGCAACCAAATTGGAAAAGTTCTTTCAGAAAAATTTTTGTAGGAAAAAAATGATTTTATTTTAAATAAAATAATTTTTTTTATCATTATTTCATGCATTGATAAATGTAAAATTATGAAAAAAAAAGTGTGGAAAAGTATAATTTAATGATGCGTATTAAAAATGGATGCAGCTAAAATATGCATAAAGTCTTATATTTGAGAGATGCGGACAAAATTTTAAAACTCTATGCAAATATTAAATTTATTGGAAAAAAATAGTTTTTGTGACTTTTTTAGTTTAAAAAAAAATGAGACAAGCACGTACTATATTAATCACATAGATTAACCAAAACAAATTACAAACTACAGTAATTAATATTTATTATAAATTTTATAACAAATATTGTTGGCGTTAAGATTTAAGACCCTTTAATCAGCATTCTCTGATTATTTGCAGTACCTATTTTAACAGCTGCTAAGTTAACAGTGAACGCGAATGTTAAAATTTTCTGGAATACAAAATTATAGTTTTATGTGTTTATATTGCTAATAAAGCAAAAATGCTGTGAAATTTCTTAGACTCTATACAAAAATTTAAATTTTTAAGAAAAAATGAATTTTTTAGACAAGTTTTTACTTAAAAAAAATAAGACAAGCACTTAATACATTAAAAACATAGATCAACTAAAACAAAGTTAAAACCATACTAATTAATATATATTATTAACTTTATCACAAAAGAATTGTTTTATTAAAGTTTTAAAGCCATTTAATTAGCACATTCTGTTTGTTTGAAGTATTAACTTTAACAGCTTCTAACTTAACAGTAAACGCTATTGTTAAAACCTTTGGTATGCAAAATTAAAGTTAAATGTATTTATAATGCATTAATACCAAAATTTTTACTGAAAAATTGATTTTTTTTAAAAAATGGAATTTATTTCAAAATTCCCCATAGTGCATTGAAGCCCGCAATGAAGCTATTATTTGTGGGGCCTGGCAGCAATTGCTGTCTACGAACTGGCCGCTCTGTAGGTGTCACTTACCCAGGAGGTTACTCTAGGTAGCCAGCCTGGAGCTGAAGCCTTGAAGTTGCAAGTTGTAAGTTGCAAGTTGTAGTTGGAGCAGCCCCCGCTGCACGTGCGCGCTTGTCAGTTTTCAGTATTCTGTATACAAGTTGTGGCCCCGTTGGAATTACACAGGGAGCACTTTTCGCAATTAGCTGAATGAAATTACCTGCTCTCGGTTTGTGCCTGGACACTTGTGTATCTGTTGTTGCAATTGTTGCATGCAACAATTTAGATTAGACTCCTCACTGAGCTCCCCGTTTTGTCGATTGTTCTTGCTCCATAAAAATGCATTCCTGACGGAAGACTCTAGCCAAAGCACTCGTCTAATCTAAATGTTTAGCCTAGACATTTGATGGCCAACATGCGCCATTGCCTCCGTCTGTCTGCCACACTGAGTGGCAGTTGCAGCTCTGCTGTCAATCGTCGTCGTCGTCGTTCTTTGCCACAAACGGTGGCACTTTACAGTTGCACTTGCGGATTGGATTGCCTCTCAAGCGTGCAATTATTGTAATCCATCCGGCCTGCTTCTGATTCCGCTGCTGCTTCTGCTTAAGCATCCTAATCCGCTTGGTTGTGGGCGTGTGGCACTTGCAACTTGCAGCTTGCAACTTGCCGCCTTTATTGCAGCCACATTAACCCATTGACCTTGTTAAGCGTGGCCAAGGTGGGCGCCTGATTGATGCGGCACGTTTTTGCGCCACATTTGATGTGTTTGGCTTCCTGCCAAGCCAAAACCAAAAATAAAAAGAAAAAAACCTGTTTGACACGCAGGAAAAATCAATCGCATACAAATCTTATCATTAAAACATCAAATGTTGCTAAAGCCAACATGTAAACGCTGCCAGTGGCAGCAACTTAATTTTCCAGCAGACGTCAACAGATTGCAACACACAGCTGCAACCATCAGCGGCAATCAACAACAGACAATCAAATGGAGAGTCAGGATAAAAATCTACACTCTGTCTATAGGCCACTCACTCAATGGAGATTCATCTAAGATCCGAGTTGAGCTGCAACATCGCGACTTTTCCAACTTGCAACTGGTTTTTCTTTTCTTTTTATTTCGGCTTTGCCATGAGCTGACGAGCTGTAGATGATGAGCAGGATTAGACATTCCCATTGACAATCATCTTCATTTCCATTTCCAACTGCAACCTCAACCTGTCCATGTGACATGCAGAAATTATGTTTTGCCACATGGCAAACTTTTCAAGTTGCCTCTGGCTACTTAACGCCCCGTTCCGTTCACATTCGCGTGTTGCATGATCATAATCAGTGTCCAGTGTAATTTACAGACATGGCACATTGGGACAAAAAATATATTAAATTTATTTGCTTTAATTAATCAGCTTTAATAGCTTTAGAACCCGATTTATTATAGTTAAATTAAAACTAGAATTTTTTGAGAGATTATGAAAATTACTTGTTGCTGGAATTGTCAGGTTTTTGATTACTTATCTTAAAGGTAACAGAATATAAAAATTGCTTAAAAATGTGGTAACATTTCATCGACTGTTAATAGCATTTTAGCTGATATCTGACCAAACTTTTATAGATTAAAATTTAGTTAATCTATTTGCTACTAATTATCAAATTTTTTTTTATTAATTAAGGAAGCCCGAAACTAATTTTAACACAAGTTAAAAACAAAGTGAGTTTGATTTTTATTTATAAATACTGTTAAAAGATTAAATTATTTAAATGCCAATGGAAAAGAAAATAAAACATTAAATTGAAATCAATTATTTCTTTGGCAGTGTACTCATCCATATCCATAAATAATCTGATTTTTATAAACAATTAAAAATAAAACTGTGCAATTAAAAATAAATCTATAACCTCAACTTACAAATAACAACAGATATTCAATCAAAATTTGTCACGCATTGAAAAATCGTTGAAAAAAAATTGTGTGCAACATAATAATAAAAATTAATTTATAATTGTCTTTTGTAATTAATGGACAAAAAGCGGTTAATTGAACTTTTCTATATTTACAATACATTTTTAATTAAATTGTAGTCAAGGATTTCAGTTCCATTAAATCAATACAATATCAAATAAATCTTAAACTGTGAAGAAAACATAAAAAATATCCAAAAGAAATAATATAAGTTATATATTATAATAATAATTCTCCCAATTTGGGGTTGTCATTATTAGAAGCTTATAAAACTTCTTTTGGGTATTTTCTGTGATTATATTTACTTCATGGGAAGCATTATTTAATAAAAAAACTAAAAATATTATGCCAAAAAGAATACGTGATCTGTTAAGCTTAGTTCTTTCAAAAATAGAATATGAATTAATATTTGGCAAATTTTATTAATCTTGACACACATCTAAACACATTTACAATAGAGCTATTCCCTAGAGAACAATTAGTCGATGTATTAAAATTTGCAATAAAAAATGCTAAAATAATACTTGCCACAGCTTAAATGTAGAACAGAATAAAGTTTGTTGGCTTAACACCTAGAAGAAAGCTGGTCTAAGAAGATTTTAGACTTAAGATGGCGAATAGATTAGTTAATAATTAACTGTAATTGGGTTTCGAGCTTATTTTGTTAATTATGTTTTAAGGAGATTTTTTTAATTATGTTGGGGAACTGTATAGAAAGATTTAAATCTTAAATGTTCTTTAAAAACATTTTCTATAAATATTTTACTTTCTTTTTTATTATTTATTAATTTATTTTTTATTGATTGTCCAGAACAGTCTGCACATAAGACTTAAACAGGGCAAGTGTTTTAATTTAATTGAGAATATAATCTAAAAGATATAATTTTTTTCAATATGTTTTCTATTTCTATTGTTTCAAATGGAAAAATTCGTTCCAAAGAGTAAAATAAATTATGTGCAAAAAATATTTTATATTTTTATTTTATTATATTATTATTTATTTATATTATTTTGGTAAAGAGCAGAGCTTATACTGTAGTGCTTCTATTGATCCAAAAGAGACTTTCGTTTCAAAAAGTATTTTTTTTTTCAAAAATCAATTATAAGGCAAAAATAATTTTCGATAAGCAAATCTCATAAAGTAAGGCATGCCAAAAAATAATAAAAATAATAATAAATTCACTTAAAATTTTTTTAAGCTATTTTTCATTAGAAAATGTATTTTTTTATATAATTTATTTCTGCTTTTATGATAAAAATCAGATCTTATACTACGTTCTTTATATCATAATGCTCAGTTAAAAGAGTGTTGTTTTTGCCTCTTCAACTTTTAAAGTCTTCAACAAATTATATTTAATTATAATTCCATTGTTAACTAAAAGCATAAATTTTTAAACAAAAATTCTATTACCCATAATTACTTGTAATGTTTTTTTTCTGTAAAAACAATAGATAAAATAAACTTTATCTTGGGGTAACAAATTTTTCAATAAATTTCTCAAATTGCCCCGCTTTAACATGTCTCAACACAATTAAATTCCAAGCAAAAAAACTGAAAAAAAACTGAAAAAAAAGATTGCAATAAAAATTGAACGCCTGTTAGATTTACCGCAAAATGATGCGCCTAATAACTTCATTATTATTGGATGGAACCGCGAGGCGAACAATTTGTTGACTGTTATATATAACAGATGCTGCCACAAACGGCGGCACGCTCCCCATACACATGGTTGCAGTCAGGTCAAAGACAGGCGATGGCATTGGCAGCGTTTTACAGTTTTGTCTTCGCTTCTTAAATACAAACCGTTGCTTGTTGCTGTTGCACCTGCAGCAACAACAAGAGCAACATGCTGCCTGCAATAAATCTCAATTTAAATGGCGCCCCAGCATGCGTGGCACAAACGGTGCTTGGAGCTGGCAACTTGGCCTTCCACAGGTTTTCCTTTAGCTTTTAGCGTGCTTTTAGCTTTCTTTCCATTTGTATGTAGTATTTCTGTATTTCTATCTATCTGAAGCGCTCATTTGTTGCAGCGCGCGTCAAATTTGTTGCCGAACCAGTTAAGAGGCAGCAACAGGCAGCGGCAACAGCTGCTTGCAACATCTTCGATCTGGGTAGGCTCTCATTCGAACTGTATCTATCTGTGTCCGTTGAATTTGGAATTACGATTTAGTGTGCCAAAGCGCGATCATTATCCTAACGCAATTTATGCGCGCCAGCCGCGCCTCAATGCCCCATGCCCCACGCCCAGCCTAATTGCAACACAGGCAACAGCAGCCAACGGATTGCATTGTTAGCTGCCTTTTGTGTGTGTCTGTGCAACAACAGTAGCTGCCACAAGCAGCAGCGGCAGTAATGTCGATAATCATTATAAAAATCGAATGCTGCTCGATAACAACAGCAACTGCAACTGCAACAACAATAACAACAACAATGTTGCTGCCACATTGGCAACAGGTTCTACACGCGTCACCAGCTATATATCCAGACAACGACCAGTTTTGGACTGGCATTAGCAGCCAATTTTAGGTCTTTGTCTTCCTGCCATCAACAAGATCGTTTCGCAACGACATTGAGCCTGGCCAGCTTGCCCCCTTGCCTACCCTTTCTGCCACACTGCCCCCTCCTGGTTTCAGCCCTGGTCAACTCTCAAGTATTAACATTGGCCATCAACGGATTTGTCGGTCTTTATCAATTACGCTAGCTGCATTCTATGTATGCTGCATTTGCCACATTTGCAGCAAACAGCAAGTGGCAGTGGCATCATCGACATTGGCATTTGCTTCTCTACTCTTCAACCTAACTGTTTTTTGGTCAGCTTAAGCCACATGCCACATTGCCAACTAGACTCGATGATGTGTAATCGAGATTTATTTGGTCAGCTTAGAGATTCTTTTCGATGCGAAATATTTAAATTAAAATTCAAATTATTCAGTTAAGATAAAAATTTGTTTGATATTTATATATTTCTTAAATGGTGATAATTACATATAATCGATAAATTTAAATTAAAACTTAAAACTTAAATTAATTCAGTTAAAAAAAATTTAATGCTGATAACTTTTTAATATAAAATAAATATTATTCATGTTAATGTTTTAAATATGGAAATACTCTGAAAATTGGCAAATTCTTCTGTATTTTAATTCAGTTATTTTTGCTACCATCTTTATTTACTTTATTTATTTAAAAAACATTATAAAAAAAAAAATTGGTTGCAGAGTAAAAAATATACCCAAATAAGTATACTCTTATGGTAATCTGTGCAATTTTATATTAATGTAAAAATATTACAATTCTTCTAATTTTTCTCAAAAATAAACAATAAGCTTTAAGTCTTATCTTTAACGGCAAAAAATCTTTAAATAATTTAATGATATAATTTTACCCAAAAAAAAATATTTTCCATTAATTTTTTATATATTAAGCACAAAATCATTTTCTATAATTAATAAAAAAATTTTAAATATACTGTGATTATTATCAAGTGATTTTTTTAAATGTATCTTAAAATCGATAAAGTATCTGGTTAAAAATTATTCTATATATAATTTAATTTATTATTTATTTATTTACGACATTATTTTCAAATGATTTTTTATATATTGCGCAGAAAATACTTTTTTTTCAAGAGTTTAGTAAATTAACAAAAAAAAACATTGGTTATTTTTATCAAGTGATTTTTTATTATTTATTAAAGACGTTGAAGGATCTGGTTAAAAATTATCCAATATATATTCTATCAAATCAGAATTTTTTTAAGGACAATATAAAAGAGAGCTTCCATGAAATTGTTCAGCTAAATCTAAGAATTAAAACATTTATCATAAATTGCAAAAATTTTTGCAGTTTTGAACATGTTTCTAAAATAAATATACAACTTAAAATATTTGTAAAAATCCTAAAAAAAAATACATAATTTTTAAACTTGCGAATCTACATGACTTTTATTAAGAAAGTTGCTGAAATGCATTTATTTTTGAAATATAATTTTATTTATATTTTTTTATATTTGTTAATAAAA
Organism: Hirtodrosophila alboralis; assembly: GCA_035043045.1. Taxonomy (NCBI): domain Eukaryota; kingdom Metazoa; phylum Arthropoda; class Insecta; order Diptera; family Drosophilidae; genus Hirtodrosophila; species Hirtodrosophila alboralis. Next base: position 47,577 of record JAWNNH010000191.1, on the reverse strand, counting down.
TCTCACGCAAACAAATATAATATATGTCCCAACCAACAATAAAATTGTCAATTCAAATACTACAGCCTCATAAATTTATCATGAAATATTTGTAACATGACAGCTTAGAAATCAGAAACATTTTGACAGCTTACAAAATGGAAATGCAATTTATCAAAGAGTATATTTTTTATGTGCCCTATAGGGAGATCTCTAGCTCATCGGAACTGTCTTACATTTTTGTTACTGCTGCATTGTTTAGATTTTTATTTAGTTATTCTAGTTTAATCCCCATATCAAACATCAACGATCAATTACAGTTAACTCTTTCAAGGACATGCACATAACGGCCAAACCATGTGACATGTGGCAGCTACAGTCGCTGCTAGCGGTAAAGCCACAGTGCAACACCAATGCAAAAAAGAAAACAGCAAAAAAAGTATATCTTTGAGATGCCACAAGACAGCCCAGCAGATAACTCACTTTATAAAATTGAACAGAGAACAGGGAACAGGGAACTCAGGGAAGCCAGGAAATCAATGTTGCAACAAACATAACAGGCAACAATAACGAGTACAAGCAACGTGATAGTTGCCCGATAACAGGGAGTAACAATAATAACAACAACAACAACAACAACAACAACAACAATAGCAACAGCAACAACAACAATAAACTGAAAATAGAATAATCGAGGAATTTTCAAGTGGATTACCCAGTTTTTTGCAAATGCAACGTGAAAATAAATAAACTTGTGGCATGATTGGCTCTGCATGATTAGTCACATGCTGAAAGAAGAGACTGCAAGAGAGGAGGCATCATATAGAGAGGGGTAGAGGGGGATCGTTGGGTAGCTGTTGTGCTTAATAGAATTGATATAGGCAAGGCCGGTCGAAAGATACACGATAGATAGGCCACAACAACAACAGCAAAAACAGCAACAATGCCGTTTTTTTCTTCTTTGCTGCAACTGCAACTGCAACGGCAGCAGCAGCAGCAACAACAACAGTTATTGTAACAATAAAATTAGCTAACGATATGAAGGCAAGCAGCAACAATAACGGCAAACTAAGACAAGAAAACAGGAACAGGTGGCAAACGTTGCACGAACAACGGCAATTGCAATTGCTGTTGCAGTTGCAGTTGCTGCTGTTGCTGCTGCAGTTGCAGTTGCTGTTGCTGCTGTTCCTTTAGCCAAGTTAACGCTACATGTAAATCATATTCATGGCGTTTTGTCTCTTTTATTTTATTGCACTTTATTTACTATTCAATATTCTGGAGAAATCTCGAAATTGTTGCCCAGCTGCAGGTTGGTTGCTGCGGGATGGGGTTAGGGCCAACCAAGCTAGCCCAGAAAACAATTGGTAATTGCCGTTACCTGTTGCCACTGGCTTTATTATGTCCTATGTGTTGGGTATTATAATATTGTCAAGAAATGTGTAACACACCTATAGAAAATAAATTCAATAATTAAAGTATATATTAAAATATGAACAAATTTAATCATTATGAATTTAATCATGGTAAAGTAACTTGAAGTACAGCAAATGTCGAAAACTACAATAATAATCTTGACCACAAAAATCGCGTTTTAATTATAAATAAATAAATGAACAATAATTATTATTTTTTAACTTTCATTTTATAAATTGAAATTAGGAATTATTTTTTAATTTTTATTTTAAATTTAAAAGAAAGAGCTATTTTTCAATTGGTATTTTTTAAATCATAAATAATGCTTAGTTTCAATTAAAAATTATAAAACAAAAGTTATTAAAAATTCCAACAACTTTTTATTTAATTGAAAAAAAATTGTTTATTTTTGAATATGTATTTTATATATTAACAATAACAGCTATTTTCTAATAATTATTTTTAAAATAAAAAAAATGAGTAGTTTCAATTAAAAATAAGAAAAAGTATTTAAAATTTCAATTTTTTTTTTTAAATTAAAAATTATTGTTAATTTTTCAGTTTTATTTTATATATCAACAGTTAGAAATATTTTCTTATTTTTTATTGTAAATACCAAAAATAATTATAAATTTCAACTTATTTTTTATAAAACAAAATATTAGAGTTATTCTTCAATTTGTGTTTTAAATATCTAAAACAAAAGCTGTATTTGAATTTTATTTTTAAAATGAAAAATAATTATTAACTTTAACTCTAAAAACAAAAATCAAAAATAATTGTTCATTTCAACTATTTCTTAAATTAAATCAAAATTAGTTGTTAACTTTGCATATTTATTTAAATTAGATTTATTTTGCAATTTTAATTTTTAAATTAAAAAAAAAAAAAAAAATTCAAAAAAACCTATCATTTATATTTCAATTATTAAAAATATAATATTTTCCCTATTTTCTTTTTTTAAATAATATTTTTTTTTGGTTTTATAATAATATTAAATTCATATGCACAATTGTTTAAGCATTCAGTATTTCTATAGATACTATTAACAACTTTCTCCGCAAGGGTATTAAATGTTTGTCCCTTGAAGATTTCATTCAACTTGTACCTTCCCTCTCTTATGTAGCTATTGACCTGGCTGTTTCCTCGAATTTATTGATTGTCTGCTTCACGCTTTTCATGTTCCTTTTTTTGCTTTGTATCTGTCGCCAATTCAGACTCTGAATGTGATTCTGAATCTGAATCGGAGTCTGCCTTTGTCTTTGACCTGGTCTCCTTGTTTTTATTGCTGTTACACACTTTATTTGCACATTTATGCTGGATTGCTCCTGTTATTGTCCTGTCGATGCAGGCAGCTTGTAAGGCATTGGAAGACTGTTCAAATAGACAATTATTTTATTAACTTTTGGTAGAAAATGAAGTGAAGAGCTGATGAATGTTAAGTCGGCAGTTTATTAAGATTTACGAAACTTCAATAAATGGCACTCGAATTGAGAAATTTTAAGTGCACGACATGGCGTATGCGGAATGTGGTAAAAGATTTAATTGTGATGATATAAAATGTTGCTCTTTTAATAAAGCTGTATATTATATATTTTAAATGTTTGCCTAAATTGTGGGAGTTAAAAAACTGATAGGAATATTTATTATAGAATTCTTTAAATGAACTTTAATTTGTTTAAATCTTTAATGAGAAACTAACAAGTGGATATTGTTTATTCAGCAGACACTTGTTGTTTATGTTGTGTCATGCTTAACATTTGTTTATATTAATTGAATATATTTAAATAATTTCAAACATCATCCATCATAACTAATGACAATCGACTTTTGCACAAGAAACACGGCGCATGCAGCGAACAATAACAAGCAACAGAATGGGGCAAGAAAAATCAATTTACATAAAAAATGCATACGCCATGGCGCCCAAGCCAAGAGGCAGGAATTGTGGCAGTGGCAGAGGAGCTGGGGCAGTGGCAAGATGCATCCCGTTCCACTGGCAATGGCAATGGTCAGTCAGCTGGCCATTGAGGCGGTAAATGCGATGCGTGCCCCATTAGATAGAGCCGATGGCACAGAGAGAGAGAGGGGAGGCATGATGGTTTCTCAGACTATCGATGGGTCTATGTGGCCTGGTACCGTTATGCCACAGCATGCGGCAAAGAGTTTCATTGATGCTGCCACAGCACCAACCGTCCGGTTGGGGCCATTGCGGGACCAACTCAATCAGGCAGTCACAGTCAGTTAGAAGGCAGACATGCTGCAACGCAGGGAACGCTCTGTGGCAAGAACCAACTGCAGTTGCAACTTCTATTGCCCATTGGGACGCCCCAAGGATCAATGGCAGGTTTATGCCGTTATTGGCCTCTTTGCCTCTTGTCTAATGCATGTTAATTTCATTTACTTGCTAAATTATTGTTATTATAAGCAAGTCAACAAACTAAAGGAACTCTCAATGCAGGAAATTACCAAAGCGGTTTTTTCCAATTGAATTACGCCCTAAAAAAATACAGTTGAATATTTTCTTTTATTGTTACAGCTCGTAGTTAGCAACTTAAAGAATAAATTTTTGTTTTTTTTCTGGCGAGTTTACTTTTGCAATTAATTCATAATTAAAAAAAGATTTGTGACTGTTGGAAAAAAGAGAAATTAATTGACTAACACTTAAATATATTATTTTATTAGAACTGTTTGATAATCGATAATACGATTGTTTATTTATTAATTCTATGAATTATTGAACGGCTTTTTAAACCATTTATTTTATAAATATTATTTATTTATAAAAATAAGCATTTTATATTTTTGCTCTTATTGTTACCTTGAGTTTATAAATTTTCTAGTACAGTTCGAATTTTATTTCCCTATTTTAATGTAACTAAATAAATGTCCTTGAAAATGTTTTTATAGTTTAATATCACTAATATATTCCCTTTATTAAAAATTTTATAGTAAAATATATTTTAAAATTTTTCGATTGTATTTCTTAGGTTGTTTTGGAATTTTCTCTATAAAATTTATATATTTAAGCCATTATTTCTGACAAACTTATCAGGGTGCCCTGCGTTTTCTAACAGACCTAAAGAATCAAATCTTACAATTACAATAAATGTTTTCCCTTTTAAATTTATTTCATATCATCTTAAAATATTTTTAAGCATACTAACTACGACATAGCATACAGAATAAATTAAATATACATATTTAATTTGTAGATATTTTAGATATTTTAATTAATTTTATTCTTATAGAAAGGGGACTTATTGAAAAAAATTATGTTTTAAAAAATAAATGTAAATAAATATAAAATTAATATATTTATACATATTATCTTTGAAGCTAATATTTTTTTTATTCTATTAGGACGTGGAATTATTAAAAAAATATTATTTATTAAAAAATAAATTAAAATAAATATAAAATAAATATATTTATACATGCACAATAGTTTTATAGCTAATATTTTAATTTAGCTGTTTCCAATAAAACAAGGACTTATTTAAAAATATATTATATATTAAAAAAATTATCTTTGACGATCTGTATAAAATACAGCTCTATCTTCCAACTCAGACTCAAATATATTTAATTTTCTATCGATATTTCTAGCATTAATTTCAATTTTAATTTTTTTAACCCCCGCTTAAATGCCTTTAATTTACTATCGATAGCAGCTATTTCAGCCATCACTATCGAAATCCATTTGCTGCTCTAATTTATACACATGTTGCCAATTAAATTATAAATTCGATAAATTTCATATCGATAATATCGATTGAAGCTATTAACATCTCTAGTCTCCATTAAATGCTTTCAGTTAACCCCAACTAAGTATTTTCCGCATTTTTTGTTTATAATTACCGCATTGATTTATTTGGCCCACAAAACAAAATAGAAAAAAAAAAAATAAAATTGAAGCTCTGCATCGTTTTTTGGGCAGTCGAAACACCTGCAACCCAATAAGCTGATAGATACTTACTTTCAATTGAAAGCTTTGGTTGCAGCTCGATGGCGCGATTAGCGTGCAACAAATTGCTCAGATTTATTACGCGCCACAACTGCAACTGCAACTGCAACAACTGCGACGGCAACTGCGCTGTCGCGACGGCGGCTTATCAAGCGGCTTTACCAATTTTGGCAACAGCAGTTGGCAATGGCGTTGGCTGTGTTATGAATTATTGGACGCTTTTGACTGCCGCCGCACGGCGTGCTACCAAATTTGTGCGCCATGCTGGCCCGAGGACTTGCAATAGTTGCTGATGCTGGCGACAACAACAGCAGCAGCAGCAGCAGGAGGCGACTGCGGCAATTTGTCAGCGTTGCTGCAACTGCAACGTGTCTGGGTTTGGGTTTAAGTTTGGGCAGTTGTGGCAGAGCCAATGCCAAATATGGCCAGGCCATGGCAAATGCCGCGTCTCTCAATGTGGCCAGCTGCCTGCCTGCCTGCCTGACTGTTGCAAGTTGCACGTTGCACGTTGCCTGCTGCATGTTGTTGTTGCTGTTGTTGTCGTTGTGCACTTGCGCATGCGCATTTATCGTTTACGTTATTTGTTGCCGCTAGTTTTCCAGTTAGCCTCAGTTAGCTGTGCTGCATTTGCTCAAAGTGAAAGATTTACGCGGCCTCGGCCTTCTATACCCCTCTCTCTCTCTCACTCACTCTTTATTTCTGTCATTTTCTATATGTATGTCTCTCTCTCTGTCACTCTCTTTGATGGCGCAGTGGTGCGCATGCGTGCCGTTATGGTTTATTTAATGCGTTTTGAAAGTGCATTTTCATGTTCGATGAGATTGATGAGAAAATTTGATTTATTTTTATACTCTGTTATTAAAGCGGTAAAGGAGCATTTGGGATTTGTGTAATGTCATTTTGGCCATAGTATATTTAAAGGTAAATTTTAAAGATATTTGTTTGCCACGCCCACTGTGAGCTCTTCAAAAAAGGCTATCACATTATATAGTGCCACATGGCAACACAAAGAAGTGCCACATGGTGCGGTGGCATATAGGGAGATGACTCATAGCATTGTCTCACTATATTTCTACAAGTTGGAGCTGTCATTCAAAGCTAGTAAAGCACTTGTTTAAATAAATAAATATGCAAATTTTTAACAAAAAAAAACATTTTCAAAAAATAAATAAATAAAATAGAAATATTATAAAATAAAATATCTAAAAAAAATATAAAAAAATTAACATAATAAAAAAAAAAAAATTATATCTCTCTTTTTATATATACAATATAGAATAAAGACTTCTACGAATTCTACTTGCATAACAAAGCTACAAGGAATTTTTACATATTTATTTATTTATTTAATTATTTCTGTTTTGGGTTGTCAATTTATTGGTGTCACCGGATCAATTGTTAAATCTTCAAGAAATTAGAACTGACATAGTTAAAAATGATTTTAAATTAATATTTTCTTATATTTTAAGAGCACTTTTATTATTTTTCACACAGGTGTACATTTTCCAAATCCTTACAGATACAGAATGAGTATTTTGCCATAAATGCAATTTTATTGACGCTCGGTGGTTTGTAAATTTTTGGTTTTGCAAATTTCTATTCAAGTCTACCGAAAGTTCTTTCAAAATTTTAAATCTCAAGCTATATATTTCGATTTTATGTGAAGATATTAAATATTTGTTCATGGTCGAATGGGGAGGGCGGAAGGAAAGCGTGTTTCAATATGAAAAATTAATTCAAAATTCTACACTAGGTCTAAACGAGCTAAAAATTATTTTTAATTAAAATTTTCAGAACATTTTAAGAACACTTATATTATTTTTCACAAAGGTGTATATTTCCCATATCCGTACAGTTATAATCCACTATATGAAAATACTACGATATTTTGGCGTATATGATATATTTTTGATGTTCGGTTATTGAAAATGATTCAGTTTCTTAAACCTATTAAAAAAATATTCAAAATTCTACACAAGTTTAACTATAATCCATGCAAAATTTTAAGTCACAATTTATGTTAAAATATTAAAAATTTTTCTCATAGACAAATACAAAATAAAAAAACTCTAAATGCTACATCAGTCAAAATTTAAAGTCTCTACATAATATTTAGAATTTATGCGAAAAAAATAGAGCTTCTTTCCCATAGTGCAATCATTAAATTTGATATTTAAGCAACTACTTAATAACCTGCTTGAAAGATATTTATTGCCACAATACAACAATCTATAAACAGAGTAGACTAACAGTCGTTTACAGCCCAATTCAAAGTTCTTACTTGTTTTTCTACATATCTCATTGCTTCGCTCATATTGCATTATTTCTCTGCTCTGCCTTCTCTTGACTGCTTTGCTGTTGGCCTGGCTATATTGGCCCGACTATTGGCCATTGGCCGGCCATTGGGCCATCCGTTGTCAGTTACACTTGCAGGTTGCGGCATTTTGTCAGAGGGACAGTTAGAAAAGGCCGCCTCGCAGATCGGCATTCAGACTGGCATTCACTGCCATAAATGGCCAAGCCATGGGAAATGTGATGAAGTATTTTTTTCCTATTTTTTCCTCATTTTTTTATTCTATTCCTCTATGCAATGATGTGACCACGATTGGCTGGGAAATCGTATCGTACCTAGTATACGATGCTTAGAATGCCAAAGTTGGGATTGGCATTGGCATTGATGTGTGCAAAATTGTTTACCTTATAAATTTAATCGCAATATACACTATATATATGATAATAGAGTGCATTACCAAAAACTTATATAAGATATCCTTTAAAACTTAAATAACTATTTCTTTTTATTGAAATTAATTTTGTCGCACATGGGCTCGTTCTAGAAAAACGTAAAATCTGGGTTAAATTAATAACTCTATAACAATAATTAAAAAATTAAAAAAAAACAAAAATATTAAACGTGGATATTTTTTGAGTATTTTTGTTTATTTTTAAAACGTTTTGTATTTTTAATTAAATTTTTCATGTTCTTAAATAAAATTTTAATTTTTTAATACTTTTGATTTTAAGAGATCAAGAAACGAAAAACAAGGAATGGCTGTTAAAATTACAATCAGCATAAATACACATGTATTTAATGTGATAATAATAAGTTTATCAAAAACTTATTTAAGATATTGTTTAAATAACTATATAATAAAGTAAAAAAAAAATTTTAGAAATGGGGAATTTTTAATATTTTTAGGCGTTTATATTTTTATTAAAATTTTCATATTCATAAATTTAATAATTTTAATAAAAGAAATTATCGTCAATTATAAACAACTCCAAAACAAAATTTAAAGGGTATTAATTTAATATTTTCGAGCATATATATAGCATATTATATTTATTTAAATTTTTATATTTTTAAATTTCAATTTTTCTAATTTAATCTCAGAGTTATTTTTCAACAACATAAATTAAAATTAACAAACAATAATAACAAAAAAGAAAAACAAAATATCAAGTGCTCTATTTGTTTGAATTAAATTAAATTAAATTAAATTAATAAAGATATAAATTTAAATTTTACCCATTTTTGAGAAACGATATTGGCACACTCAGGGCACACACTTGTCTAATAAATAGCATATATGTACGTGGCACACACTTATAATTAATTTAGAATATAAAAGCTCAAAAAAAGCAATTAAATATTTCTATCGTTACCTTAACAAGGGCCATATTGGGTAATCAAAATCCTACACATACAGTTAGATACTCAGTTATATTGCTATTCATAAATTCAAAAATAATATTTCCTCATCCATAAATTGGCAGACTGTTAATGCGGCCATAAAATGCATTACAAGTCAAAGGAAAAAAAGGAGAAATGTTGCCAGATACTTAACTTGGCAACCCATTGGGGCACACAGCGACTTTGTTGCCAATATTAGTTGCGTTGATCAATTAATTACATGATCGTAAAACATACATTTCTAAGCGCATTGATAACGGTGATAAAGGCCAATACAGTGCCACATAAAATGCATTTCATAGAGCTATGGCAAACTAACATTGCCCCTGCCAATTGCCAATTGGCAATTGCTACTTGCCACTAGCCACTTGCCACTGCCGTTGCAAGTATCAATAAACGCATCGTTAAATGCCGCAACAGTCGCTCGTTATAACTGTGGTCGCATCTTGAGTTCTTTGGTCCTCGTTCTTCGTTCTTCGCTCTTCGGACTTCAATCTTCGGACTTCAGTCTTCGGTCTTGAACGCTGTCTGCTTATTACATAAAATTCACACACCACAGGGGGGGTCAAGCTAAAGAATTGACACTCCTAAATACACGCAGAAAAATGATCAAAATAAAATTTTAAAAAATTGACAATAAGTCATTTGGACCTTTCAACTTTACTGCCATTTGGAAAAAAATGGCAGAAAAATTCTTCTAAATTTTGGATCTTAAAAAAGTTACAAACAAAAGTTAAAAAAAAAAAAATTTTAATAAAATTACAAAAAAGAAATGTAAACCTTTTAATGCCCTTTTGATTCCAATACATTAGAAATAAATAAATTTCGCATCGAAATTTATAATCTTTTATATTCATTAAATTTTTACATATTCCCAAAAAATTGGAAAAAAAATATTCCTATAAATTAGCAGAAAACATTTTAAAAAAAATTAGTTAATTGCAATTAAAAAAAAAATTTTACAAATTTTCTAAACACATTTTTTATGCCTCTTTAATATATATAAAAAATATGTAAACATGTTAAAAAATTTTTAAAATACTGGATTCCCTTTTATATTCAAGTTAAAATAAATTAAAAATTTAATTCACGTACAAATATCACATTTTTAAGTAATTTCCTAAACACATTTTATATGCTTCTATTTCTAAAAATTTAATAAAAATTAATTAAAAGTATTTAAAATTTAAAAACAAATTTAAAATATGCCCATTAATAAGAAAAAACCATTTTAAAATTAAAATTAAATTAAATTAGAAAAAAAATTTTTTTGAAATTTTCTAAACACATTTTTTGTGCTTCTATAACTTATTAATTAGACAAAGAGCAATTCCGCGTCGAAAGTAATAGTCTTTAATATTTATAAAAAAAGGTTTGATATATTATGAATTTTCTCTTAAATTAAAAAAAAAATTGTAGAATAAAAATTAAATTTAATTACAATAAATATATTTTTAGGTAATTTCTTTAACACATTTTTAATGCTTTTATTTACTTTAAATTAGAGATGGAGCAGAATAATTTCTGCGTGATAATGTTAAAGTTTTAAATATTTAAAATATTTGAAATAAACCCAAACAATAGAAAAATTATAAAAATGTTTTTTTTTGGTTTTTATTTATAAATTTATTTCAATAATAACATATTTTTCAAATATTAAAAAAATCGAGCTGTTCTTTCGATCTTTTTATATCGGAATTTTTTGGAAGTGTATTTAGGCATTGGCTATAGTTAACAGGCAGATCAGATTGGCATCCAACGTGTCGCCTCATTTGCTGTCTGTCGCAACTTGCATAATGTTTATTAATGCGCAAATTTTTACGATACTCTGCCCCTTTAACGATGCCTTTTAATGATTGTGAGGCCGAGAACTGCGGCCAAGATGGTCAATATCTTTTCAATAGGTCTCAGTTGTTGTTGTTGTTGTTGTTGTTGTTGTGGCAGTTGCTGATGTTGCTGCTGCTGCGTTGCAACAATCGCTTTTAGGCCTTAACAGCATTTTTTATGGCCCATGTGGCTGGCCAGTTTGCTGCTTTGCCGCTTACTGTTCTTTGCAACAATTTAAATTGCAACAATTTACAATTAGCCACGTTTGTGCTCCATTTTGTTGTCGTCTAACGGTTACAAAAATGCACAATGTTTACTTCTATGATGTGTACTTAAGTCCAACGCCTAGCAATTAAATTTGCCACTTTATTTGTCGGCCAACTAAGTAATATACTAAATAGTTTGTGTTACCAACTGATAAAATGGCTTAAACTCTCTGGCTTACATTTGACAAGCTGCTTTCATTCTACAGATACAATCAATTGTATTACTTGCTGCAGATTGGGGAACAAAAATTGAATCAATATACTCTGTTTTAGCAGATATAAAGAGCATATTGTGGCACAAAATTTTGTTAATTTGAATAAAAAAAAAACTAAAATACATTTAATAAAAACAAAAAAAAAATTAAGAAAAAAAAAAGTTGCATTATTTTCTTTTCAATTGTTTATTATTATAAAATAAATATTATCTTTAAGATCTTCTACTGATAAAATCAATTCTACAATTGTATTACTTGCTCCACACTTGAGAACAAAAATTGAATTGCTATACTCTGTATAGCCAGATATAAAGAGCATATTGTGGCACAAGTTTCCGTTCAGTCAAATGGAAAAAAATTAAAAATAAATTTAAAAACATAAAAAACAAAATTTAAAATAAAAAATTGCTTACTTTCTTTCTCAACTTTCCGTTATTATAAAATAAATATCGTCTGGAACATATCATTATTATTATTTATTATTTTCGCTAAATTTTGAAGACTTATTTCTAGAAAATAAATAGTCTGTTTGTGTTTAGAATGCTGCCAATTTATATCCCAGAAATTCTTTAAAAAAAATTAACTATATCGAATTCAAAACTTAAAATTTTAACTAAGCTTAAGGCCTCGTCCAATGCGTTTGTTTCTAATAAATTATTAGAATTTAGTTAATTTTAATAAATAAATAAAAAGCTTTAAGCACGCCCATAAATCTATTTCCATCAAATAAATTTGCTTGTATCAGCAATATTGAGAGAAATATATCTAAAGATTTTATTGAAAGGTAAAAATCAATTATTTTTCTGTCAAGCTCAATTAAAAGTCCATTCACTTACTATTTAAAACAAAAATTCTTTAAATTCTACTAAAGAATTTAATATTGCGAATACTGCAACTCTTTAAATCATTTTTCAGCATTTTTCTCAGCAATTTAAATTTATTTTACTTTCCTTCAAAAAGCTGTATACTGAGAATAGAGTATATATCAGTCTGTCGCTTTCGTTTGCAACCTTTTTGCCTGTTATACCCAAACATTTGGCAGCTGTTGAGCCACCCACTTGGCCATGATTTTTTGTTTTTTTCTTTGCTGATTCCGCTTTAACCAGTTGCCAATTTGCAGTAATTGTTGTTGCAGCCATGACCTTGGCCAGGAAAGTTTTCCTTCTGACTTGATTTCTCTCTTTAGGTGAGAGCTGGCTTAAGGGCGTGGCATTACATCACTCAAATGTAATACTTTTTGAATTAATATTAAATCATATCAAATTGAAATTTGCTAAAAAATAAGTAAGAATGCAAAAATTCTTTAAGATATATTTACAATTTAAAATAAATTTAAAATTTTCCTTACCCAAGTTTAGCTTGTAAATTATATGTTCAGCTGTCAATTATTTGTTGTGAACTTGTTAAGCTTGTCATCTGTCGTTATTACTTGTACTGTAATAACTTGGCTTACCTGTAATTCTCTTTTAGCTGCTTCTGTAACCTGCAATTTGATAAATGTGCCAGCATTAAAGTCGCTTTGGCATAAAAACTGCAAAAGATGCTCAAGTTGCCTCAACGGAAATTACTGCAAAATATTCCGCAGTGAAGCAAGCTGCAAAAAAAAAAGGAAAAAAAATACAATGAGTGGCATATAATCAAATCTAGAACATCCTTTTATTTTTCACACCCTTTGTTAGCGGAGATGTCCTTGAAGCTAAGCCATTTTATTATGGTGCTTTAAGCAGGGGAATGTGCTTAAGCAAAACTTGTTTATTACAAAAATTCTTTCAGATTATTGTGTGAATTAAAAAAATTCAACAAAAAAAACATTTTTGTGTTACACAAATTTTTTCACAGCTTTAAATAATTTTCGCCTAGCTTGGGTTTCTAATTTTATAGCATAAAACTTTAAAATAGTATTAGCAATAATAATATTCAATAAAATTTTTTATTGTTGAGCTTATTTGAAACGTTCAGCCAAATTCATTTTTTCCACTATAGTCATCACGCTGAAGGCAAACCGGGCCACCTAAAATTTACAAAATATTCAAAATAATTATGTAACAAATGAGTAAATAAATCAGGGATCGCAAATTATTGTAATGACTTAAATAAAAAATTTTAAATGAATAGAAAGTTCTCGATTATACTTATTCAGGCTGTAGGTTACTGGAAACAGGATAAAATTTTATTTTTAATATTTATTAAATAACTAAAGTCTATCTTGTATTTTTTGATCAAAAAAATAAAATTGTGAAATAATAATTAAATTTAAATTTTTATTTAGAAGATGAAAATAAAAGTTATTTTCCATTTTTTTTTTACAAGTAAAAAATTAAAATTTATTTTAATTTTCCAAGTTAAAAACAAAAACTTTATTTTGATATACTTTTGAAATACTCGATGCGCAGAAGATATCTCAAATCAATTTTAAAATTTTAACACTCAAAATAAAAATCGAAAAAATACCTTTTATATTTCATTTTTTAATAAATGTTGGCAAATAATTATTAATATCTATTTATGTTTTCGGGCCAAAAAAAAGAGCTATTGCCAATTTTAATGAAAAAATTCATAAATAATTATTAACTCATAATTTTCATATATAAAAATTATAAAAGTTGCGTTCTCCGATATAAATTTATATCTCAAAACTTACCCTAAAATTGCTCATCATTGAAATGGGAAAGATGCCACCAGCAATAAATACAATCGGCTGTTGCAAGTGATGCAAGAAAATCATCAAAGTTGTTTTATAATTTCGCTGAGCATCGAACCACTTCGATTGGCCCAATAAACTGCACAAATCCTCACAATCCTGGGCAAGTAAATCGCACAGATAGCAAAAGGGAAATGTTTCACCCAATATGGCAGCAAGTAATATAAGACTGGATATTCCTCGATATACATCCAAGAAGTACATTATATTAAGAAAAGATACTGCCAACAAGGTGCCAATCAGTAAAAACTGTACAAAAATTGTACGCGATAAAACGGGACGCAATAAGTTGCAACATCTGAAAAAAATAAAAATAAAAATTTACTTATAAATAATTGAATAAATAAATAAATAAAATTCAATTAAAAGATATAAATATTTCCTGAACCTTACTTTAATATCAATCTGTGATAAATAATGCAGGACACCAGCTCCTCATAGTTCTCAGCTTCTGTTTTCAGCGAATCCTTACGTAGATTGCAAATGTGATCCTTTAGAATATCAATGTGAGTTCGAAACATAATCATAAACATGACAGTATATGTATCCCATATAAGATCCATAAATATCGCCGTAGATACCATTATAGACTCAAGTATCGATTGCAACCAAAATTTGCCCATACCATCCATCCAATTAAATATCGGATTATATAGCATAAAGGGCGGCTGTCCTCTCAATATACCAGACATTAACAAAAACACTGTGCAACCAAAGAATAGATTGCCAAAAACCATAAAAATATAGTTGCAACGTGCCACAGCCTTGTGAATCTTCAGACGATCCTTGACATTCTTCAGCTGTTCATCCAATTTATCCAGCAGAAATCTTGTCTCATGTAGACGCGATATTAATAACAATCCAATTATAGTCTTTGTCGTTGCTCCACAAACATTAATGAATACTTGAAGTGCACTCAAAAATTCTCCTGGCGTATAATTTGAGAAATTCGTAACCATATTCAAGACAAATCCAATTGGCACATAAATTGTTGCACCAGCAATTGCCAAAATTGTCCAAAATAGATAAATATATCGATTTCGTCCCTGTTTTGGTGGAATCCAGCCCACGTACTTCATAACTCGATACATATAAGTGCAAGATTCTCCGGAATGCACCTGAACCGAAAGCGGAGCGGTTTTTATAAGTCTGTATATTCCGGCCATTTGCAAGTGTGAAACTGTGAAATCGAAATGAAAGAGTTAAGTTTTTATACCTATCCTTCTATAAGGACAGCTGTCCCATTAACGCCTCCTTAGCTGTATCAGACACCTAAGCCTTGTAATTAGTAAAGTGTTAAATGTCAATCATATTCCAATTTATAACCAACACTTTGAACCTTACACTATGGGAAAAAAATCAAATAATTGAGATATTATATTTAGGTTAATATTTTAAATTAAATTTAATTTATTAAATCCTTATCATATAGCTACAAAGTATATTAAAAAGTAGCTTTATCATAGAAATTTATTTTTTTAATTTTTATTTAAATTGAAATGTAAATATATATACTTAATTTATTTAATCTTAATTTAATTTTAATTTTAAATATGATATCCATTCTTTAATATTTTGTTATATGAAAAACGTAATTAATTTGAC
This sequence comes from Hirtodrosophila alboralis, assembly GCA_035043045.1. Lineage (NCBI taxonomy): Eukaryota > Metazoa > Arthropoda > Insecta > Diptera > Drosophilidae > Hirtodrosophila > Hirtodrosophila alboralis. Next base: position 31,910 of record JAWNNH010000191.1, on the reverse strand, counting down.
CACTAAATTATATGGTAGTTGTTATAGGAATAATCAGTATCAAAATAAACAGATTATTGTGATATTTTTTAAAAAAAATAAAAAAATTGATATTGTTAATAAAATGTAATTCTAAATAATTCTGTTAATAAAAATATAAGTATAGTCTGCAAAATGAAATAAAATATTTTATCTTGGTTTTTAGTTTCAAATCTGTACAATTGAAAAAAATTAACTTTTTGCCAAAAATAATAAAACTTTTTTCCATAGTTATTTTCTTGACTGCAAGAGTCCGCTTGCTTCTAGTAGCCTTTACCAATAAAGTCAATAAAAAATATTTAAATATTTGAGACACTTTTTTTCATATCTCTCAAACAGAACATCAGTAAGCCCAAAATTTAATTTGTTTATAAATATAAATATTCCTTGATTAAAAAACACATATTTTTTTATATTTAACTTATTTACAACTCTACAAAATATATAAATACTCCAGTGCTACGAACAGCTGTTAAATGCGATAGACAGAAAAATTTTTTTTGCCCTGTAATTAGGGGTAAAAAAAAACCCAGACAAGTGTTTGATGGCAATTAAATTTAAATTCAAAGTGATACTTATTTATGACAGCATTTTTAAATTTATTTGTCGTTTGAGAGGTTGTCAGGATTATTAAAGTGTCAAGAACTATTCGATTTTTATGTAACATGTAATGATTTGAGTGAAGAAACCAAAAATAAAAAAAAAAAAGCAAAAATGTATATAGCCCCAGATATGTTTGGTAAAAGAATGTTTTCGACAAGTCCACATACAAATTTATTTTAAAATTGTTTAAAATATAAATTACATTTTATGATGGCCTTAAAGAACAGTTAAGATATTTTATCTGTCGAACATAATTCAAAACTCATTAAAAAAAGGAGAAAGTGGTGCATTAAATTATGAAAAATGTCGATAAATTCGGAATAATTCAGATGAATAATTCAGAACTCCCAAAATCCAGGTGTAGGTGTCTAAAAACAAAAATAATTAAAAATAAATATATATATAAACACTATCGCTTAAATGACAACTAATACTTTGTTCGAGATTTCGCAACTTATACATTAATTAAATAGTTTTAACATTGTTTTTCTTACAAATTTGACTTTTCCCGGTAATTTATAAGTGCATTAGAGTAAATCAAATTTTTTTTCATTGCCTATTTTATTGGTTACACCCTGTATGAAAAGTGAAGGTCCACTTTTTGTTGGAACTGGAAAATATATAATTTTATAAAAAAAAGCCCTTACCAAAACCCACATGTTGCAATTAGCTTTAATTGGCTTATTAACACCCAAAACTTGAAGGTGTGATTTTAGAAACATCATTTTCGATTCCAATCTTACAATTAAATAGCTTTTATAGAAATAAATTTAATAAATAAGAATGAATATCAAAAATTACTGTTTTTATTATTATTTTCCTATTTCAAAGTATAAAAAATTTTATTCATTTTTATTTTTTTTTTGTAACCCAGTTCAGTTCGAGTTAGAAACTTCTTATTTTTGTAATTTCTGTGGATGATTTGCCCGCAAATTATAACTATTCCATGGCCAAGGCAATACAATGATCAGGATCATGATGATGTTGCAGCTGTATGCGGTATTTTGTAGTTAAAAGACAGACTGGGGTATATTGCCACATTTATGATGGTCGTTTGAGGCATCATCATAATCAGCATATGAGCGGGCGAGGCAAGTGTGTGTGTTGTGTTGCAAGTAGAACTGCAACGATTGCCAGTTACAGTTAACATTATTAGTCCCGCCATTGAGAAGAACAACAACAACAAAAACAACAACTGCAAGTGGCCGCTTAATGACTTTAATAATCCTGTCACCGATCATTAAAAAATCTCTGCGAACACACAAAAGAAATTCCATGGCAACTCCAATCAAAATAAAGTACGCGCTCTTCCTGCCCAGAGACAGGCCAAGGCAGAAGAGACTTGGAGACTTTGTGTTTTGGGGGCAAACTGAGAGAAGTATAACCAATTATATAGAGAAGGCCAGAGACATTGTTGGCCAAAACAGTCGTCAAGAACTGGACGGACTCTGGTTGCAGATTGGCGGAGTTGCCGTGGTCACATGGTATTCAAATTTTTAACAACATTTTAATGATAACTTCAGCAAACATTAAAACTCATTCAGCCATAATAAACATTAATAACACTTTAATCCAGGCAAAAAAAGGCCGAGTGTGTTGCACGCCGTCGAGTGTGTTGCATGCCGCAGCTGCGCGCCAGCGCTATCAAAATAATCAGGGGAGGAGAAGCCTGTGACAAGGGGGGGCACAGAAAACAAAAAGGCACCAAGATCTGTAAAAATAAAAATAATAAACATGACAGAGTTGACGAAGATATATACCCTTAAAAAAGGATTTCTCCAAGAAAAAAAATAAATTCTCATAAAATCTTAAAATTGACAGTTATATATATATTTGATATGATATTGCGATTTTTATATAATAGTGCCCAATCTACTATATATAAAATAAACCTAGAATTTCAAACAATTTGTTTATCCACAAAATATATCTATATAACCAAAATAGTAAACATAGTCCAGTATATTTTTTTTTTTGAACTTCGTATTTTTGTAATAAAAATAAAGACATTATTTAGGAATATATATTTTTTTTTATTCACTATTTAATTTTTAAGTAACTAAAAAAAAATAGCTTAGTTGAAAGGCTGTTTTATAATATTTTATTTTTGTGGGAGAGCCTTTTTTTATAGTGAAACAATTTTAATTAAATAGAACTGAAGGGGTTTATCAGCAAAATAATTAAACAATTATATTTTTTATTGAAGCAATACAATAAAGTAAACCGATGCAATCAGCTTCGATTTATGTATAACAATAGAAGTATTATAAAGAATTATTATAAATAAATAAGAGCCTAAAAAATAAACAAACAGACAAAATTAAGTCGATTTGGTTTCAGATTCTGATTCTATTTTTTACCTAACTTTATTGAGGATCTGGTTTTACAGATCAGACAAGTCTGTCTTTTAATGTGTAACATATTTTCTGAGATATTTATAAAACCCTTTTGCAAGGGTATTAAAAAGCAGTGCAATTGTGGACTGAGGCCGCCAGGTTGGAATAAATAATAGAGAAACTTGTTGTTGGCAGGGCGCGTTGTAAGGCTATAAAAATGCATGTTTGCTAAATCAATGCAACATCTTGGGGGCATGGCAGCAGCAGCAGCAACAGGCAGTGGCAGCTACAGCGTCCCACATGCAGCCCGTTGGACCTATGTACATATGTACAAGTATATCTTATATATTATATATATATATATATATATATATATATTTATACCTGCCCACCTTTCGCTTTGGCATCCTTAGTGGCAGCGACTGTGTGCGATCTTGCCACTTACGTAGGCCGCGTGTGGCAGGTTGCCGTTGCTTGTTGCTCGCTGCTTGTTGCTCGTTGCAAATGGGGCCCAGGCCCCATACCAAGGTCTTTCTAGCTCGCAGGCCAGATCATTTTGCTTCCTAGTTGCTCCTAGCTGCTCTATGTAATTGTCTGCCCATGTGTGTGCGACAGAGGAAGCAGCAATGCGGCTGCAACTTCGCCTGGTTCTTGCCCCATTCTGAATGTCGCTGTCCCTTGGACTCTCTGCATTGTGCATTCAGACCGGCACAATTAATTATTTAATGCTGTTTGAGACAAAAAAAAAAGTGCACTTTTATTTATTAATGCATTTTGTCAGCAAAATTGGCACATAAGGTAAAAAAATATATATATTATAAAAATTAAACAAATTTTAAATAACATATTATTATTCAAAGAAAACTGCAATATAGAAAAATTTTAATAAAAATACAAATACATGAAAACGCACTTTAAACATTTTCAGTCTGCAATATATGAGAATTAAAGTTTTTCTTGTTGCATTGGGAATATTTAAAAAAAATTAAATATAGTAGTCTACTACTCAGATCAAATAAATTTTTTGACAATTCAAAAAATCCATTCGAAATTATGATTTAAATTTGTGACAGCTGTGAATAATTTTGTACGGAATTTATGCATCGCCAAAAAAATAGTTCGATCTGAAAAAGAGAAAAAAATGTATTTAATATAAGTCAATAATCCTTAATTATAATAAAAAAAATGCTTAGCTGAAGTAAAAAAAATATACAATTTCTTTCTATTCCAAACAAAATTCACAAAATTTTAATTAAATATAAATTAAATATCTTCTCAAATTTAACAATTTAATTTAACGCAAGATAACATATTTTATTTAAATTATAAAAAGTCAATATTAAAATTCAAGGATATCAAAAAATTGTTTTTCGGACCAAATTCAAAAATCCGAGAAGTTACCCTATAGTACTGGGAACTAGTTCGTAACTGTTATAATTTTAATGAAATAAAATTTCCCTTTTTGAAGTGTATTTAAATCGCCGGCAATGTGCAGCTTACCTCTTTTTATGGATTCTATTACTTTTATTTCACTTATCAAGCAAACATGTTGCCGTTGCTCGGGCCCCCTACCGCTAAGTTGTTGCCACAGGAAAAGAAATGGTCGATGGTCCGCTATCTTTAGGATGGTCGGGTCTCTCGGCCTCTAGAGTGGGCTACGTATGGAGTAGGTTCATCTTTCATCTCTTTCAAATGCATTCGAAAATCTGGTTAGCTTGCCGGTTGGGACTCTGGACCGGTCGTCGTCTGGCATATTTAAAGGTTATATGTGTGGAGGGCCTGAGCTGGGAAAGCTTTAAGTGCTTTAAGTCTGCGTAATAAACATAAAATTCAATTTTCATTAAGATGTTGCTAGATCCCTTGCTGCAAGTACCAAGTACCGTTATGTGGCAACATAGGGCCTGGCATTTATTTCAATAATGAATTCGCGATAAGCTGTGCCCCCAAACACATTGCCAGGAATTTCTTCTCTAATTTTATTTTATATTTTTTATACTCTTGCAGAAGAGGGTATTTAAGTTCTGTCATGAAATGTGTAATGAATAAAATTTGTCACAAATGCGTGTTGTTTTTGTAGGCAGTTTGTATGTTTCAATCAAGCTGATCGTACCAATATATCATATAGTTGACATAGGAGAAATCGGAGTCACCTCATTTCATGAAAAGTGATTTGTAGCTTTTCAAAACATCATAACCAAACTTAATAATTCTATGTAATATTATAATATGCACAACCTGATAAAGTTTCTTTAAAATCGGACCACTATATCTTGTATCTCCCATAGGAATAATCGGTTGAAAAATGATTTCTTCTATAAAAAACATTTTTGTTTATCAAGATATCAGAGCCAAACTTTTCAGATCGATATAGAAATGTGTTTTGTACTATCTGATAAAATTTGATAATGATCGTACCACTATATCCCATAGCTAACGTAGGAACAATCGGTCGAATATTGAAATTTTTTTTAGAAAACTATTGTAAGGATATATAGGTTTGAAGATAGCAGTTTCTTTATTTTAATAGCTTGATTATCATAGTCTAAATATGAGATAATATATATTTGCAAATATTGGACTGGTTTAAGGGTGTCCAGTGGTCGTTTATCCTTTTTAGACTATAGCATTCCTACTTTGATTGAGTTAAAATTATAAACCTTCGGCAACTTGGACTTTACTCGAGTATTGTCGGTTCATAAAGTAGTTTTAATGTTATTGACGCTTATAATTCTCAATTGATTTAAGCGGCAGCTTAATGACATAGCTGTTCCATCGAGAATTTCCCGAAACAGCATTCAAATTTTTTCTTGAATTTTTTAATATATTTTTTTTTAAATATAGTCGGCTTAAGGGCATTCGCTGGCGATCATCTCTCCAAGTGCGCAATTTTCTCACATGGCAGATACATTCCCATACCTTGGCAACCAAAAGCCATCGAGTCAAGTTGTCCCTCCAAATGTTGTAGATTTAAATGAACATGGCGCTGGTTGAATGGACTGGACCGAGGGACACACATCGTCGTCATCTAATGCCCAGGCCCATGCGTGTTGTGGCGCGATCTTGAGGCTGGAGGATTGCCAGTTAGTTGCCCATTGGCTGACACCGTTGACGAACATCATCATGATGATGTTGTTGCCGCCAAATGGCGATGATGAAGATTAGGCAGCAGCAGCAGCGGCAAAGCGATTCAGATTGCAGATACAACTTGCGAGAGCTTTCTTGTGCCCCCAAAAACAAGTTTGCTCGAATGCAGTTGCCGTTGCTATTACAGTTGTTGTTGCAAGTGCAGCGCCGCGCGGCAATATTTAAATTGTTTTATGCTTTAGAGTGCTGTTAGGCTGCCCCTTACAGCTGGGGCCCCCCTTTGGCCACCCCCCGCCCGACTGGGCCACGCATGTCCTAATGCGAAAGGCAGCAACAACAACGCAATTGCTTCCTTGTTGGGCTGGGATTTGCCTCATGTTCCCTCATGTTGTTGCTGTTGCTGTTGCATGTTGTTGCCGTTGTTTGAATTGCTGTTACTGGGGCTACTGGGAGCTCTACTACCTGTGCTTTTAAATTTCCGTTTTTGCCTTTTGAGAGTGCCTGTAAAAATTGTAAATAAAATTTAAATTTATTACTTTGCCAAGCGGCGATTGACGTCTGCACATGACCAAATGGGCAACCAGATGGCCAGCTTCAAATGCTTATCGCAATTGCCATTATGGCCAGCTACTACTATATACCGTAATTCTATTTAACCAAAATGCAAAATGCAACTAACGGTTCACACAAATTCAACAACTATTTAATATCTTTAAAATTACAGCTATCGATTAAAAGTGATTTCCAGAAATAGAATTAAAAAAACAATTTGTTAAAAGGTTTTTAAATATTTATAAAGGGATGTTTAAGCTAATTTCGGTATTTTGCATTTTTGTATAGACGTTGAAATAATGTCCTTTAAACAAATTTGAAGATGCACTTTGTTACAAAATAATATAAATAAATATAATTAAAAAAAAAAATGTTATTTGCTTTCAAAAAGTTATCCTTTCAGCAAATAAAATAAAATATATTATTTGAAAAGTATTTGCTAACTTACAGCCTTTTTAAACTGGCCATAAAAATCACAGTAGCAGTAGCAGTAGTGTGTAGCAAAGTGTGAGATTTCACAGTTGATTTATAAACTTTTTGCAGAGAATACATTATTTTTTTCGCCAGTTTCCAAAAAACCACATAACATAATGAGATTTTAACTACGTTAAAATATGACTCATAAGTTAAAATATTTAATTAATTAATATTTATTTTGTATAAATTCAAAGCCCTAATTTTAGAAGAACTGAAAGCCCAGTATGTAGCGCATTTAATAATTTATTTGTTAATATTTTCCTTAATACTATTAATATTTTTAAATAGTTATAGAAGTGTCAGCAGCTATTAAATCCTACTGCTACTGCTGTATCACATTTTCATTTGTCAAATATATTAAAAACTCCATTACCAATTTATTTATTATTTTGAAAATTCTTTAATATTTTACGCATTATACAGAAAAAAATATTACCTTTAAGGCACACTAAATGAATTAATATGGGGATTTAACATTATATGAGAGTTATTTTAGTTGTAAGGTTGAAAAAACCCCAAAAATTTGACTTTAAACTCAAAATTCCAGACTAAAAACTCTCATAACTTGCTTAGAATTGAACCGATTTTCATGTCGAATGTCTTTTTTATTATGGTTTACCCTCTAGGCTAAATTGGCATTTAAATTTTAGAAAATACTTTTTTTTCGATTTTTTGCATTTTTTTTGCATATCTACCCCTATCAAAAATTTATTTTTAATCGATTGTGGACATTAATATCGGTATAAACCTTTTTTCCAAACATAATATGAGAGTTATTTTAGTTGTAAGGCCGAAAAATCTCAAAAAATTTGACTTTAAATTCAAAATTCCAGACTAAAAACTATAAGTAATAAAACTAGTAAATAAAAAGCAATTAAAATATATGAAAATTATCAATCATTAAAAACATAATGTTTTGTTTTTTGTTTTAATATTAAAGCTATTCAAATTTGAAACAGTTGACCTTAAGACATGAAAGTAAGTAAGAAATTGTAAATTATTTAAATCTAAATTTAAATTTAAAAATTTTTTTAAGGACTTTTTTTTATATGTCAAAGACTCCTTTTTCACTTTGCAATTGAAGATTTTTTTTAATGTTCTACTAATTACTACCTTTTAGTTATAAAAAGACAAACGAAATATCAAATTCAATTGTATGTTAATTAGGTTAAAAACGAATCGAATCTGAAAAATGATTGTCAAAACCTTTAGAAACGTAAAAATCGTATCGAAAACTATTCAAAAACTATTTAAAAGAAATAAGAACATTTTCTATTTTTAATTCCAGTTTTTGTACAACTCCTGCAACATTCAAGTAACCCAATACCCAAACTGTGATTATCCATTTAAGGATCTTCTTTTCTTTTTGAGAACGCAAATCTTAAGCATCGAAATCACATAGAGAGATCTGACATATTTGTTGTAGTTATTGCTTGTCTTGTTGCAGCTAATGCCGCGTGGCATGCCTCCTAAATATGGGCATTAAATGCAAAATGAGAGTAACCGCAAATGGCAACAACAACAACAACAATTTTCCACTTGACTTGAGCCTTGTATTTACGAACAAGTGGGCAGAGAATCCGTTCGTCCGTCCGTCCATCTGAGTAAGGCATTTAGCAGAGGGTAGGGAGGGAGTATACCCCACTCCGCCCCTGTCCGGCTGTTCACTCACTAACTGCCCACATTTGAAACACACCAAAAGGAAGCACAATGCCAGGCCCAAACCCAAAGTTAAGCTCCAACCTGAAACTGAACCTGAACTCGAACCTGTTGCCTACTGAAATGTAAATCTTGATGGTAATTTTAATAGAAAAATAAAAAATAAAAATAAAAACAAGCAAAGCAACGGCTATCTGCGGCATAACGAAGCTATATACCCTTTCAAAAAATTATATATCAAGATTCTAAGGCAGCTCTTTTATTTTTTTAATGTTTGATTTTTATCAATTTCTTTAGTTTATTGAACAAATTAAACTTAGAATTATACCCATCCAACAAAATTTCAATATTCAACCGATTATTTCTATAGTTGCTCTTAAATATAGGCGCTTGATTTTTTATCAAATTTCTTTAGTTTATTTATAGTAAAATTAAACTTAGAATTATACCATTTCAAAAAAAAATTTGAATATTCAACCGATTATTTCTATGGCAGCTCTTTTATATAGTCGTTCCATTTTCATTTTTCATTTTATTTATTTAAAGCATTATTAAACTTAAATTTGGTAGTTTTAGTTGAGGCATCTGTTATGCTTGTCTTGCTGGGAATAAATAAATAATAATTATAACATATGAAATAAATAAAAATTGAATGAAAAGTATGTAAAATAAAATTATAAACAATTATGTAAATTTATTTTGTGCATTTTAATGTGCAATCAATCAGGGTTTAATTAATTTCGCTGATCAAAATTTTCTATTAAATATAAGTACACAGTTTGTTTAAGATTTTATATTCTTATTTATTTTAAAACTTTTTATTTATTGTCATATGTTTACTTACATTAAAATATATTTTAAATAATTATAAAGTGTATGAAAAGCCTCGAAAATGTTTTTTTTTTAAAATAACTTCAGATTTTGTGGGTCATCTGAAAATTTTAAGTAAGCAGTAGTACTATAAACGAGTAGAACTACAATGAAATACGATTATTTCCCATTATATAAAAAATTGTTGCACAATGTTATTATTGATAATTAAAATGTTTAGAATCTAAGACAAAAAAAAAAATACACAATAAAAAAATAAAATAAATATAGAAGATGTCTGCTCCCTTTTTCTACTTCACATTTGGTGACAAACTGAAAATACCCTTTTTTGCAAGGGTATAAAAAATAAAAGCAAGAAAATCCGTTGCACGGCCCTGGTCAAAAAAAGGGGCGCGGGCTGAGGCGTTGGGCGTACAAAACGTTGCTTAACTAAGGCGCTCGGCACGGGATAACACTCTTAGAACAACAACAACAATAATAAGAAGAAGAACAACAAGAACAACAACAAGTTACCCCCACACACACCCAACACCCAACACCTAATGTTTATTGTGCTATATAAATGGCAGCATTTGCAGTTAGCCAAAGTCCGCTTTTTTTATGTTGACGTTGGCAATGGAGAGGCAGAGGCAGAGGCACAGGCAAAGGGGTAGAGGAAGAGGAAGAGAGCCTGGTGAACGCATTCCTTGGCCAAAGTGGCTGCTGCTTTGGCTGTTTCTCAGGTACATTGGCCCAATCCTATCTAATGCTCCGCTGGGCTCTGGCTGAGACTGCGACTGAGCCTGAGCCTGAGACTGAGCCGAGTGGACAAACCAGATATTGATAACGGCTCTTCGATGCTGTTACTTGGCAGCCGCATTGCTAAGGCCCAGCTTGCAACATCGTGGCCTATCATGCAACATTTGTTGCACACACACAGAGACTTTACTTGGGCTGTTTGTTTTCGTATGGAATTAAATGCCGCGCACAGGTGCTGCACCAAAGTCGTCGTCTTTGGCTTCAGGTGCAACACTGTGGATGCTGCCTGCATTTTATTTGCAATTATTTTGTAGCGCACTTTATTTTGTTGGCCAATGGAATTACTTCTTGGCCAGCTTTATCAGCTGCCTGGCCATCTTCGACTGCAACTTTCCAAGCTCTAAAGCTGAAATTCTAATTTTACAACGCAGCTGCGCGCCAGCTAGCCACAAAACACTGGATACTCTCTCTCTCTCTCTCTCGCTCCCTCTTGGCCAGAATAATCCCCTGTCTCTAACCCCTCTCTAGCCAATTCTAGCCATTTCCATTCCGGCCTATGTCGACCTGCCTGTCGCGCTGTTGGTGGCGCTGTTGGTGTTCATTACGCAAGAGGTTAATGCACCAAAGCAAAGAACTTGCCCCACACTCGAACCTGCCGCACTTGCCCTGCAGTCAACATTGCATTAAATCAACGACGAACTTGTTCGCTAATTGGTGACGGCTCACGGTGTCAGAGTATCCGAATCCTTGTGCCACTTAGAAGGGGCAACAAAAGTCTTTGATAAGTCTTATGTATGGAGAAATATTTTATATATTTGCGGCATATTCTAAAGTTGCCAAAAATCAGGATTATTTTTGGACAATAGTCGATTGTGTAGCCTTTTTCTCGATACCAAAAACTTTTGCCATATTCCATTAAAGGGTTTATTAAAACCCACTTTTTGTTATCAAAAAAGTCTTGTTTATCATTTCAAGCGATTAACCTTTAGGCTGCTCTTCGGCTACTCGAACAGCAAAATTTTCCTAGTTTCAAAAAAATACTTTTTTCAACTGAATTATAGTTACAATAAAAGTAAATATGCAATATTTTTGTGCGTAGTCTAGGCTTTCAGGAAAAAATAATTTTTGTCGCGATTTTTAAATATTTACTCGAAGTTGTAAAAAAACTTAGAAATGTTTAGTTTATTTATTTATTATTTATTTGGCGCGCCCTTAAATGGGCTTAAAGCTCTTAATTCAAGATAATTCTGTCTTATTTAAATATATATCAAATAATTATTTTATTTTAGTAAAACTGAAAATTGTTTTCATATTTTCAGAGTAAAAATTGGAAAGCAGAGTTTTCTTTTTCAAAACGATAAATTGTGAACAAAATATAATTATAGAAGATAGATTGTTCTTTTATAGTTTTTAGTACAGTTTTTGTTTAAAAGATAATACAGCCCAAGATCGGACAATTACATATTAAATTTTCAACATAGATTTTTTCAATAAAATGTAGGAAAATTTTCTATAATTTTAATAAATTTTACATTTTGAATAGAAAAATTTTATTGCAAAATTAGTTAAATTTTTTTTTTTTTAATAACAATTGTATAGATTTCTTTTTTAAAATAAGCCAAATAAATGCAATAATTTAAAATTAATTATATAATTATTACAATACATTCTCAAAAGTATATAAATATCAAATCTTTTTTTTTTAATAAAATTCAATAATATAAAAATAATTATAGCTCATATGCAATATACTCTCAAAAGTATCTAAATCTTAATATGCCTAACATTATTTTTATTTATATTTTATATGCTTTCTTTTATGCTATTCATTAATTGTAAATTCAATTTTTTTTATTTTATGTTCGATTTTATTTAGATGACGTTGACTTTTTTTGCGTAACAATTATATCTTGGTAGATTTATTTTTAATAAAGACAAACGATGAGCATCTTAACTGAAACTGTTTTAGCCGCTTGGCTTATGTAAGCATTGAAAAAACATGTTTTACCAAAAAAAAACAACAAATACAACAAAAATATGCAAAAATCTAAGCACTGCGAAATAGCAAAGGTCATCAAGCAAATCAGCAACGATAACGAAAACATTTTGAAGGCTGTTCTCATGCAGTCCGAGAAACCAAAGCAAATTCATTAGGTAGTCGCAGCACCAAAAAAAAAAAAATAAAACAAAAAAAAACTAAGCTAAGCTCACCAAATAGCAACAATTAAAAATAACAAAAACTAAAACACAAATCGATGACTGCAACGAGCGCTGAAACAAATTTATTACATTTAGAAAAAACAAAAGAAAAAGTTTTAAGAAAGACAATGAAAAATAAAAAACAAACAAAAAGATTTAATACTCTTTTAGATATAGATGCTAAAAAAATTGCACACAACACACACATGCAATACAATAAAATTTAACCGATCAGTCCTATGGCAGCTATATAAGACAATTAAATAAATTTTATTCTAAATTTTAAAAGATTTGCATTTGCGGACTTGACTTGAGATATTTCTGCCAATGTTACTTAAGCATCTTTATGCTATACACATCTAATTTTTTTAATTAAAGCATAATTTTTGGACTTTTTTAATATTGTCTAGATTTATTAAAAATATGCCCAATAAGACAATTTTTACAAATTATTTTTCTACCATTAATCTGGTAATTTTAATGTCACTCAATTAATTCAATTTGAGGACTCTTTATAACACATATGTATATATGTATACTGCAACTAAATGTCATTAGAATTTAATTTAATTTATCGATACTACATAAAGCATATATACCGTAACAATATATTTCTGAGCGCACTTGTTATATCTAAAAATATAGCAACTCGTACATTAAAAAAATTTTTTTTTTTTAATAACTTCAATGCATAGTTCAACAAAAAATTGTTTTAATTACTTATAACTTAGGATTTTTAGGGCATCATTTTGGTATATTTTTTCCTCTTCAAAAATTAATAAATAAGTTTAAATTTGTTTTGTCAAAAGAAAATTTAAATATCTCTTATTTACGGTGCCCGATCCTAAGCTATCCCATTTAAGAACGAGAAAAGAAAAAAATGTAGTTCTCAGTTTGTTTTAAGCGCCATCTGGAGCCCAAAGTGGGTCAAAAAGTAGTATTTTGTCCTGAAAGCCAACATTTCGAACTAAATTATTGCGACTTTATTTTTGTCCTAACTGAAATTAAGTTGACCAAATTTTTTTTTTTATTAAAATTTTATTTTTTTTATTTATACTTGCCAAAATTTTTTGTTTAACTAATTGAAGAATGGCCTAAAATGGCTTAAAGTAGTCAGATTTTTATCAAAATTGTTGAACTAGCTGATCAAATTACTGTGCAATATATAAAATTTATTCATCCACTAGAATTCAAAGAAATATATATTTAAATATAGCAAAAAGTCCATTTATGTCTCTTTTAAAATCGAGCTAAATAAATGAAAATGTTTTTTATATATTAAACGCTTATACACAAGGTAAAAGAAATTAAATTTTATTGTAAAATAAATTGTTGCCATATATTCCAGTTTTCTTTTATTATATATTATTGAATTATCATTAAAATTTATTTTTTCTTCAACCAATACTAAATACTAGATACAATTGCATAGCAAAAGATACAGAACTAGATAATTTTGACTACTGCTGCTGATCAAAAAGATATATATATATATATATATTTTTTTTTATAAGTTTGTAGCTAACTATTTCAATGCGTTACAAATTTAGTAGCAAATTGAAAATACCTTTTTGCAAGTGTATAAAATAAAGCAAAAACGCAGCCAAAATAAAAACTTCCGTATTTGCCAAAAAATGTTGTTGTCATTGTCGTGGTTGGTGTTTGAGTTTGCCATTGTTGTTGTTGTTGTTGTTATTGCAGTTGTTGGTGCTCTACGATATTTGCAATAAATTACGAGACGAGACCTGTCCGTGGCCAAAGGAGGGGGTGTCAGGAGGGCAGCAGAGCGGGGGCATTTGGTGGCGCATAATTTTGGCAAAGTTAACGAAGGTCTTGGGGCCCCACTAGACCAGTTTTTAAATTACATGCAAAGCATTCGAAATGCAAACTAAAACATTTATTTTATTTGCTACCGTTGTTGTTGTTGTTGTTTCAGTTGTAGCTTTTGGCGACGTGTCTTCCTGCGTTTATGTTTAATGCTTGTGTGAATCAAATGTTAAACAAAATGCAAACAGCGCAACAGAAAAAAAACAAGAAAAAAAATTTTTTTTGCAAACTATAATTTATTTTCAAGGGCAAATTCGCGAATTTATTTTATTTATTTTTTTTTTGGTTGTCTTTGTCAACAATGCAGCGCGTCATCAACGTCTTTGTTAGCTATTGAATACTCTACCAGAAAAGGGATAATACATTTAAAAGAAAGTTTGTTTAATAGCTTTTAAATATTAATAAGCAGCAAATTAATATAGATAATAAAACCTGTAAATTATTATGATTATAATTGATTTATAATATTTGATGATAATCAAGATTTTATTAAATATACACAGCATCATACTTTACCCAAATTTTGACTAACAAATATTTAAATATAAAATATAATTGTTCAGCTTTTCTTAAAATAATATTTATTTTTTTTTAAGTGTTGGGAACGGCAAGATTTTTTTTTATAAAATATTCAAGATATTCCAATCGTCTTTTAGAGTTGTGTTTTTATAACAAACTTCAAACAAATTCTATTGCATTTAATTAAAAACCCGGAATAGGAAATTAAAATCAAAAAATAAAAGTTCAAAGCTAGAAATTTAATAACATAATTTTATAATAAAAGTAAAAATGTATGTTAGTTTTAAAAATTAATAACTATTTCAGTATTTTCTAAAAGATATTTTTAGAAATTTAATAACATTAATTTTATGATAAAAGAAAAAATATATGTTAGCTTAAAAAATTAATCAAATTTTCAATATTTACAAAAAGATATTTTTAGAAATTAAATTTATTTTATGATAAATGAAAAAATATATATTAGTTTCAAAAATTAATAACAATTTCAGTATTTAAAAAAATATTTACTACACTTTAATAAATAACAAAAATCGAAAAAAATAATTTTTATATTAAAAAATCTCGATAGAGTGTACATCCAAGTCGTTAGGTCTCAACTAGGGTTCAGTTTGATTTTATTTTTGGCATTTTATTTTTATCTTATTTTTATTTTTTTTCTTGTGCATTATTTTAATAAATTGTGCGGCGCCAAGCCCAAGCGCTTTGTTTTCCACAGTAAAATCAACTGAGGCGAATTAGATTTATGCGCACAGGCAATTAAATTCATTAAAATGAAATTTATGAGCAGTTCGAGATACTTGTGGGTGACATAATTGAGTGCTTTTGAGGGTGGACACAAGAACTCTTAAGAATTTTTTTTTTGCAGATCGTACAAATATCGGTTCAATAGCCTAGACGCATTATAAAGCAAGTAAACAATATTTTATTTTTTTTATGCGGAATTTTAAATTGGGCTAAGTAAATTAGGCACATTTGGCCTAAACTAAACAAGATGTATAAACAAAAACTTTGTAAAGCATACAAAGTTAGATGCGTATACGAATATGTGTATATAGCTCTATTAGAAGCACCACAGCGTGTAATATTTTCGCTATAATCAAAATTGAGGCGATAAAAACCATATTGTTTTCAACATACATATACAAATATATATCGCGCCCGATTCAGCAAGGTGCGCATATGGCGCCCTACTTTTTATTAGCTGTTTTTAATGATTAATCGAGTATATAGGGTTTTTACATAGCTCGTGAGTCTATTTATCCTTCCATATGAACGCAATTTAGAAACTCTTAGAGCAAAGAATCGCAATGAGCAGAATCCTTAATATGCCATTTTGAACTTTAATTTTTGACATTAAAAAAATAAAATAAATATTAAAAATTCAAAAATTAATAAATCAATTAAGTGATGCGTTAATCTTTAAGATATTTTTGTGTAGGCTATAAATTGATATTTAGTTGAGTTTTTGCATACGAAAATTAAATATATATTCTTTACATTATTTTTCTTTTCGTATTTTTAAAGAAATAAAACATAAATCCCAGGCTTTAAAAATAAATCTGCAGTTATTTCTTGACACATTCGATAATGTTTTAAAGTAGAAAATTAGTCTTTCTTAGACTTATAATCAGAAAAAAACTCATTTCTCTTATTATATGAATGTAGAAAAATATTTTGATACACAATTTTATCTGTTTTGAACGATATTTTTGTGAGTTTAAATAAACCAAAAATATATTTAACAGATAAAAATATTTTCTACCAAAAAATTAAAAAAGATTAACTGTGATAATACGATTTTCCTTTATTTTAGCCCAAAATACTCAATTTTAAGACTAATTGTGTTCACAAAAGATGAACTTTGGAATATTTTAAACAATTTTGCTTAAGTTAAGTTTTCGAAGAAAACCAACACCAACAGAGTTATAGATTGACGAAAAATGTGCTAATTCTAAAAAAATTACCATACCTGCGAAAATCTGTATAAAAAGTTATATATCAAACCATTATAATAACGTAAGAAAATTAATGATGCAGTTCAATTTCTAAGAGCTGAAATAAGTTGAAACCGCATTTTTTAAAATTAATATTTACACTCCCACAAATGCCCAAACATTAAAAAACTCGTTTGAAAACAGAGTATATGAACGCGCTGTTTCAACTACAAACACTCTAACTTATTTTAGTTGGATCTTTAGCTATTTTGTGGGATATACTTGGCATTAAAGTAACATACATAAATTTGCTATATGGTACTTTTTTTTTACCGTACCGATCTACATTGAAATTTAGGGCAGATATCTGCGTTTATTTGTAAAACAGGTTGTTGTAGTTTTTGTTGTTGTTGTTGCTCTTGCTGAATAAAAGAAAACACATGTGTGCAAACTTTTACCAAATATTAAAAAAAAAAACATACAAAAAGTCAAATACTATTTGCAAAATACGAAATTATTAACAGGCATCAAAGATACCAGCTTCGCTCATTACGCATACGCAGCGTGAGCCAATTGATTCTTTTTGGCAAATTGGCAAATTTGGCGAATTTGCAAATTAACCATACCCGCTGTTAGGCACCCTGTATGTGCATAATAATAAACAATAATGTCTATAGCATGGATTAACTTTAGCTTATAAAGAGAATTTTATCTGCATATGTAATGCCAAAAATCCAAAATTTACTTTCATTTCACTTTATACCCATATTTATTAATGTTTATAAGTGTGTGTGTGTTCGGTTCATGATTGATGGCTTAGATAAGATAACATGGCCAAAATCGTTTTGCATTATTTATTGCTTTGTCACTGGGACAGGTCAGATGATAACACTGCCATTGAAATGTTTTATGTTTAATTTTTGTTTAATGTCGGGGTAATTTGAATGTGTAATGTTTGCTTAGCTAAAAAACTATTGAGTGCACATTAGTTTAGACTTAAATTTGTGTTGCAATCATTTTAAAAAATTAAATGTCTTGTTTTAAAGAGACACAAAAAACTTATATAATTTAAAAATAGTTTCGATTGCAAACATTGCCTAAATTTTTTGAAGAAACCTTAATTATTTATATTCATTTTGAATTTTCAGTTTAATTGAAATAAGTCCTTATTTTTATATTTGAAATTATCTAAGAGTCTCTTCATGCATTGAAACATAAGTGTTTTAATTACTTTAATTTTAAAATAATTTATTTTATATATTTTTACCTTACACATTTTATATATATTAATTTTCTACTTTATTGTTAATCTACTTAATAAAATTTCTAACTAATTATTTACTTTTTTTTTGTGATTCTTTTTTTCATTAAATTTTGAATTGATTTTATGATTATGATAAATTAATAACTATTTTTTAGACGTTAATCATACATCATAATTTATATACATATAAAAACATTTTAATTATTTTTTTAAAGGTTAAGCTTACATATGAAGTTATAAAAATTGTGTCAATTAATTATATCACTAAAGAACTTATTTAATTTCATTTAATTTAGATTATTGTAGCTTAGCTTGTAAACTTTTAAAGTCAGTTTTATATAGAGATGGAACTTTACTTATTTATATCTTATTGCTTTAATTTTTATCGATTCAAGAACAATCAAGGGTCTGTCATTTTTAAACTCCAAATACTTTTATAAATGTAAAAAAAAAAAAATCACAAAGTAAAATATTTACTTTCAAGTGAACCGCCACGCCCAATGTGAATTTTAAAAGTGCCGCTTCTTCTTTTATTTTTCTTGTGCTAATACTCTGTTGCCAAAGAGGTGTAAGGGGTATATTGGCTTTGTGTTATATTCATTGTAGTTGTCAAATTTAAAATATGTACCTCTTATGATTATATAAGAAAATGCGTGCAATTACGTAAAAAGTGTGTAAAGTGTTCTGAATTCTAATTTTAGAAAAATTTGCATAAGTGAATTTATTGTATATGTTCCTATTTTCACATTGCGAATTAAATTATCTTTGATATAGAACTCAATTCATTAGTCGCTGAGGGAGGTTTTTATTCAATAAAAAGTTCAGAACTGCAAAAAAAATATTCAAAAATAAATTGTATTTTATTTTTTTAAATTATAAAGAAAAATATCTTTAAAATGTTTTCAACAAGAGTTATAAAATTTGCTTTATATTCTCAATTTCACAATGCAAATTGAATTTTTTAATATAAAATTTAATTAATTTTTCGCCAAAAGATATTTTTATTCAAGAAGAAGTTTCGGATAGCAAAAAAAAAATATTTTAAAATAAATTTTAAATTTTTGAAAATTGTTTTTTAATTTTTTTTATAAATTTAACATATGCGAGTATATAAAAAATATAAATAATATATTTAATGAAGCCAACATTTGTTGAATGAAATTAAATAAATTGAATAGTCTGAGAGAGTATGCCACAGGTCGGTAACTGCCAATTGTAATTCTCTTTCTTATATTTGTATTATTGACTGTTGTTGTTGTTGTTGTTTGTGGTACGCTCTTAGCCCGGCTAGTCGTAATGCGGCCGGTAGGTAGCCGGTGCTCTTCATGAGCCACAAAAACAAATGCAAACACTGGCAAAAGTTTGTTTTGTCATTTCGTTCGCTCAGCTCGTTTGCAGTTGTTGGCCAAAAAGCAAACGCAGCGACGGGCAGAAGCCAAGCAAAACGTTGCCAATGATTACGACAAATGCCGAAACGACCTTGCCAATTACTGTTGCTGCCTCCCTCTCTCTCCACTCCGCCCCTCTTCACTCTCCGCTCTCTTGCAACCACCGCAACACGCCTCTGTCTATATGTATTTGCAATTTTTTACGTTTCTTCGTTTAGCGGATTCGCAGTTTGCGTATGCGTTGCGAATGCTTGACTAGATGAAGTATCTTCAGCTGGTATATATATCTCAGTGTGTGTGTGTGTGTATCTGTGTGTGTGGGTGTAGTGTGTGGGTGCAATGTTAAAGGTTAAATGCGAAACCTTAAAGCTCTGCTTGTTTTATGCGCTCTTTAAAGCTGCTAAGAGTCGCGAGACGCTCTTTGAGATACTTTAATAAATTTATTTATTTATTTTTACATTTATATATGTATGTAACTCACTACTAAACATACATACAAATAATAATAATAATAATAAAAAAAAAGCTTGCAAATAATTAGCGCAAATTTGACGCTAGTCGCTCAGCGTTGAGTGCGTGCGTTTATTTGTGTATCTATGAGATACAGCTGTGTATCTTTTGGCATGCTGAATGCTTTTTTATGAGCGAGTGTGTGTGAGCGTAAGAGTAAGAGCGCAACAAGCTTAGGCGCGCAAAAATTTTGTTTGCAAATAAAAAACAAGAAAGAAACGGCTATTTTCGGCACACCGAAGCTATATACCTTTGCAATAGTGTTCTAAGAAAATTCGTAATACTTTTGCATAGAATAAATCATTTTTGACACAATTGTTCCTATGGCAGCTATATGATATAGTTGTCCGATTTTATTCAAACTTGATCAGATAGTATAAATAGTAATTCTACATCGATATGCAAACTTTGATTTTGATATCTAATAAAACAAAGAAGTTTTTCATACGAGAACTTTTCGACCGATTGTTCCTATGGGAGCTTCAAGATATAGTGGTCCGATTTTAATCAAACTAAATCAGGTTGTACAAATTGTAATTATACATCGATATACCAAGTTTGCTTTTAATATCTTAAAAAACACAAAAGTTTTTCATACAAGCACTTTCCATAAAAATTAGGTGTTTTAGATTGTTCCTATGGCAGCTATATGATATAGTGGTACGATCGGGCTTATTTTGACATATAAACTACATACATAATCAAGCTCTATCTGTGCCAAGTTTCATTAAGATAGCTCAAAGCTAAAACCAAAAAGTAGGCATAGAAACAGATAGACAGACGGACATGGCTTTATCGATTCAGCTCGTCGTTCTGATCAAGAATATATATACTTAATGGAGTCGGAGACGTCTCCTTCTATGCATTACACATTTAGAGACAAAATTATAATACCCTTTTACAAGGGTATAAAAAAACAACAAAAAAAAAAAGGTTGAACATCTTTAGATCGTTCTTTTCTGTTTTTTTTGGGCGCAAGAACGTTCTATGTAAGCTTTTTTTTTGCAAAGTTTACGCATGCCGCATTTGCCGCTGCTGCTGCCTCTCTGTGCCTGCCTCTGTCTCTGCCCCTGTGCCTGCCCCTGTCTCTGCCTCTATGCCTGCCCCCTTTACGCCTTTGTTTGTATTTGTATATTTTTGTATTTGTATTTGTAGCTGGGCCAGTAGCGGCAGCGACAGCAGCAACAGCACTTTGAAAGCCACTTAAGTGTGTTGCGCACATGTGCCACAAGAACTAAGCAACACATAGATACACACATACACACACACACACACACACACAGCTGCAAACCGGCAAGTCAAGCCAGCAAGCCGAAGCGGACCCAAAGGCACGAAGTCAACTCGGACTTTGGCTCGGACTTAGACTTAATCTAAGCCTATTCTAATGCATGGCCAAAAGGCCCTGAAGAGGCTAATAGAAAGAGAGAGAGTAGCAGCTAAAGAAAGAGAGAGAGAGAGGGAGCTACTAGTTAGAGCGACAGAGAGACAGAGAGCCAGAGCAAGTTGCAGCGAACTTCCAGCATTTGCCACATGCGGCGCTCAGCTGCAACTGCGGCGACAGCGACTGCGACGCTTTAGCTACAGTTGTAGCTATTGTTGTTGTTGTTGGTGCTGTTGTTGTTGTTGCTGCTTCAACTGAACGTGTTCTTTTTAGACTTTTAGCATTATTTGCAGCATTTGCAACGAACACTCGCTAAAAACAACTGCAACCGCAACGTTGTGGCACGCGTTTCTATCGCACTTTAATAAAAAAAAAATACAAAAAAAATAAAAATAAAAATTAAAAAACAAACAAAAAACAAAACAAAAAGAGCTACCAATTTTAGTCTTAGACTGTGTACTAACTACAAGTTTATATTATCAAAACAATCAACAAATCAGTGCAATATATATATGCAAATAATGCAAACAACAACTAATAAAAAATATATACAAAAATAATATAAAATAAAACAACTCAATCTTATCAACAACATAGTGCTTGCAACATGTGGCGCGCAACATCTTAAACTTTATGGCAATTTTTTGCATGAGATCAGCGGCAATTTAAGCAAAACGCGGCGTGGCAAAGAGGCAGCTTGATAAAGATTTGAAGATTAAAGTAATTTACAAAAAAAATAAAACCAAAACTATTCAGAACTATAACAAAAAAATTAAAAATATTTCCAATTCTGTTTGCCTTTCAATAGGCCTGATAACAAAAATCTAAACTTTAAAAACAGAAATCGCAATATAATTAGAATATAATAGAAAAAGAAGACAACTTTTTGGGACAATTCTGGCTTCGCTTTAGTTGTTAAATAAATCTTTAATATTTTATTAAGGATTGCCTTAGAGAAGAGCGCTCTATAAAGTCTAAAATTATTTTTTGTATTGCCAAAAAAAAACAATAAAATAAATAAATAGGAAAATTTCCCTGTCTTGGCTCATACAAAAAAAAAAGTTAAAAATATTTGTCATTATGTTTGCCATTCAATAACCCTGATAACAAATACCTAAACTTTAAAAACAGAAATCGGAATATCATTAGAAGATAATATAAAATTGAAACAAATTTTTGGGATAATTTTAGCTTCGTTTTAGTTGTTAATTTAATTTTTAATATTTTAATAAAGATTTCTGCAGAAACGAGCAATAAAATGATTACAAATTAATTTTTTGTATTGACAAAGAAATTAAATAAATAAATAGGTGAATTTCCCTGTCTTGGGCTATACCAAAAAAAAACTAAAAATAGTTGCCAATATATTTGCCAATTAATATCCCTAATAACTAAAATCAAAATCTTCAAAAAGTAAAACACAATTTTATTAGAATATATTAGAAAATGAAAATAACTTTTTAAGAAACAACTCTGGCTTCTCTTTAGTTATTGAATAATATTTTAGGGCTTTTACCAAAGATTTTCGTTGAAAAGAGCATTAAAATTATTTTAAAATAATTTTCGTATTGCCAAAAAAATAAAATAAATAAACAGCAGAATTTTCCTAAATTGCCAAAAAAAAAAAAAAATTAATAAATAAATATCAAAAATTTCCCTTTTTAGGGCTGCTTTTGCACCCCAAACAATGCTCCAAAATATTCTTATTATATTTTATTTACAATAATAAATCAAATAAAGAAATACATGTTATAGTCTCAGTTGGGAACTTTTACAAATTTCATAGAAATATAAAAAAAACGCTTCTTATATTTCTAGGCTTCTTCCTTCTTAACAAAACACACATTTGCATACATAAGTTCGACAAAATGTAATATTATATTTATTGCCATTTAATTCGTTGAAAATGTGCTGTAAAAGTAAAGCACTTCACAAAAAAAAAAATTTAAATAAAAAAAACAAATGCAAATCGCGCATTTGAAATTCCATAAAAAAAAAAAATAAAAAAACAACAAAAGGTGCGCACACACAAAAGGCAGCCCAAAACAGCTGATGATCATTAAAAAGAAAGAGCCAGTAAATATATAATATAGTATATATATATATATATATATATATAATATAAAATATATATAAAGATGAGGTATAAAGATCGTCATCATGTTTATCTGTCAGTCCCTTTGAATGTCTAACATATGAGGCGCACATTTCGCAAGCAGGCAGCGAACATCATTTGAGTTTTTTTTTTTGCGCTTAATTTTCAGACAATTCCATGGAATTAAAATGATATGAGAGTGTGTGAGGATTGAACTTTTTTTATTTTTTTTATTTTTTTTTTTTTTGGGGATGATGTGCACACAAAAACGGAACAGCAAAACAGACAAAAACGAAACTTACAAATGATCGTAAAGAAAACGAGAAAGCAAGAACAGCTATGTATCTTTTGGGGTGATCTGAGATAAGTGTACAATATATATACCCTTGCAAATAAATGTGTTAATTCAAATGTCTCTATATATCAGTAGCTTGATAAGTCAAAAAGTTCTGTAACAATTTGTCAAGCTATATAAGGAATTATATTAATTTTCGTGAATTAAATAAATGCACGAAAGTTATTGTAAAACTGGCAAACAATTTATCAAAAATTAAGCACATCAAATAAGTGTAATAAATGCATAGAAATTATTACAAAACTTTCAAGAAAAATGTCAAAAATTAATCACATCACATTAGTGTAACAAATGCACAAAAAATATTAAAAAACTTTCAAACATAAAGTTTGCATCTTAAAGTTCGTAAGCTTGTTTTACAAAAGTATCTTTAAAAACTAGAAAGTTTCTGCAAAAAATAACTGCAATTTTGATATCTATTAAAATAAATAATTGAAGTTTGATTTTATTAACAATTTAATAAACTTTTTAAGTGCATTAAATTGTAGAAACAATTCTTGAGCTCGACAGCAATATCTTAAAATACAATTAACATTTTCATACAACTAAATTTTTAACAATTTGTTTCTATCGCAATTATAAGATATCTAAATCCAGTTTCGCCCATTTCAACACTTAATAGCTTCAAGTTATTAAATTTAATGCGTAACACATTGCGTGACAATATAAAAATACTCTTTGCAAGGGTATAAAGCGATAACATAAATCCAAAGATCGGGTACTAGGTTAGCAGGCACAAAAAAAAAAGAGGAATATGTTGTCGAAGAAGAAATTCGCAAATTGTACGTTTGAAAGCGAAAACCAAACGTCAGATACACAGTGCACAGATACAGATACACAAATGCAGATACACAAATGCAGATACATAGATATATATATATATATGCATATATATATGTACTATATAAGAGATCTCGCTGCTGTAAGCGCCTTCAAGGGTGAGACAGCGACAGCGACGTCGCTGTCAACGTCGACGTCAACGTCAACGTCAGCGTCAGCGTTGTCGTGTCCAATGTGCCCTTGATCGTTTTGTCGCAGCAGCGTCAGCGGCAGCGTCAAAGTATCTGTAAGCTTTGCCAATGCTCTGCCTGTGCCTATGCCTTTGCCTGTCCCTTACCATGCCCCTGCCCCTGCCCCTGCCCCGGCAACGTCGCTGGCCGGTAACCGAATTTTTGGCAACACACAAAAACAAAACAAAACCAAAAAAAAAAAAAAAAGTATCTAAAGAGCGTGCGCTGTTTGCCGTCGCCGCCTTTTAGATACACGTACTCGAATTTCTGCTCAGTTTTTAAATTATGTTATTTATTTTGTTTACTTGGGAATTGGCAAGGGTCTGTCGCGTCGATCGCATTGCCACAGACTTTTAGCTTTACAAGCACATCTAGCTGTATCTGTATCTGTGTATCCGTGCGAATACTAGATGTATCCGCACTTTTGCAAGTACAAGCCATTAATTAGCCAGCCAACAGGCCGCCAGTTTGCTCTCTCTCTCGCTCTTAAGTTTCTTTTTGCCTCAATGAATTGTGTAATAATTTGCCAAATAATGCCAACAGAAAAAACAAATATTTCGCGTATTCTTCGCAGCTCATAAAATTTTTTACTGCCGTTCGCGTTGGAAGTCGATTGTCAGAATGCGCGTGTGTATTTAAGATACAAAGATACAATCAAATATCGATTGGTGCTACAACAAATTGACGCTACATAAAGAAACTGCAGCATACCAAAAAAAAAAAAAACAAAAAATAAAAATTTAAAAATATACTTAATATAAAATCAAAACATATATATACTGAAATAAAGATACTTTCTGCATGTATCTCAACTGTTTTTCACGCGGTGCAAATGTTATAAGACATACAGTTCTATTTTCCGGAAATGACCAGGTTGGTGTTGCACATTTAATTCCTGTCTAGAATTAATTAAAAACTATAACTAGAAATAGCTTAAAAGCTGTTTAAACAATTGAAAAACATTTTAATTGAATTGTATAGCTTTGAAAAATTGTATAATATCTGAAAACATATGATCAATAATAAATTTAATATTAAATACGGATTAGGCAGTATTCTTTGGAAGATGTGTGTTTTGTTTAAATACATAAATGAATTTAGAGAAACAAATATAAAGAGTTTAGAATGAATAAATTTGTTAAGTTTAAAGGCTACAAATTAATTGTACAATTATTATTTGATTGTGATATTATTTAGATGTAATGCATATAGATTAGGGAGATATTGTGCTCTTAAAAGCCTACATAAATATATTATTATAATGTTGTGTACTGTATAATAAATACCAACTATTATATATATAATATATAAACCCTTCTTCGTCCAGAAATTTCCCATCAGTCAAAATAATGCCGGCATATTTATTAAATTGAAAACTTAAATATGTTCAAACATGAACTTGAAATGAAAAATTTCGCAATAAAAACTCTATGATAAAATGCATAAAAATTCAAATACTCACATTTGTATCTTAGTTACTATGAGTTATTAAAAGCTTAACTTTAACTTGCAAATTGTAACATTTTAGCCTTGTAATTAACTAATGCTAATTGGCAATTTTAGTGTGTAGCCCGCATGATCATTGAGCTTAGCTTGAAATATATAAAAAATGGATTTTTTAAACTACAGTAACTTCTTGCAAAGTAATTAAAGTTTAAGTTTCTTATATTTGATTTTTTTTTTTCAACTTCTTCGAAGCATAAAAGTCGTCTGCCCGCGCCCATATGGTCAAAAAAAAATTAAATTGGTTTGTTTGCCAAATCAATTCCAATTAAGTCAACGGTTTGTCGTGAAGGACAAATGACTATGTTTCTGGCTCTAACTATGGCCAAGTCGGTTGTTAGTATGTCAGCCAAATAGGAGCAGCTTAAACAGCTTCGATTGGGAACGACGTCATCAATTGAAAAATAGATGAAAATACGCAATGCATGCTAATTGAATAATTTGAATTGTGGCACCTACAACAACTTTCCGATTTTTTTTTTTTTATTCTACATTTGTAGCTGGGTATTACAATGTTATTATAAAATGTGTAACGCTATGGTAGAAGCCTTGTTTGACTTCACAGGGTATTAATATTTATCGATATATTTATCTGTTTCTATACTTAATACATTCATATTAGGTTTTTAAACTTTCTTGATAAAACTGGCTTCTTTTTGTTATAGAAGATACTCATGTTTGAATCGGATTACTATATCTTATAGCTGTTTAAAAAACGATCGTTGGAAAATTAAATTTTGTTTTGGCATATTGTCTTACAAAATAACTCAATTTATTTAATCAATTCAAAGTTGAATAGTGTTAAAAATAATAAAAAAAATAAAATAAAATAAAACACCTTTTGTGTTAAAAAAAATAAAAAATAAGACAAAATTTGATAAAAATTTATTTAAATTAAAATTATAACTTACATCTTAAATAGGAACAATCTTTCGAAAATTTAAGTTTTGTACATATACGAATTTAAATAAAACATAAAGAAAACTTCGTTCTTGTAAGAAAAACTTGATTTTTTTTAAATAAATAATTTTTTTTCTATATCTTTTAGAAGTTCTGTCGACTGATCATTGAATTTGTATAGAAAACTGTTTTATTTTTCAAAATATATTATAATTTATACTAAATTTTATACCAAATCGAGAATCAATTAGTATCTAATCATATCTAAAGTGTAATTTATTAAAAATTTATTAAACATTTTTATAAGAATAACTTGATTTTTTCAAGATATCTCAGCTCATTAAAAAAAAAAACAAATGTTAAATATACTTCCCATATCTCTCATAAGTACAATCGCTTGAGTATTGAATTTTTGTATAAAAAAAAACTTTTCGGCAAGAGTATATAATTTCGGTGAATTCAATATAACATTTCTATCTTGTTAGTTTAACTAATTTAGTTGTGATTGTTGTCACAGCTGCTGCAACAGATATTTTGACAGCAATGCGCAGGCGTGAATGTTGCTGTTGCATATGTGGGTGGCAACAATAACACAGCAGCAGCAGCAGCAACATTGGCAACATTAAATAACAATAACCCCGTTGTCTAATCAATGCAAATGCACATTTTTGGTCAATTGTGTGCTGCAAAAAAAAATGTAATTTATAGCAATTGAAAACAATGTTTATAACTTTTGTTTTGGCTGCGATTAAAACAAATGGCAAGGCATTTGAGTATATTCGCACTATGATGTCATCCTGCAGCTGCCTCAACTGCTGCGAGAATGAATGTGACAGACATGCAGGGTCAGGTTAAAGTTGAATCATTTGTTTATTTGCAATTTTTTCAATTCAAACACGATTTTTCTTTTAGCACACATTTGATATGCCATTTTCAAACTGCCTGCTAATTAATTATAAGCCACATTTTATCTCGCACAATAGCCATTTTTTGCCCAATCAATTTCATAGACAATAAAACTCTGTCTGTTTGCTGTTATTAAAAATATTACTTAAAAGCTGCAACAAAAGGTTGCTTCAATAACGGGCCACAATGCAATTTGAGACGCATTCATTGGTGGCAAGCGACATCTAACTGCTGTTTTGTTAACATTTCAAACACGCCCCAAAAACACTCACAAATAAAAAATAAAAAACGGGCACACAGGCTTGCCCAGACAATGTCCTTCAAAAAAAAAAAAGCAAGTGTTGCATTTGATCGTTTCCCAC
This sequence comes from Hirtodrosophila alboralis, assembly GCA_035043045.1. Taxonomy (NCBI): domain Eukaryota; kingdom Metazoa; phylum Arthropoda; class Insecta; order Diptera; family Drosophilidae; genus Hirtodrosophila; species Hirtodrosophila alboralis. The sequence goes on along the minus strand of JAWNNH010000191.1, from coordinate 3,456 downwards.
TGTTATATACTCTCTTATCTGATATTAGAAGAGTTTTAGTTTTTTACGTAATTTCCTGAAAAAAGAAAACTATCACTAACTATCGATAGTTTTATTGTGTATTTTTGTACCTAGCTGCAGAATTTTTTCATCGATTCTTTTCAATCTAAAAAAAAAATCTAAAATCGATTTTTAAAGCTTAGATACTCACAACAATAGTTTGACACCACTAACTATATAGATAATCATATTAATTTATTATTATATATTGTAGAAGACATATTGATAGTAGCTAATTTATTTATCGATAGTCCAAATGAAAGTTTGGCAGTTTAGGAAAATAAATTATTATTATTAACAAGGTTTAAGAAAAATATTCAGTTGAACTGTGTAAAAATAAATTAATGATTAGAAATCACAAATTAAAGAATAAACATTTAATTATATAATTAAAATGGAAATATAAAAATAGGAAATAAATTCTGATGTAATAAAAGGCATAGCGACATAATCTCGCTGCCACCAAATTTCCGTTTAATAAGCTACATAATAAAGAGCGAGCTTATGTCGTTTTTCAATGACATAAACTGGCTAAAGAAAAAGTGACCTAATCTCGCCAGCACAATGTACTAAACTATATTTACCCGGCGATATTATGTCGTTTTAGAACTGATGGAACAGTTTTATATATGAAAATATATACATCTATATATATGTATATATAAGTGACATTCGTGATGACCTTGCACACAAACGCATATACTCCTTTTAGCCAGAGTATAATAACAATAACAATAGAGCCAGACAACAGCTTAAATTTAGCGAGATTCTTTTGGCTTTTTTTTCAGTTTCGTTTTTGTTGGCCATCGCCTGTAGCCTGTTTGTTGTTGCTGCTGTTTGTTGTTTGTTGCTTACAACAAATAAACTGCTTTTAACCTTGAGCCGCGCGCATTTAGTTTGTAAGTCACGTCTAAGTCGCCATCGCCGCTCAAAGGTTTGACAGTCAACGCCGACAGCGACGCCAACAGCAGCAGCGGCAGCACCAGCACCAGCAGCGGCGCAGGCGCAAAACTTTTGTGGTCGCTCTTTTAGCTGCGACGGCAACGGCGACGTTGACGTCGACTTCAGTTTTGGTTTCAGCTTTATTTTTGTTTTTTTTTTTATTTTTTTCTTTTTATTTTGTTGCCATTTTTGCAAAATTTTTGGCGTGCTTCTCTTTTACCCTTTTGCCTTGTTCTTGTTGCCAAATGTGTGTGTGTGTGTGTTTTTTTTTTGGAACTTGTAAAGCTGCTGCGACGCTTGACCAATTTGAGTTTTTTTTTTTTGAGTTTTTTGCACACCGCAAAAAAGGTTAAAACATGTTTTTGAACTAGGTTTTCCAGTCGTTTCTAATGGCCTGCCACATTTTTACTTGGACTTTTGCGGGCCAGCACATTTCTGAGGTGTGAGCTCAAGCTCAGTTATTGGTTATGTAATGAACGAGCCGAGCTTAGCTTGAAAAAAGCATTAAAAGCTAAATCGAGAAGTTCAACAATTTTTTTATATATATACATGCATATATACAATGTGCATGAGATATCAGGGTAAACATGATTTTTAATCAACTTGCAACTAAGTAGCTACACTTGACAAAAAGATTAAGAACTTTAAGTAATGTGAATAATTTCAAAACGCAAATTTAAATCAAAGAATTAAAGTAAATTTATTGGGAAAAATTGCCTTACATCATTTTCACTCGAAATGTTTATTTGATCATGGTTTTATAGGGATCTATTTAGACTTGACATTCAAATTTTATAAGTGAATTTTTTTGCATATTTTTTGTACTATTTTTAGCCCTTATTCCCATATAATCCTATACTTTGGATTTTGTATATATTAATAAATTCTTAATTCGAAAAAAAAGTCTAGATATAAGGTTTATTTCAAGCTCCATTAAAATGTGTATTTTATCCTGAAAGCCAATATTATAAACTAAAATATTGCATCCTTACTTTTAACATAAGAATGTAATTTTTGGAAATTGTTAAAAAATTGCTGTTCGAAAAATCGAACAGTGGCGTAAAATTAACTCATTTTTGATCAACATTCAAATATGCACTTTTTCATTAATTACTTAATTTTTATATATTTTTCAGTTTATGTTAATATGGTAGCCAAAATAAATGTTTTATTTGCTTTACAAAATTTTTCAGGGTGATCATTACTTCACAATATTCCATGGAAATTTACGTAACGTCACGCTGCATTTTCAGGCTTGTAAAAAAAAGTAGGAAAAGGTTTTAAAATGAAATAGCCTACAAAAAAGAAAGTTTTATACAAAAAGGCTGGCACACTTCGCAGGGTTTGCACTTTTACAACTTCAAATTAAAACCAACTACTATTTTTGTCACGTAACGACATTGCCTATTTTCGCTTATATCTTTTTATCGGAAAGGTCAAATGTTTTCATCTCTTTTTTATTAAATATATTCCAACTGAATTGCAATTCAGATATAAAAAAAAAACTTTTGAAAAATTAGAAATTTTATAGTTTTTCTCACATTTACGCTTAAGTTTGTCACGTAACGTTATTGTAGAAATGTCCATATATCAAATTTCCAACTGGTATGTGTGTTTTTGAATCGAATTATTTTTTCTAATATAATTGTGAAATAGAAAGAATATTTTATTTAATTTTAAAGCAGTCGCAGATCACTTAAGGGAGCTGTATTTTAACATTTTAGATATATAAAATGTTGTCTAAAATCAAAAATTAAATTTTAGAAGAAAATAATAATTAAAAATTAATAACAATTCCACTAGTAATTATAATATTCTTTTAAACTCAAAATCTTCTTGAAAAAATATTTTCTATAGTTAATAAACTTTTTAAAATAGATAACAAAAAAATAAGCTATATTTTAAAAATAATAATAAATAAAAATTGAGTTCTTTGTTAAACGCTTATCAATTGTTTTTTAAATGTTTAATAACATTGAAGTGCCAAATTTTTTATTTGTTGTTTTTTTTATTTTTTTGTGTTTAAGGTTTTTTCTGTGTTTACATTAAATTTAGGCAAACATGCGCGCTTCCATTTGTTTAATCCACATAATTAAACACACACACATAGAGCGATAGCAAAATCTATAAAGAGAGAGATGGAAAGAGAGAGAGAAAGAAAGAAAGAATCCCGAAGCTATAAATATGTATTGGAAGCTTTGCTAAAAATTTAACAAAATATACATCAATAAAAAATTAAAAGAACACAACATATACATACATACATACATATACACTGACATACATACATCTGTACATCTGTATGTATTTACGAACAGCAGCAGCAACAACAATAACAAGTAACAGCAAATAATAAAATTTAACAACAAAAAATTAAAATAAACATTTTTATGTAGTTGTTAGTGGCAAAAACACACACACAATACATACATATATGTTGCTATAGCTATTTCGGGTTTTTTTTAAGTGTATTCA